>CM044437.1:3280783-3299894 GCA_024363595.1 Xenopus borealis | reverse complement strand
TCTGCATGGCTGGTAAGTAAGGTGGGGGCTCCCCCTGCTGTTCATACGTATGATTGTTTCTCTGCACAGCAGTTAGGGACTGTCTGACAATCCCTATCCACAGCACTAAATGAAGGGAGGATTTCACAGCACACAGTCAGGTTTATTAAAAAAAACCAGTACAGATGTTTTATTTTATTTTTTTGTCTTTCCTTGTGCAAACTTTAATTATTTCCCTTCTTCTTCTGACTCTTTCCAATGGGGGTCACTGACCCCATCTAAAAAAACAAACGCTCTGTAAGGCTACAAATATATTGTTATTGTTACTTTTGATTATTCATCTTTCTATTCCGGCCTCTCCTATTCATATTCCAGTCTCTTATTTGTAGCAGTGCATGGTTGCTAGGGGAATTTGGACCCTAGCAACCAGTTTTCTACTACTGCAAACTGGAGAGCCGCTGAATAAAAAGCTAAATAAGTCAAAAACCACAAATAATAAAAAATGAAAACCAATTGCAGATTGTCTCAGAATCTCCCTCTCTACATCATACTGACAGTACATTTAAAGGGGGGGTCAGTCCCTTTAAGAGAGTAAGACAATGGGTAAAAGGAAGAATTCACAGTAAGTGAGAGATACAAACAGAGCAGGGAAGGAACTGATCCCATTATTATTATTATTACGGGTCACACAGATGAAGAGACTGATGGGAAGGCGAGGGCGGGCGCCACACGACTCATCAGCCGCCACTCACCTCATCCGTGTCCCGGAGAGGGATCTCTATTGAGCCGCGCGACATCCTTCCACCACCGAGACCTGCGAGCGTACAGCAGTGAAGAACGGAGCCTCGGCAGGGTCAATCCCCTGCTAGTCCGGAAACCAGTCTCGCGTCGTCACATCCGCGCTGGCATGCTTCCTTTCCCACGCTATCAGCCAGGAAGTGTCGCCCAGGAGGGGGAGCGACGCCATTTCTCTGGTGGGCAAGGGAAGATCATCCGTCCAGTCGCAGCGTTAAATTCAGATCAATACAAATGACATGTAAGTTGTATCCATTGACTTCCATCTATTTATAGACATATTATTATATCATCTGCATTCAGTGGGCCTAGTTGCTGGATTTGCTGATGTTATTAAAGGGGTATAGTATGGCCTATTCTAAGCACCTTTTCAATTGCTCTTCATTATTTATTTTTAGTATAGTTTTTTAATTATTTGCTTTATTTTTCCGACTTTTGATGGGCGATTTTATTCGCCTGGAGCAAATTCGCTGCAAATTCCCGATATTCGCCGGCTGCGGATAAATTAACGAAACGCCTGCAAAAATTCACATGGTGAAAATTCGCCGGCGTCTCATTTTGGACGCAAGCGTCTTTTTTCTTTTCCAAAAGCACGTCCAAAAATGAGACATCGACAGCGTTTTGCAAATTTCTCGTGAAACTCGGCGAAACGAAATGCCCCGGATTTGCCCATCACTACTTATGACTCTTCCCAGCTTTCATATGGGGGTCGCTGACCCCATCTCATACCTCCCAACATTTTGGAAGTAAAAAGAAGGGCAAAAAAAAAATTTGGTGTGTGTGGTGCTGCAATTTTCTTGACCACGCCCATTTCTGTGGACACACCCCCTAATTACCATGTTCATTTTACAACATTTGGCAGGTTATGAAAGTTTGAAAATATTTCTCCTTATCTAAACTGTTACAATTACTTATTTTCTTATCTCAAAATTGTTACAAAAGCATCTTAGTTGCACCTGTTAGCTGTTCTGTGCTCTCTGCCAAAAGCCAATTAAGTTAGAAATTGTGTTTCTTTTTCTGGTTGTTCAGTGCAGAGAAAAATGTGACTTTCCAGCACAAATGAGGGACTGCAGGTTGAGCTGTTGGGAGGTATGCCATCTAAAAAACAAATGTTCTTCAAATCTACAAATGTATTGTTATTGCTGCATTTTATTCCTTGTCTATTCAGTCCTCTCCTATTCTTATTCCAGTCTCTTATTCAGATCAATGCATGGTTGCTAGGGTAATTTGGACCCTAGCAACCAGATGGCTGAAATTGCAAACGGGAGAGCTGCTGAATAAAAAGTTAAATAAGTTAAAAAAAAACACAAATAATAAAAAAATGAAAAGCATGATGACATGGTGGCACCTCTTTTATCTCATGTCTGCTTCCCACCACTTGTAGAATGTAGTGCTTGAAGAATATTAGTGAAAATAATACAATTATTATATTATTGAGAAATCCAGCATCTGGTACAAAGATTATGGATAATTTCAGGCAGCAGGGGGTTCTGGCCTGAGCTGAGAACAATTCAACACTAGAGGGCAGTGTGACACAAGGCTGCAGGCTGAGTTATACAGGGAACTCATCACTCATGTATTATAAGGGATAATGTACCCCCTACTGTAAATGATAAGGATATTAGAAGTCACTGAGGGGTGTGACCATATAAAGGCACAAGGCTGCAGGCTGAGTTATACAGGGGGGAACTCTGAGGATCACTCATGTATTATAAGGGATAATGTACCCCCTACTGTAAATGATAAGGATATTAGAAGTCACTGAGGAGTGTGACCATATAAAGACACAAGGCTGCAGGCTGAGTTATACAGGGGGGGACTCTGAGTATCACTCATGTATTATAAGGGATAATGTACCCCCTACTGTAAATGATAAGGATATTAGAAGTCACTGAGGGGTGTGACCATATAAAGACACAAGGCACAAGGCTGAGTTATACAGAGGGGAACTCTGAGTATCACTCATGTATTATAAGGGATAATGTACCCCCTACTGTAAATGATAAGGATATTAGAAGTCACTGAGGGGTGTGACTATATAAAGGCACAAGGCTGCAGGCTGAGTTATACAGGGGGGAACTCTGAGTATCACTCATGTATTATAAGGGATAATGTACCCCCTGCTGTAAATGATAATTATATTAGAAGTCACTGAGGGGTGTGACCATATAAAGGCACAAGGCTGCAGGCTGAGTTATACAGGGGGGAACTCTGAGTATCACTCATGTATTATAAGGGATAATGTACCCCCTACTGTAAATGACAAGGATATTAGAAGTCACTGAGGGGTTGGGACCATATAAAGGCACAAGGCTGCAGATCAGAGAGGACACATGTAACTTTTAATATCTCTGTGCATTGAGTGTATTATATAAATTAATCTGATGGACTAATGATCGCACCCTGCATGTCCCCAGACAAACCAATTTCAGTCCATCACACAGAGATCAGAAGGTTTTTCCTCATGGATTTTCAGTTACGGGGAAGAGTGACTCATAATAATCAGTTTATACAGAGGACAAATATAAATGGTCTATGGGAAGCCAGCGGAGGTGCATTTCTAGGGAAGTTATGATGCGGATAATTAATATTTATTTATTATCTCCCTCCCACCCTCTCAAGGACACTGACTGAACCTGAGTTCTCTATTAGACATTATCCAGGGGCCCCTTCATCTCTAACCCAGGCCCATTTCTTTACTCGTACTCTGTACGTTGGATTCAATGCATGGAGCACTACTACAATGGAACTGATAAATAAGACCTTATATCTCTATGAGGCTGGTTTAGTTCAAGTCGGTTTAGACCAGAGACCTCCCACTCTATAGCTAAACCCAAACATTGCTCCGCTGGGAGTCACGGTGAGATGCAAGCAGGGATGGGAGCACGAGGAATAAACAAATGTAAGGAGAACCTTTGAAGCTTCCTTTCCTGGAAGAGCAGAGTAAAGAGGAGCGTGGGTATTTTATTGGGAATCAGACAGTAAAATCTGGGACAACATGAACCAGACTCTTGTAAAGGCTCAGCCATGTGATGCACTGAGAAGTTCTGATCACCGCTGCCAGGAATGGGGCAATAAAACCACGGGCCAGGCTATAATTCAGCACAATATATATACAGTCAAAGAAGATTTGTATAAAGCTCCCCCTGCACCTAAAGATCCTCTACTTTGATATGGAAACCCAAACAAGTATTTGTCTCCACCAAAAGGGTCCTATGAAGACTCCTTAGGGGAGGTTGCATCAACAGCCTCAGAGGGAACTTTAAGTCTACCGTGATCCGACCAGATATTGGCAAACAAGCCCTCAATTCGGCCATGCAAATATTGGAAGCCCACTGGTCATCCCCTAAGGGATAAAATATTATCCCTGGAGCAGAATGATACTTCTAGTATAATGTCTCTCTTTAGGATTCATGTCAGTAATGCTAACTGGAAGATATCTAGTTGATACAACTGAAACCTGCTCCACTCAACAGGATCAGTTTCTCCTTCACCTCCCAATAGGCACAGAAAACCTTCTGGGCAATATGTTGGATCATCTACCAAACCCCTGAAAGAATAGTCCTCTTGCTCCAAAAATCTGCTTGAAAATGTGATCTACACTGTCTGAAGAGTTTTGATATCAACATCAGCTCAGGGGACTCTGTTGATGACTTTCTAACTTTCAAAGCTGCCCTGATCTTCTCAGTCACCGGGAGGAAGACCTTGCCATCTACTATTGAGATCAAGTTCCTCCAAAAATGCTCCTGTAATGTATGGTGGCCCAAACCCCTTCTGCTTACAACAGCCGCCTTTCTCTTCAGGAGGAGCCCTCTGCTCCAGGTCTTAATGTGAGAGGACCAAAGGGAGGGTTCTGGGCAGACAAGGGAAACATAACTACAGGAGCATAGTCAAGGGTCAGGCCGAGGTCAAAAACCAAATCAGGCTGTGCAGTACAGAATCATAAGTCAAAGACGTTGTTGAGGTCACAGGCAGAGGTCAAAAACCAATCAGTAACTCAGTACAAATTCAGGATCCAAGAGAATGGTCAAGAACAGACAGTACAGGCAGTGAACAAACAGTAATCAGGGACAGGCAAGGGTCCAAGAACTTAAATCAAACACACCCAGGAAGTATCAGGAAATAGACCTACATTGGGTAGTGAGAAATTGGCCACTGCCCCCTTAATTAATTTAATATTGCGCCAAGTGTGATGACAACAGACTCAACCAAATCTTCTGGCTGATGATCAAGTGGTTCCTGAGATCACCAACTTAGATCTGCCCTAACAGTGAGGCAGGACATATCCACAGAGTTCTCAGATCATCATGGATTCAATAGGATAGCAGCCACTGATTCTCTGGTTTGATGATGGATCAAAGGTTGTGCTGCAAACTGTGGGTGTTTAACCTTCACTTCCACTCTGAGGAATATCTGATGATTGTGTTATATGGAAACTTGTTGATATCCTGTAGGTCTTGTAGGTCCAAAATGGCCAATCTTGTATCCTACCTACCAATGATCTCACTCCGTCCACCTTGAAAGTGTTTTTTTTTTTCAAACACCTGAACTGGGCTGAACTTTTGAGCCCCAAATAATTGTTAAGTGGACAACCTGTTTCACCCCTTCCACTGGAACAGGAACAAGAATTTAGGATTCCTCTGAGATGCTTTTGAATGTACATTCTCTTTGGACTATTTTTAATAGCTTATTTTTCTTTTAGACCAGAAAAAATGGCCACATCAGAAAACCTTCCAGCCACTTGCTCTCTGTGAACCCGCTGCCTGTTGCTTCAATGGCTGGCCATCTTTTCCCCTTGTGTGACAGCTGGGAATGTAATAACAAATGCCAGCTTGGAATGGAGGAGATAATCTAGCGAGCGCTAGGGAGAGGTGTTTGATCGCAGACGTCTCCTTCACATCAACATACACTCGGCAGTGTGTATATGTGCAGTACAGTGGTTCCAAGACTGCAGGGTTACTTCCATCCTAAATGGAACATCTCAACAACTGAAACACGGCCTAGCCAATAGTTTCTTATCTTCACAAATCCAAAATAACTTCACGTTGTCTGCAAGCGCCCATTCCTCAAATTCCCATTTGTCCTTCCATCTCATTCTCGTCTCAATCTTGCCCAACACTGCAATTACAATTTCAGCATCACCCAAGTCCCATTTCCTTAAAGGTTTGCTCCTGCTGGATTTCAGGAAAGTGGGGCAATTGTATTTAAGAAGTACCACCTCTGATTGGTCAACTAGAGTAAAGCTGGACATTTATGGGACAATAAAAGCTGCTCTGGCCACTTCAGAGAATCTGCAGATAACTATCATGGGCAAAGAGGGTCCACTGACCCACCTGAGGCTGAAAATCATCCAATTATCTAATCAGGTTGTCTAGAAAGTCATGTTGGGTCAGGACCTCACAGCAACCCCCCTCCATGAACATGTCACACAAGTCCACACTATGATCTCATTCTTGAACCAGGGATCAGATGATCGAGAAGAACCTGATTTAGCAGGGCAAATTGGGCCGAACTATCATATATTTATGTTTATGGCTAGCTTTAGACTAATAAAAGAAAATTTCTGTTTGAATGCCCTTGATAACCACTCCTAAATAAATAAATACAACCCCCCATCTACATTGTCACAACCTCTCTAAGATCCCCAACATTAAAACTGTGTCTTGACACCCCATCCTAACATTCCTAGCCCTCACAAATACCTTCATTATGCAACATCTCACAATAGGCTATTTTTCTTCTCCGTTTACTGGCAGAACCGTATCCAGTAAAATCACATGTATAGGCATGAAAATTGTATTTCATTGTGTTTCTTGACTGTTATGTTGGTTCCAAAAACAATTATGTATTTTCCCTTGCATGTTCCTCTACGATTACAAGAGTTTTTTCATAATTAGTTCTTTGTGGGAGAATTGTTGCTCTGATAAAATGTTCCCTGTGTCATTCAGCTGTGAAACAAACTACAAGCCTGAGGACATCTAAACATCAGAAGTTTGGTATGACTCTGGGCACATTTAACCATTAGATGCTTGGTGTGACTCTGGGGACATCTAAAACATTAGAAACTTTGTTTGCATTTCGTGACATCTGAAACATCAGAAACTTTGTCTGGCTCTTGGGACATCTAGGCCTTCAGACACTTGGTCAGGCTAGTGGGGTGACACGACAATCAGAACATTGTCTGGCTCTGGTTATATCTGAACCATCAGAAATTTTGTCTGGTTGTGGGAATTTCTAGAGCTTGAGAAACATGGTCTTGCTCTGGGAACATCAACACCATCAAAACGTTGGTCTGTCTCTGGTGACATTGTATAACTTTAATTGTAAAGCGCTTTTAAGGAGCCGCAGTGTTGTACAGTGCATAAAAGTACAATATATATCTAATATATATATATATATATACACATACATGGGGAGACATCTAAACCATCAGAACCTTGGTCTGGCTCTGGGGATGTCTAAACCATCAGAACAATAATGCTGAGGACATTTAGACCATAAGAACCTTGGTTTGACATCTAAACCATCAGAAACCAGATCTAGCTCTGGGGACATCTAAACTATAAGAAACTGGGTCTATGACAAATAAACCATCAGAACATTGATCAGCCTCTGAAGACATTTAGACATCAGAAACTTGTTTTGGCTCAGGTGGCATCTAGACCATCAAAACTAATCTGGTCTTAATCTTAGTCTGATTCTGAGACCATTAGATACTTGGACTGGCTCTGACATCATCTAGACCAGTGATCCCCAACCAGTAGCTCGTGAGTAACATGTTGCTCTCCAATCCCTTGGCTATTGCTCTCAGTGGCCTCAAAGCAGGTGCTTATTTTTGAATTCCAGACTAGGAAGCAAGTTTTAATTGCATAAAAACTAAGTATAGTACCGAGCAGAGCCTCTAGTGGCTGCCAGTCCACATAGGGGCTACCACATAACCAATCGCAGTCCTTATTTGGCACCACCAAGGGACTTTTTCATGCTTGTGTTGCTCCCCAACTCTTTTTACATTTGAATGTGGCTCACGGGTAGAAAAGGTTGGGGATCCCTGATCTAGACCATCAGATGGGGCATCTAAAGCATCAAAACAGGTGTAACAGCCAAAGAGGTTGGAAGTTGAAAGGTAATACATGAATGTTTGTGATCCATAGTATAGTTTTCACTGTGTCGTACATGCAGAAGTTGTGTTTCTGGAGCTCACATCTGGGCTTCGAGAGGATGTCACACAAGTAGAGGCCATCCTAAATTTGTAATGGTGACCCCCTGACATTGAGCGGCTGTTTGAGATGTGATGTTCCGTGCTTGTAATAGGATAATCCTCGCTGGGGCATTTGTATCCCATGCATTGGAGTCTGTGTTGTTTATAGTGTTACGGGCAGTTTCGTGCGATGTAGCCTGATTTAGAACGTTTGTTGAGGGAAAGGAAAATAGGCCAGAACCATAAAACAAATGCTCGTTAATCAGCAGATATAAATAGAACAAGAACATCATGAAGGAGATACTAGAGCTCATTTACTAAACCAGTAAACAACAAGTACAATCTACCGGAATTATGGTGAAATATTACATTATAAGTAAAAACACTTCCCCACTGTGGTACTTCCTGAGGAGTGATCCTATGTTCTGGGGCAACTTGGATACCCTGAATTGTTAATTTATTTA
The DNA here is from genome assembly GCA_024363595.1 of Xenopus borealis. Classification (NCBI taxonomy): domain Eukaryota; kingdom Metazoa; phylum Chordata; class Amphibia; order Anura; family Pipidae; genus Xenopus; species Xenopus borealis. The sequence goes on along the minus strand of CM044437.1, from coordinate 3,291,458 downwards.
TTTCCTGGTATTTATAAGGATTTGAGCCTTGCAGAGTTTATATATCATTCACATTAGTCCCTGAACAGTTTACTTACTTACTGTCTGTATGTATTTTAAGCTTTGGAGGAAACTGGGGTACCCCAAGGATCCTTGTACAAACACAGAGAGTTCAAACACATTGCTTACACCCTGGGACAACTGAGATACCTCCTAAGAAGCTCCTGCCCCCCAGGGGAACTGATATACAGTCTAAGTAGCTCCTGCATCCTGGGGCAACGGAGATACCACCTAAAAAGCTTTAACACCAAGGGGAAACTGAGATACCACCTAAGAAGATTTTGCACCCTGGGGCAACTGAGATACAGCCTAAGAAGCTTTTGCACCCAGGGGAAACTGAGATACCTCATAAGAAGCTCTTTCACCCTGGGGAAACTGAGATAATATCTAAGAAGCTTCTGCACCTTTGGACAACTGAGATACTGTCTAAGAAGCTCCTGCACTCTGGGGAAACGGAGATACCTTCTAAGAAGCTCTTGTACCCCAGGGCAACCAAGATACTGTCTAAGAAGCTCCTGCACCCTTGGATAACTGAGATACCTCATAAGATGCTCCTGCACCCTGAAACAACTGAGATACCTCCAAAGAAGCTCCTGCACCCTAAGACAACTGAGATACCTCCTAAGAAGCTCCTACACCCCAGGGTAACTGAGATACCTCCTAAGAAGCTATTGCACCCCAGGGGAACTGAGATACCTCCTTAAAATCTCATGCACCCCAGGGCAACTGAGATAACTCCTAAGAAGTATCTGTATCTGTTTTTGTACAATTGGGAGTGATATCAAGTACAGTTTGTAATCTTTTGGGGTGGGAGTTTGATTACTAAAAGGAGATAAATTAACTTGACCTTTACAGGAGAATTCCGGCTAATTTGTTTTGGCATTTTCATCCTCATTAAGGTATAATTAGCTCCACAAATGTTTCTGTGGGAAACCTGATTTGATCTCTTTCTCTGTAACCAAAACTGTAATTTTAAGAAAAAGTCTACATTTCATTAAACAGTTTTAAATATTCTGAAAGGGGAACTCCACCTATAAACTGTTTTTTTTAATCTTTATATTTCCATCAAGCGCATAAAAAAAGGGAATAAAAGTTTTAGTGGCCCTGTAACAAAGCCATGTCATTCAATGTTTAGAACAACGGGGGGGGGGGGGGGGGGGGGAAATGAAGTGAAATATGTAAGAATGTAGTGAGAGACGGTTTCCCGTACATTGTGGCGGTGATGGTGCTCGTACACTGCAAGTGAGATCTTAAAACAATACGAGGATATAAAAGGAATCATTGCTACGATTGCTTATCTAAATCCTCCTTGTAAAAGCGCTAATTGCCCCTGTCTCCGCCCCAGTGCGGGGAGTCGTTCCAGCAGAACCCAGGGAGATGGGCTGTAAAGGAACAGATTGTTTGGAGATGTTTTTCAGGATATTGCTGAGTTTATGATCCTTCTGTGAGAGATGAGGGATTGTTTGTAACAAACAGGCTGCAATTAAATAAGCAGAAGATATAACTGAGAGAGAGAGTTATTATGGGTTATAACTCCCAGAACCAGCGCCAGAATCCTCTCCTGCACTCAGACTTTTAATTACCAGTCACAATTTAACTGAAATATACTGTCCAGCAGGACTGTATTCATTATGGTATTACTTTTTATAATCCTTTATTTATGTAGCACCAACATATTCCACAGCATTGTACAGAGAGACAGTCCCATTAGTCCCTGCCCTAGTGAGCTTACAATCTAAGGTCCCTAACACATTCCCATCAGTCTCTACCCCAGTGAGTTTACAATTTGATAATGGTCCTGATAGAGACATTAGGGGAAATATAGACAGTCGGGCAAGATGGAGACTGAAGGGCAAGATGGAGACAGTAGGACAAAATGGAGACAGTAGGGCAAGATGGAGACAGTAGGACAAGATGGAGAAAGTAGGACAAGATGGAGACAGTAGGACAAGATGAAGACAGTAGGACAAGATGGAGACAGTAGGAAAAGATGAAGACAGTAGGACAAGATGGAGAAGGTAGGAGAAGATAGAGATGGTAGGAGAAGATGGAGCCAGTAGGGCAAGATGGAGATGGTATGATAAGATGGAGACGGTATGATAAGATGGAGACAGTAGGACAAGATGGAAACAGTAGGACAAGATGGAAACAGTAGGACAAGATGGAGACAGTAGAAGAAGATGGAGACAGTAGGACAAGATGGAGACAGTATGACAAGATGGAGACAGTAGGACAAAATGGAGACAGTAGGACAAGATGGAGACAGTAGGACAAGATGGAGACAGTAGGACAAGATGGAAACAGTAGGACAAGACGGAGACAGTAGAAGAAGATGGAGACAGTAGGACAAGATGGAAATAGTAGGACAAGATGGAGACAGTAGGGCAAGATGGAAATAGTAGGACAAGATGGAGACAGTAGGGCAAGATGGAGACAGTAGGACAAGATGGAAATAGTAGGACAAGATGGAGACAGTAGGGCAAGATGGAAATAGTAGGACAAGATGGAGACAGTAGGGCAAGATGGAGACTAGTTGGCTTTTCCATAGGTTCTCCCACCAATAAATATACCTGTGTTTGCTACACTTATATTTCTAACCCACTGGGCACACTTATCAAACAGTGAAGACAAAGAAGAGGCCTTGGAGAAACACTGTGTCAAGTTCTTGTCATGAGTGGGATCCTGACAGATGTTTTCACGCTTTTCAAGATGAATTGTTTATGACATTTATCAAGCAGGAACAGTCACATACCGTTGCCATAAATATCGCAGCTCTCCAGGATATTCTGACACGGCTCAGTCGGCAGTTTCTCTATAAGAAAATAATCCCTGAGACCCCATATCAAATGGGTCTGAAATAAGATAAGGAGAAAGGAGCAGAGGGGAGGGTGGGGTTAAAAAGGGGAAAGTGGAGCCAATACATGGGGAAGTGATTAAAAGGATACAGAATGATGCACAAATTGGGGGGTAGGAGGGGCCAATGTCTTTAATGAATATACTGTATAAAACCAATATCCTGGCAACTAGAAAAACAATTTATGTAAGTTGCAAAAGTGCTCAGAAGAGCATCTCTGTATCAATGTACTGTATATATATATATATATATATACACTGCAATGCACTTCCCAGCAGACTTTGGCAAGGCCTTGATAGTCCCTTGCATGGTAACCCATTTCTGTTCCTGGAAAATAAACATGAGGATCCATGTGAGCTTGATATAAACTGGGGTCTGACCCCCCCAGCACTTCATTAAACCCGGGACCCTTGTAAACAGGGATACAGCAATATTTATGTATGGAGAAAGACGCAACTCTGAATTAGGATCTGAATTAGCCAAATGCAGTGGCGTAACTATAGAGGAAGCAGACCCCGCAGTCGCAGGGGGGCCCGGGGAACTGTGGGGTCTGAACTGTGGGGTCTGCTTTGTCTATAGCTAATAAAAAACCCTCCTCCCCAGCTGCTCTCTCAAGTTGGGCAAGAGTGGGCGGAGTTGGGGCAGGACATGGGAGGGTCAGAGGTGGGACGTGGGCCGGACATAAGTGGGAAAGGATATGGGTGGGATGATGGGGATCAGAGTGCACTGGGCCCCTCTGAAGATTTTTTTTACAGGGGGGGGGGAGGGCTAAAGCACTCTAGTTGCACCAGTGGTCAAATGCTATAAATATTCATACTGCCTAATGTTTAACCTTTCATACCACCCTATTGATACTGTTGTGAGTGTTTAGTCTACATTAGAACTATAACACCAAACTCTCTTTAACACTGAAAGTCTCTCCCTGAAATGCTGGTAATGGCAGATACAGGAGACAGCTTTAAGGAAGGGTCGGATGCTCACTAGCAACGGGTTTAACCTGGCTGGTGGCTTTTATCTGCCTGAGCTGCTATGCATGTATTGTGATGCAATCGGGCTCAATAGAGACGGATGGTGTTGGCCTGGCAGCCCCAGAGGCAGCTCCCTGTAGAGAAGAGAAGGGGATGAGGGGAAGTTTATGTTGCGAGGAGCTGAGTGTGAGACAGTCGGAGGATACGAGAGGCTTTGGCTTTGGGAGCAGATGAAACATTGACCTTAAATGGTAAAAGCTCCCCAGAGTAAAAGGGAGGGAGGCCTCTTCGGGGGGAAAAAATACTTTTAGCTTTTTGGTTGGGAATTTGCATAACTAAGAATAAACTAAATTTCCAGGCACGGACGTTACTTTTAATCTCGGCTTAAAGATGGAGTGAATCAGAGCCGGAAGACTTTCCCCCGGATCCATCACTGGGTATAAGTCAATTCACATAACGGATCCCCTGGAATCGGCTGCAGCACATGGAGGGGGGGCCCTTTGCCGCATTCAGGGATGAGATACAGGTAAGGCACAAATGTTTCATACACTCAATTATTCCTGACCCAAAGAGCTGTCAATCTAGTAGCTGCTACCGATTTGCAGGCGTCTGTGCAGTGGGCTACAATATATTAAAATATCTAGTATCTGGTTGCATTTGTGTATTTCATCAAGCTCAGCTACTACCTTACTGTATATATTGCAACTGTCAGAATTGGGCCCCATAGACAATGAGTCGGGCAGAGTCTGAGGGAGCCGTTGATATTTGGGATATAATATAGCAGTTAAGAGGTTCTGCAGCAGCTGTAGTCAAGGACGAGGGAAGAGTAATTTGCAATTAGAGCAGACATGCTAATTGCATGTAATTAGTATCCAAAGGTAAAAGTGACAGTTGGAGGGGAGCCCCATTATTTATCAGTATTTTTATTTCTCCCTTTTCCAATACCTGAGGGTGACTTTAGATTAATGGGGGCACAATATTGGGTAATTTAGTGACATTCCCTGAGCTACTTAAATTGTTGGTTGCCAAAGTACCCAACCCATGTGCCATTGCCCTTAGAGGGAACATCCCTGCACTTTCACCCCCAGAGGCTCAATGGGGTATTCAGTCAGCCCCCCTCATTTATCTGCAGTGTCAGTGTGATTCCCCCCCGGCCAGAAGCACCGACTTTACTCTGTTCTTTATCATCATTACAATAAAGTCACTTCATCCAGAGACAGACACACATATCCAACATCCACTGCCATTATTTATATCCACATCTCTTACTTCTCTAAATTTTACCCTAATAACCATTCAGCCCAAGACAGAACCCTCATACTGTACTGTCTAAGGGAATCAATATGGCAACTCCTTCCTCCCATATGTATAAATACAAATATACAGAGAAGGAATGTTCTGGGCACACAATAAGCTATACCCTCATACTGTACTGTCTAAGGGAATCAATATGGCACCTCCTCCCATATGTATAAATACAAATATACAGAGAAGGAATGTTCTGGGCACACAATAAGCTATACCCTCATACTGTACTGTCTAAGGGAATCAATATGGCACCTCCTTTTTTGACTTCCTTTAAGTAAGAGGTATGACAAATAATATGAACTCTTATATGAATGCTTTTGTGTAAACAAATGTTTTGGACATAAGAATCCTTTTGGCTTTATAATTTCTTGGGTATTTGAACGCAACTCTTGGATATATAAATTTAACTGTATATGAACTTTTTTGGATATATTAATTGTTTTCAGTATATGAACCATTTTGGGTAAATACATTATTTAGGATTCATGAACTCTTTTGGGTATATGAATTCTTCTGGATATATTTACTCTTTTGGGTATATGAATTAATTTGGATATTATAACTCTTTTGGGTATATGAATTAATTTGGATATTATAACTCTTTTGGGTATATGAATTAATTTGGATATTATAACTCTTTTGGGTATATGAACACTTGGATATATGAATTCTTTTGTATACATGAACTTTTGTGGGAATATGAATTCTTTTGGATATGAATTATTTTGAGTATACTAACACTTGGATACATGAACTGTTTTGGGTATATGAATTATTATACACAAACTCTTTTGGGAATATAAATCCTTTTGGATATATGAACTGTTTTGGGTGTATGCATTCTTTTTGAATATATGAATTACTTGGGGTATATGAACACTTTTGGGTAAATATATTCTTTTGGATACATGAACTATTTGGGTGTATGAATTCTTTGGATCCGTGAACTCTCATAAATGGTTTTCGATATAGAAATTATTTTGGGAAACACTTGGATATATGAACTCTTTTTGGCATATCAATTATTTTTCTATATATAAACTCTTTTGGGTACCTGGATATATGAACTCTTTTGGGCATATCAATTATTTTTCTATATATAAACTCTTTTGGGTACTTGGATATATGAACTCTTTTGGGCATATCAATTATTTTTCTATATATAAACTCTTTTGGGTACCTGGATATATGAACTCTTTTGGGCATATCAATTATTTTATCTATATATACACTTTTTTGGGTACTTGGATATATGAACTCTTTTGGGCATATCAATTATTTTTCTATATATAAACTCTTTTGGGTACTTGGATATATGAACTCTTTTGGGCATATCAATTATTTTTCTATATATAAACTCTTTCGGGTACTTGGATATATGAACTCTTTGGGGTATACACCTTCTTTTGGATATATGAACTATTTTGGCTATATGAGTTAATTTGGATATATGAATTTTTGGGGTATATGAATTCTTTCTACAAACATGAACTCATTTGGGTATATGAACTTATTTATGTGTTTGCATTCTCTTTGAGATATTGACTCCTTTCAGCCTATGAATTATTTTGGGTACAATAACTCTTTTATTTATATATGAACTCTTTTGTGCTGCAAACGCCAAAAGAGTTTTGTCATGCAAAAAAAAAACTTTTTAGGATATAATTTGGTCTTGGTAGCATTCCATCTGTGAATGAGCCCCTATAACCAAAGTCAGTGTCATTCCATATAGCAGAAAGCAATAATAGCCAAAAACGACTGAATTCAGGTTAAACCTAAATCTTCCTCTAAGAACTGAAGTCTGATCCATATTTCCCAAGAAGTGACATTTCCTGTTACACAACTGTTTTGTCGGTGTAATATCAAATCGTGTTCCCATGGTCTATATACAAAGTTGACGTGTAACCATAACACAAAGGAAATTTGCACTTTGTATATTTTGGTATTTCCCCTTTAGGATTTCATCCAAATATCAAATTTTGGGAAGATACATTATTTAGCAATAGGCTTGTGCCCTTTCCTTCCCCCAGGTGAGATCTGTATTAGATCTAAAAGTTATGTCAGGGTTAAAGGGTAAGTTAACTTTAAAATGAAGTGTGTTGTATGATCCAGACCCTGAGATCTTACAGACTGTTGGTATTTCATTTTTTGATTGATTCGTTTTAATTGTTTTTGTAGGAAATATTCTAATTTGTCATTTAAACTGCTGGATCATTCACAGCAGCAACAGCCTGAAAAATATATAGCAGCGTGACACCCCAATGTTTCTATATATCTGAAACCTTGTTATGAGCTAAGGGGGCCCAGTCTGAAGGTCAGTTAGGGGGAGATTTGGGGTGAGTGCTTATTTGTACCCTGGGTACCCCTGGAACTATAGTGACACCCCAATGTTTCTATATATCTGTAACCTTGTTATGAGCTAAGGGGGCCCAGTCTGAAGGTCAGTTAGGGGGAGATTTGGGGTGAGTGTTTATTTGTACCCTGGGTACCCCTGGAACTATAGCAGGGTGATTGTTACCCCAGTATTTCTATATATCTGTAACCTCGGTATGAATCTGCTATAAAAACATGATCAGCTTTACATAAATAGGCTCATTAGTGACTTTACTGAAAAAGCCTAAAACCCAAATACAAATATAGATCAGAATGTGCCTTTTGGACGATTGACCAACTATTTCGTGCCGTTAGGTAATTCCTCTGTCTGTTACATAACGGGTTCTGATTTAAGGCTTCTGCATGAATGGCTGTTTGGGTCGGAAACCCTCAAAGGTCTGACTCATTCCTCATAATCCATGCAGAAAATGATTGATGGGTGCAGCAGTAAGTTGATGCTGTTACTATAGGGACACAAAAAAACATCATCAGGATTAGGGATCTGTACCCAAAAATAGGTTTTGGTCCTGGAAAAAAAATGTCCTTCCTAAATTTAGAAATATATTAAGTCCGACACGCAGAACATGGATGTGTCTGTGGCCCCACGGAAGAGAAGGGATTGTGAGATTGTAAATTAACCCCAATGCTATTAGTAGCTGCCCTTGCTTGTTCATGGGGGGTGGGGTTATTTCTATTTAAAGTCGTGTTCCATTTATTTATTCAGCCTCTGGATTTCCTCTGCAGATGCTAATGAATTAAATATCAGATGTTAAGAGTTCAGGAGTTAATGCAGGCGACTGTTCCTTTAAGCAGAGGATTTTCAGAGCCCGGAAGCTGCTGGTGGGGAGTCAGATCTGTATCTGGTGGGAGAGATGGATGTTATACAATTATACACATCACTAATGCTCTGTACCCAGAGGCCAACCTGTGTATATGTGAATTAAATAGCATTATAACTTGATGAATTGCCCTTTACTTGCTTTGTTCCCATCCACCCACTGTCCCAGGGGCAATATACACCTATATTCACCATTATCCTATTGTTAATGTTATAAATATACAGTGTTCTTTATATGCTGCGTGCTTGATCCTATCAGTTTTATTCAGAATTATGGGAGGAGGAAAGGTATTTAATCAGATTCTCCCCTCACAGGTAAACCTCCTGTATAAGAACTCTTTATCTGTAACTGGCCGGTATTTTTACTGGTTGATCCCAATGTTATTAATAGGAAAAAAAGATAAGTATATAGGAAGGCCGGTATTATTTTTTTCAAGAAAAGGTGGCAACCCTATCTGTAACCAGAGACATAGGCAGCATTGGAAAGATAGAGGACGTGGTAGGGAGTCTGTGACTCAAGCAGTGGGTGGGACTAGAACACCCTTATGGCAGCTTACAGGAGGAGGGACAGGGAGTCTGTGACTCAAGCAGTGGGTGGGACTAGAATAATCTGATGGAAGCTTACAAGGAGAAAAGAAGGGAGTCTGTGACTCAAGCAGTGGGTGGGACTAGAACACTGTGATGGCAGCTTACAGGGGGAGGAGAAGGGAGGCTGTGATTCTAGCAGTGGGTGGGACTAGAATATTCTGATGGGGGGGAGCAGGGAGTATGTGACTCAAGCACTGGGTGGGACTAGACAACTCTGATGGAAACTTACAGGGGGGTGCAGTAGGGAGTCTGTAACTCAAGCAGTGGGTGGGACTAGAACACCCTTATGGCCGCTTGCAGGAGGAGGGACAGGGAGTCTGTGACTCAAGCAGTGGGTGGGACTAGAATACTCTGATGGAAGCTTACAGGGGGAAGAGAAGTGAGTCTGTGACTCAAGCAGTGGGTGGGACTAGAAAATTATGATGGCAGATTACAGGGGAGGAGAAGGGAGGCTGTGATTCAAGCAGTGTGTGGGACTAGAACATTTTGATGGGGGGTCGCAGGGAGTATGTGACTCAAGTAGTGGGTGGGACTAGACAACTCTGATTGAAACTTACAGGAAGTACATTAGGGAGTCTGTAACTCAAGCAGTGGGTGGTACTAGAACACCCTTATGACAACTTACAGGAGGAGGGACAGGGAGTCTGTGACTCAAGCAGTGGGTGGGGCTAGAACACTCTGATGGAAGTTTACAGAGGGGGGGGGCTGAGAATCTGTGACTCAGACAGTAGGTGGGACTGGAACACTGATGGAAGATTATAGTGGGAGAGACAGTGTTGTTTGTAGGTCAAGCAGTGGGAGGGACTAGAATGCACTGATGGCAGCTTACAGTGGTCTGGAAAAAATTCAAAGAATGTATTTTGGGTTGGGAAACACTTCCCCGTGTCACGGGCACATTTGCAGTGCTTGTTTGGCTCTGGCATGGAGAAGAGAGTAATGTACAGGAGATTAAATATTATCACGTATAGTTTATATTATGCCACACTTACCATAACACACAGAATTAAACTGGCCCATATATCTCCATTAGCTTCTTCCTACAACCCCTGGGAGACTCTGGAGTCGTAATGTAAAAATGCTCACTGGGAGGCTCAAATATTATGTGAGTTCTCTGTAACAAATATTCTGGACTTCTAGAGGTAATCACAGGGTGGCCCAAAACTCCCTGAAAATTGGGTTATCACTCCCAGCACCCCTTACTGTCTCTGAGACCTTAGACTTGACCAGAGACACCCTGGACTGAACTGCAGAACTCTGTGGGGGTCCCCTATAAATTAACTTTTAGTATGTTATAGAATGACTCATTCTAAGCAACTTTTCAATTGGTCATCACTCTTTCTTTTTTATGGTATTTTAATTATTTGCCTTCTTCTTCTGACTCTTTCCAAATTTCAAATGGGGGTCACTGACCCCATCTAAGAAACAAATGCTCTATAAGGCCAACCACTTACTGTTATTGCTACTTTATATTACTCATCTTTCTGTTCATATTCCAGTCTCTTATTCAAATCAATGCATGGTTACTAGAGAATTTGGACCCTGGAGTCATAGAGGCCATTGCCCAGCAGAATAACCAGAGAGACAGCTGCCCCAGCAGAATAACCATAGAGACAGCTGCCCCAGCAGAATAACCAGAGAGACAGCTGACCCAGCAGAATAACCAGAGAGACAGCTGCCCCAGCAGAATAACCAGAGAGACAGCTGCCC
>CM044437.1:3244745-3274388 GCA_024363595.1 Xenopus borealis | reverse complement strand
TAATGTATTTGCTGCAACATATACGTCCATTGAACTTTAACTTCCCGCCGTATTCAAATTCAACTTCGCTTTGCTTGATGACGTAACAATAGCACAACTTCGCCACTATTTGCCCCCCTGGACACAACTTTGCACTTTAGTGAATTAGCGATGTCTCAGCAAGTTTTTGACCTGGCGAAGCCTTGGATGGCTGCGAAGGGGACGTTGGCGAAGTTGCACTGTTTAGTGGATTTGGGCCTCCCTTACCTTCCTCAGGAAAAGAGAATGAATAAACTCCCAGGGGCTTGTGGATAAACGTCTGGTTAGACTATAGGGGCAAAATGATGACTATAGTGAGATTGCAGAGGAAGCCATGATTCCCGGCCTTCACATTTGAGTGTTAATCACAACAACACGTGACAATGACAGGAGGCTCAGAGTGGGATCAGGATTTATCAGTTGTAACACAGAGATGGAGGAACACAAGTGTGACATTCCCCTAAAGCCAATATAATGCGGCTGATCATTATCTGCGGTACAAGGGCCTACAATGAAGACCATACGGATCTTCCTCATGCACGGAGATCTCTTTGTGTATTTTGCGCGTTACCATGGAAACGGTTCTGTATACGCCTGCCCTTCATCCCACCATTTGCCGAAATTCTAAACTAATTACAGTCCAGATAAAATAATACATTGTTCCTGAAAAACGCTGCCATACACGGATTTCTTTTTCCGCATAATTGTGCAGAATTACAGTCCGGTCCGGAGCCAAAAGAAATGAAAGGCAGAGTGTGACTATATTAGGTATCCGAGCCCAGCCAGGCGAGGTGCTGACTTACATGGAGAGGGGGCAGAAATAAAGGGATGTGGAATTACCCAAACACTGAGGATGAAGAGACTAAATTGTGACCACCTGTATTGTCTCTAATTGGACCAGTAACACAAACACACAATGATGATCCATCGGAGCAGATATTTGTATCCCTTATATGTACAGACAAGAGGGTAGTTCCCCTTTAAGTTAGTGTTCAGTAAATTATACAATGGCTAATCCTGAGCAACTTGGAGGCCCCTTTATCAAAGATCGAATGTGAGGTTTTTTTTTTTTTAAAGGGATCCTGTCACAGGAAAAAAAAATTTTCAAAACTTATCAGTTAATAGTGCTGTTCCAGAAGAATTCTGCATTGAAATCCATTTCTCAAAAGAGCAAACAGATTTTTTTTATATTTCATATTGAAATCTGACATGGGGCTAGACATATTGTCAATTTCCCAGCTGCCCCTGGTCATGTGACTTGTGCTCTGATAAACTTCAATCACTCTTTACTGCTGTACTGCAAGTTGGAGTGATATCACCCCCTCCCTTTCCCCCACCCAGCAGCCTAACAACAGAACAATGGGAAGGTAACCAGATAACAGCTCCCTAACACAAGATAACAGCTGCCTGGTAGATCTAAGAACAACACTCAATAGTAAAATCCAGGTCCCACTGAGACACATTCAGTTACATTGAGAAGGAGAAACAACAGCCTGCCAGAAAGCAGTTCCCTCCTAAAGTGCTGGCACAAGTCACATGACCAGGGGCAGCTGGGAAATTGACAAAATGGCTAGCCCCATGTCAGATTTCAAAATTAAATATAAAAAAATCTGTTTGCTCTTTTGAGAAATGGATTTCAGTGCAGAAGTCTACTGGAGCAGCACTATTAACTGATACATTTAAAAAAAAACGTTTTCCCATGTGACAGTTTCCCTTTAAAGCACTGATGTTGGTGTGCACAGAGATATAAAGTCCAAGGTAAAGCTTTGTTTGGACCACATGTTATTTCCAGCAGGGCTAAAATGTGTGTTATTTGTATGTGATTGTATACAGGTTCCCCTGAAGCCTACCCTCCTGTATTTGCTGGGCCTACGGCTGTAGTACAGGTACGTTCTCTTTAAAAACAAACCAAAGTTTTACAGCCAAGGTGTTTAAAATTATATTTTCTTTCATTAGGGAACATTTTATTTTTGGGATTTATACACCCTTTAAAGGGCGATCTATCACGAAAATGTAATATAATCGTTTCGCTGAAATAAGAAACTTTCTAAATATGATCAATGTATTATGTATTAAGTTAGGCTTCACTCTCCCCCTCTCTGCAACCCGTCTCTCTTCCTGCAAGAGGTGGAGCCAGTTTTTGATTGGCAGTTAGGTCCAGTAGATCCTGGGGTTGCACCCCTTTGCCTAGAAGATGCATTGGAGCTTACTAGTTCAAAATAACCGGCTCTGATGGGAATGCTGCTTCTCTGCATGCAGGGTATGTGCTGGAGTCAGTTCTTTTGTTTGTGCCAGAGTCAGTTATTTGAGTTAGCTCTAAAATATCTGGGAAAGGAAAGGGAGCTCCCCCTAAAAAAGTATTAGACCTACCTGTCAATCAAAATCCGACCCAGACCTCTGCATTAAGGAGAACCAAACCCTTCCTTAAAAAAAACCTTACCCTCCCCCCTCCAGCCAACTTGCTACCCCGGGAAAGTGCCCCTAACTGGCAGATTCAGGTGTTGGAGTTCAGAGCAGCCATCTTCTTTGGTAAGTAAAAAGTGAGGGGCATTTGCCCGAGCTAGCAAGTAGGCTGGGGGGGGGGGGGGGGGGGGAGGGTTTTTTGGGTTTAGTTCTCCTTTAAGAATTACATGTTGCTGAGGGGGGATATACTGAAGAAAAACTTATTTAATAAATGGTACAGAATTTTGAATTGATTTTATTTAGAAAGCGTCTTATTTCATTAAGATGAGGATTATATTGAAAGTAATTTTTTTGGCGAGCCCTGAGTGGTGCCTCGATGACTTCACACATGAAATGTTGTATAGTTTCATGATGTCACCATGATGTCACCATGATGTTCTTGGCTGTTCCAGAACTCCACCAAGGGATTGGCCGACTGGAAGCAGAATGAGCAGAGGAAGATTTCCCCAGGAAGGCTCTCGCCAGATACGAAAGACTCTCTCTCGGAACAGAAGGAGAACTTTGACCCTCTGAAGCACGTGTCCAGCGGGCAAAAAAACGGTGGAACTGACGGCTGCAAACTGTCCCTTTGTAACAATGACAATGAGCCTGGGAAATCCATTCTAAAGAAACCCAAAGAGATGGACTCCTTAGGGAATGCGGTACAAGGCCCGGAGGCCACTAGTCCAGGGATCAACATTAAGGGATTATCAGTAGATCAGCCAGACCCTAAATTTCTTTCTAGACCAGAGTCCGGAGACCCCGGCAGTCGCCCTACTCTCTTGAGGGCGCTTTCTTGGGACAGTTTAGCACCCGCACAGACGGACAAAACGCACGTGGGAATTCCGGGGAACGAAAAGGACTTCCTCGAAAGACTGCACGACAAATGCAACAACAAACTGCCCAAGTTGGTCGGTTTAAAAGACTTCCAAGTGCAGCCGGTTCGACTGCAGAAGCTGACCAAGCTCAGGGAAGTGAGTGACAGTCTTTTTACATGTGTTTTTGGTCAGCATTGATAGTTCCTATGTGACACATAACAGATATTTTGCTAAATTGCACTGGTGCAGTTGCCCATAGCAACAACTCAGATCTTTGTTAGCCACCTAGTACTAAAAGGAAAGCTTAAATCATGCAGCACTAAATGCTTAAAGGGCAAGGAAAGGCAAAGAAAAAAAACCCTATTTTTACTTTCTTTTATGAAAAAGAAATCTATCTCCAATATACTTTAATTTAAAAATGTGTACCGTTTTTACAAGAAACCTGACTGTATGCAGTGAAATTCTCCCTTCATTTAGTGCTGTGGATAGGAATTGTCAGACGGTCCCTAAATTCTGGCAGGGAAACAATCATACTTATGAACAGCAGGGGGAGCCCCTGCCTTACTTACCAGCCATGCAGAACTCAAGCAGCTTTGTTTTTTGATCATTTATGACAATCCCTAAGAAGCCCAGACCATACTGAGCATGTGCAGTGCCAGTGTCAGACAAAGATGTATAACAAAGTTACAAGATGACAGCCCCCTGTGGCCAACTTTGAAAGCATAAATCATTTGTTTGATTAGGCTTGTGGTGCAGTAAATTCATGTTTATGTTTAGTATACAAAATACACCATTTCTAGCCTTATTCTATGTTACACTTTCCTTGCCCTTTAATTCACTAGTGACACCCAGTGGTCATTGAAACCAGGGACTCTTTTCGATGCAGCCCTTTGCACTTTAACCCCTGGGGTTGTAAATCTGTCAAGCAGCCTTGAATTTATTTGCCTTATAGGTCAGCAGGTCTCTGCTTTGGCATTGTAAGTGGCATCGGGTTCCTAGGTTCAATGGCTGTGGCACCCAAGTATTGGTTTGAATGACAGTTAAAAAAAACAGTAATTACGAAACTCTAGCCTTGCAGGTTGGTGTGGCCCTTTAAGGGAGAGATGTTTGTCAGAGGGAACATGAAATGAGGAGCTATGGGGTACACGTGTGTGTAAACAGGAACACACATATTAACTGATGTGACAGATTCCACGACAAATATAATGTCAGGAGAATCTCTGGCTCCTGAAACTTTTCCTTCCTGAGCTGATAATAACAAGCCTGGGTAATTAATTGCACAGATTCCACAATCCCAACCAACGGATAGAGCAAGACTGCAAGACATCAAGTGCTGAGGGAGCAAGCATGTGCAGGAATATGAGCAGCCTTTCAAAATATCACAGAGGAAAGTCAGAACATGCAAAATCAACAAAAATATTTGTTCTAAATTTACACATGGGGATAAAGAGGACAGGGTTTAAAGATCCATAGGGTTGGGATAGAAGAGCAGTCTGTAAGGATCCATAAGGTTGGGCTAGAAGAACAGTCTGTATGGATCCATAGGGTTGGGATAGAAGAGCAGCCTGTAAGGATCCATAGGGTTAGGATAGAAGAGCAGCCTGTAAGGATCCATAGGGTTGGGATAGAAGAACAGTCTGTATGGATATATAGGGCTTGGTTAGAAAAGCAGTCTGTATGGATCCATAAGGTTGGGATAGAAAAAAACAGTCTCTAAGGATCCATAGGGTTGTTATTGAAGAGCCGACTGTATGGATCCATGGGGTTGGGATAGAAGAGCAGTCTGTAACGATCCATACTGGTGGGATAGAAGAACAGTCTGTAAGGATCCATAAGGTTGGAATTGAAGAGCAGTCTGTAAGGATCCATATGGTTGGGATGGGATAGAAAAACAGTCTGTAAGGGTCCATAGGGTTGGGATAGAAGAGCAGCCTGTATGGATCCATAGGGTTGGGATAAAAGAGTAGTCTGTATGGATCCATAGGGTTGGGATAGAAAAGCAGTCTGTAAGGATCCATAAGGTTGGAATTGAAGAGCAGTCTGTAAAGATCCATAGGGTTGGGATAGAAGAGCAGTCTGTATGGATCCATGGGGTTGGGATAGGAGAGCAGCCTGTAAGGATCCATTGCACTAGGATAAAGAGACTTTTCTGTAAGAAGTCACAATGTTACAATGAAGAAGGCAGTCTGCAAGAATCCATAGAGGTCAGATAAAAGACCAGTCTGTAAGGATCCATAGAGTTGAGATAAAGAGAGCAGACTGTTATATCCATAGAAGTCAACTGCAAGATAGAAGAACAGTCTGTAAGAATCAATAGAGTTGAGATACAGACATAATTCTGATATGATCCACGAAATTGTCATAGAAGAGCAGTCTATAATGACCCATAAATTTCTAAGGATCCATGGGGTTAGATAAATAAAGTTGTCTCTTAGGACCCATAGAATTGCAATAAAGTGCATAGTCTATAAGGATCTCTAGAGTTGGGATATAGTGGGAATTATTGTATGATCCATAGAATTGGCATAGAAGAGCATTCCATATGAATCCATAGAGTTAGATAAAGAAATTAGTCTCCTCTCGAGTCCATGGAACTGACATAAAAGTCTATAAGGATCTCTAGAGTTGGGATATAGATGGAATTATTGTATGATCCATAGAATTGGCATAGAAGAGCATTCTATATGAATCCATAGAGTTAGATAAAGAAATTAGTCTCCTCTCGAGTCCATGGAACTGACATAAAAGTCTATAAGGATCTCTAGAGTTGGGATATAGAGGGAATTATTGTATGATCCATAGAATTGGCATAGAAGAGCATTCTATATGAATCCATAGATTTAGATAAAGAAATTAGTCTCCTCTCGAGTCCATGGAACTGACATAAAATGAAGTCTAGAAGGATCTCTAGAGTTGGCATATAGACAGGATTCTGATATGATCTGATCTATAGAATATGATCCACATTGTTAGTTAGTATAAAAGAGCAATCTCTAAGGATCCATAGGGTTAAATAAAAAGAGAAGGCTCTTAGCGTCAATAGAATTGGGATATAATAAATAGTCTATAGGGATCTATAGAGTTGGGATAGAAGAGTATCCTATAAGAATCCATAGGGTCAAGATAAAGAGAGCACTCTGGTGGGATCTTTGTGATTGGGGATCATTAGTGCTGGTATAGGTGAGTTTTCAGTTATGGGAATCATAATACCTGTACTGTATAGGGAACAAACAGAGAATGGGTCCAACTTGCCTTAAACATTTCCTACCCAATGTTGCAAGGCCTCACTTCCTATCTACTCTTCTCGAAGAATTTTATCTTATGTCTGGGGATTTCAAAAACCATTTTGGACCCTCTAAGAGGCAGAAGTTGCACAGATATTCTGTATAATATTTACCCATTGGCTCTGTCTCTATTACGCAATGGCTGATCAATGGATTTTCTTCCGCACCGGAAATATCCGTGAGACCATTAGATGAGCCACTGAGACCTTGAATTAAAGGAACAATTCTACATTTCTTCCTCTACATTCTACCAGTGCAATTTGAAATGTGGAAGTTCCTAACAATTTTACGCACAGACATACTGTACAAACATATAGGAATGGCTGAGTCGGCATTTACATTTCCTCTCCTTTGCAGGAACACAAGTTAATGAGGAGTCAGAATTTGACGGGACAGAAACTCCCAGATCTGAGCGAGGCGGCCGAACAGGAAAGAGGTGCAGTACGGAAGGTGCCAGATATGTTGTTAGGGTTCAGGTATAGGAAGGGTGGGATCTTTCGTCTGTTATTTCTGTGAATGGAATAACTTGCGTCAGGGCATTTTGTCTTCTCCATGAGTGTTAATAACCTGAAAAGGAAGACAAATATGGTAGCTCCACCCAAACTGATGCATAGGAACCATGTGAGTTCCCAAAATGGGAGAAATTTAAAGTCATACACAGTCCGATAAAAGCTGCCGACTCCAGTTGCTCAGCACAAGCTTCATCTACACTCATGTGATTCCAGCCATTTATTTCCATTCCCCCTTTCCTTATACAGTGTGGCCCTAGTTACGTGTTATAGGTCTGTGCCAGTTGATAAGTGCCCGATGGACTCTCAACTAGGGTTATTCTTGTCTGCTGGTTACTCACGTCCTGCTGTGGTTGCTTTATCTCCAGCAACGCAGACCCATACTGAGCCCCACACTTCTCAGTCCCTTATTCTCTCGAGCTCCTCGGCACAGAGATGGACTTGCTGGATACACCAGGTTCTGCATTAATTTCTCAATTCAATTTAAGCCCCCCCCCCCCCACGGGCCATTTGAGCCCCACTTATATAGGAGTGTGGGAAGTTTTCCAGCTTTTACTGGTTTTAGAAGGATTTCTAAAGAAGGAAGCAGGTTTGATCACTGCAGGAACCTTTAGGTTGATTAAAGGGATCATCGTACCTTTTATCTAAAGATAAAAATTTTGATTATATATCTGTGTTACCAAGGTCCCTCTCCAGTCCCCTCACTGTCGGATGATGGAGAAGAAGCCAAGGTGGAGTCGGATGTTATGCCTAGTATCCCAGACATTCTCTTACGGAAGCTGCGTGTGAATCGATGTTTATCCAACAGGTAAAGGCCACTAGGGGGACTCCACAGAGAATACTTATGGGGTAATAATAAATTGGTGAAAGCAGCTCTTTGTGCCACTAGCCAAGTTATTTTATCGCTGCATATAAGATTGCAAGCTCCTCGACAAATACTCTGTCCCGCCCAGCCAATGAAAAATTGCTTAAGAATAATTAAAGGACACGTAAAATGTAACATGAAATCACTCTTTTTAATTCACTGCTTGCAGAGAGAGACAGACCTAAAGCAATAGTACTTGGCACCTCCCAGTTGCTCCCTTGCAGAAGCCCCCCCAAAACTATTGCTTTGCTCACTCCTCCCGCACAAGTTGTTTGCTCACTCTCTATATCAGAATTGCACCCCTCCCCACTTTCAGCAGGTACCCCTGTTGCCTGCCCCTAGTTTCGGCCCTAGTTGCAAAAAGCATAATCTTCAGATTCCTCTCTTTGATTGACTGGGACAAATATTTGTTTCCACTTGGCCCAGCACTCCAGCAGCCCTCTGCCAGGGCCAGAAATGCAATTGCCAGTTAATTCCCCATTCATCTGACACACCCCTTCCAATCAGGCCAGTAACATCCCAAGCTATGCCCCAGCTTTGCCCCACCAAACCCCCTCAACATGAACGCTCCGGAAAGGTGCCAGTTAGGAATTCAAGATGGCGGCTACATCTACTGTATAAATAGAAATGAAAAGAGTTTTCTAGGTTGGCATTTCTTATTGTGGTGTGGACACACTTAGACCTGGAAGCACCATATATGTTTAGTTTTGCTTCTCAAGCTTACTGGTCACCCTCTCCCATAGACACTTGGCTGCTATTCTAGGTTTAAGAGCAGATTACTCAGCTTCCAGGTACCCCCAGTCCAGTGATTCACTGCTTACATGGATATGACTAAGCACTAACGTTTCCTTATCTAATATTACTTCTAGTTCTCTGTAACGACTCTCAAACTGTTGTTCATTGCAGTGCCCCACCGCTGACTGAAAAGGAAGTAGAGGTGAGACATGCAAATACGCACAATCATATGCACTCTCAAGTAAATAAACAAACACACGGACGTAAGTACAAATTGTTACTACCAAAATAAAGGAAACCAATGAGTAAATTAGGGAAACACAAGTATAAAGAAAGCAGGTGGCTCACACAGGTTTTGAGAAAGCCCAGTTGCATTAACGCACATGGAAGGTGGTATGCTTGATGCAATGAGTTCCGGGCTACTGTAGGTGCTTTCTGGGTGTTTGTTGCTGAATGCTACATTAGGGCGTTACTGTGAAATCAAGGAGAAATAAGGATTCCAAGATAAATAAGAAACGTTCAGCTGGGGAATTTTCTTCACTGTTGTATTTCAGCCACCTGCAAAGCACCCAAATCTGCCCCAGATGCCTCCCACTAAATTCAGTGAGATGTCTTTTGGCTAAAAACCACACAGTAGAACATTTTCAAACTTAAAAACCACCTTTGTTAGCGGTTCCAGGCTGTGAAGTCACCAAGAGATGGCAGGCATAGTTTTGGGCACTTCGATACCAAATCAATTATTCTATCAAACCTGTCAATTGTTCTGGAATCAACCATGTCAATACTTCAGCCAGAGGAGATAATGGGGACAAAAATCACCCATAGTCTAGTTAGGTTTACATTTTTTAGGCATGAATGTCTACAAAACAGTGTACCAGCTGCCTCTACCTCAAACCACCTCTGCTAGCTGTGCTAGGCAGTGAAGTCAACAGAAGGTGACAGGCACAATTTTCGGTACTTCTTCACCAACTGAGGAGCAGAGAGTGTGGGGAGAACCAGGTGTGGTCTTGTTAGAAGGGGATTGTCTAAAAATCATCCAAAATCTAGTCTATATCTTCGGCACAACTGTCTAGATAACACTCTATGTACTGTAGCTCTCAACAGACAATTTTAAGGATCTTCATTGTATCCTAGATGTTAAGGCTGTACAGCAGCCTTGTACATTAGGTTCCCCCCCCCAATTCTAATAACATCCTTGGAGCATATCCAATGGAGCATTGGTTAAGGGTTCAATTCTGAGGCTTATCGGGTATTTACTATTGTAGTATATCTTGTAATGTAGGTCCAATTCCCTTTGCACAGATATGTATAATGGAGTGAATGTTTCAATGTCTTAGCAATGGGGCAATTATTATTTAAAGATCACTGCACGTATCATTTTTCCAGAATGTATTTGTTCAGCTCTCACTGGCTTTTCGGAATGACAGCTACACCCTAGAATGCAGGTTGAACCAAGCCGAGAGAGAGCGAAACCTGACTGAGGAAAACAACGAGAAGGAAATAGAGAACTTTAAAGCAACTATCACGGTGAGCCAACGGGTGGCCAAATAAATCAAAGTTCCGGGCCTTGTAAATGAGTTTGAGTGAGGGGCAAACATGTCTGCATTCATAGGGGAGGAAACATGCTACAAAGGTTAGGCTGAACCTTTACAATCGCTAGTTTGGTCTTTCAGAATGCCATACTAAATCCCCCTATCAGTGGCCTGACAATTTGTTGAGGACAGTAGAACCACCAAGAATCCACCTTGAATGAATCATTGATGAGGACCTTTTAGGTGTTAGCCTAGAAGGTTACAAGATATTTTTTAAGAATGTAACCATTTACAACCTTGTGGCTTGCTGTAGCTTTGATTGGTCTAGAGGTGATGGGTGTGTTCCTCTAAGATGACTGACTATCTGCCTGGCTTGATGTTTCCATATAGTCTTCAGTCTCCATCTGGCAAAACAGCGAGCATAGGGAGGCCTACCAGAAGCTGCTGGAAGACATTGCAGTCCTTCACCGCTTGACCAACAGACTCTCAAGTAGAGCAGAAATGGTGGGAGCAGTTCGGCAGGTGAGTGCTCTTCTAGGTCTTCGGTATCTTTGGCAGTTGCACATATAGATAGCCAACAACAACACGTGCCATTCTTATCCTGCCCACAATCCCACATCTTCCTGCAGGAGAAACGCATGTCAAAGGCCACAGAAGTCATGATGCAGTATGTGGAGAACCTAAAGAGGACGTACGAGAAAGATCATGCAGAGCTGATGGAATACAAAAAACTGGCCAATCAGAATTCCAGTAGAAATTATAGTGGTTCCGGTAAAGATACTTTTTGTATAGTTGTCCATATATTTATCTATATACAGTTGTTGTGGTGACTCATGATGTATATATTACAGATGATGGGGTGCCTCGTTCATCAAGATCCATGTCACTTACGATTGGCAAGGTACGTTATTTTACGCTATGGTATACAACACCAGCATCATTCATTATTTTCTACAGAAATTCACTTGGAAAAGAAAATTGTTTCCTTTCTGTTTGGACAAGAAGTTTGAACTTGATGGATGTGTTTGTTGGTTGATGATCTTCCATGTTCCTGCTTGAGGTCTTTGGCCAAAAGTATTTTCTTTCCTATAGGTTCAGGCATTAATTGTTAAATACAAATAAACTCGAACTTGCCAACTGTATTGCCATTGTATCTTTTTTGCTAATCTTAGGTACTTTTTGTGTGTCCTAGAACATGCCGCGTAGAAGAGTCAGTGTGGCTGTGGTCCCCAAATTCAATTTACTTAATATCCCTGGGCAGTCACCAAACACATCTCCTTTACCAATGATGCCAGCCCTTGTGAGTAACCATGGCACCGAAACCAAGTTTATTCCTTTATCTACCCTTCAACCTTACCGAATAACCACCTTTGATGTAGGCACCCAATGTGGCTGTTTATAAAACATGGGTATGGGTTACTGTGCCATAACTTTGATCTCTCCTACACCACAAGAAAGACAGTCCTCCAGTACAAAGTGTATATAAAAGTTCCCCCATATCAATCCATGCAGCTTATTCGAAAAGGCAGCCAAGAGCATGACCACCTTTTGGGTTTTCTTTCTATTCTTCTTCTATCTTTCTATCTGGTCTGACATGGGCTGGGAAAAAGTATTTCTGGGGCCAGAGATAGCCTAGCTTGCATGGGATCTGTTACCCCCTTATAGCTACCCTAGTTGCCCTTGTCAACATTACCCATAGGCTTCTCAACCTTAATTTACCAGGTGTTTGCGCAAAAACAGTTTTTAACTTAATAACGCATTCCTTTCTTTACAGACAGAGTCACCCAGTGGGAGAAGCAGTTCCCCTGTCCAACCTATGCAGTCTCCTCTAGTAGAAAAGTAAGTTTTCTTGCATGTGCACCACAAAGTTGACACACCAATGGCCTGAACTTTCAAATAAAAGAAGATAGGATCTGGGTATGCTAACACCCTTTGTAGTTTCCAGTGGGAGGCAAAAGAAGATCAAGTTTTGTTTCTGGACCAGCCATCTAACATCTATAGAGATCCCAGGTCACTCTGCCCATAGATGAACCAGAGGTCAGGCAATAAGGCCAAAATCCATCCAACTTGATCATTGTATTGTATGTTGAGCTAACTTTAGTTTGGATGTCATGTATACCTCTGGCACTAGTGATATTCTGACCTGATACCCACATACAGTTTTCAGCCTTGTATTTATGACAGGGAGTTGAGATGATTGGATCTAAGGAAGCATGTTCAACAGGGTGTTTTTTCCCTTAATGGAAATAAAAAAAGGACTACACCCATCATAGAACAGAAGGTTCTGATGAAAATTTCCATGGGGACACAGCATGTCGATCTCACTGGAAATAAATGTGACTCCCCCACTGCTTCCATATACAGGGCCCTGCTCTTAAAGCTTAAATTATCTTTGCAGGAAACTCTATTTACTTTGAGGGAACCAACTTGCTGACATAACAGAATAATAGGGAACTTGTAAAAAGGATGTGATAAACTAGAAACACAACCAAGACAGGCCGTTTTTGCTGTCAGGCTTGAATGGGGTATTGAATTCTGAGCAGTAAATCATTCAGCAGCTCTAGGGGTCATCAGTGTGAAGGTTAGGGAGGTCACTCAGCTAAAAGAAGGACATCTCATTCCTATGGAATTCCACTGAACTTACACATTTTTAGATTCTGTCATCACAGAAACATGTTCATTTCATCTAAAATCCATTAAAATAAATTGGTGTCTCACCTGTCAGTCTGGTATAGAGCCAAAGAACACTGGGGGCATCTTCAGTCTCAAAGTGACTGGTAGCAACATCATTTTGGAGTTGCATCTCAAATATATCTTAGCTGGTCTTAATTTTGATCTCCTGTGACCCTCAGCTCACGCTCACAATCCTCACTGCTGTGTAGAAAAAGGCAACTCTGTCCTAAACCAATTCCATGTTTTTCATATCTCAGACCAGTGCTTGTTGGAATTTATAGATTCAAGGCCTCCTTGGTCAGAGTGAACAGGTTTACAGATATAGTAAAACATTGGGGTGAAAAGTCATCCTGTTACCCAGGGTACAAATAAGCACTCACCCCAAATCTCCCCCTAACTGACCTTCAGACTGGGCCCCCTTAGCTCATAACAAGGTTACAGATATATAGAAACATTGGGGTGTCACTATAGTTCCAGGGGTACCCAGGGTACAAATAAGCACTCACCCCACAGCCACACATTTTTCAACCACCAATTGAAAGACAATTCATTTACCTTCATTAAATAATAAGAGACCCCATATTCGATAACTTACAGCTCAGAAAACATTGCATTACTTGATATAAATCAAAGCTGAAAATGTCCCAAACAGATCATACAGTCAGTTATTCTTCCCACTTTCTGCACTTTACATTTTCTTTGTTTTCTGAGCAGTTGGTCATTTATTAAATATACACCCCCTGCGCTGAAATCTCTCAAAATTCTTCCCTTGTCTGGAAGCAGAAACCCCTTCCTTGTTTCTTCAAATTCATATGATGAAGGGATTTGTTGCCTTTCAAACATGTAGGACATGGATCAGAGATATCATTTTAGCTTTTAAAAACGTACCAAGGAACATGGGATTGTTTATCAGCTTGTACAGTATGTATGCACAGAACATTTGTATTTAAACATATGGATAGGAGCTGCCATGTTGTTTCCCACAGATTCCTTCCCTGTATATTTGCACATTATGTTTTACACCACTTTCTTTCCAAATCATTAGTGCAAAGACAAGCCCAGAGACAGAATGTGAGAGCCCAGTGGGGATTCCAGTTCGGATCGAACAGGAGGAAATCAGCCCAGAAATGAAGGCAAAGATTGAAGAAGAGGCTTACAATAAGGGGTACAAATACTGGTGGGGGCATTTCAGAATGGGCTTTATTATTCCATCAGAGTTTGAGTCCACTCTTCATTGTGTTGGGTGTTGACTGACACTAGTTGGATGTTTCTTGATGAGACATTCTCTCCTCATAGTGGAGGAATCCTCCTGATTCTTCCATGGATATCGTATCCTCAACTTATACGTAGAAGTATATCAGACTTCATTCTGTAATTCTGAGACCTCCATAAAAGACACCCAAGGTTTTCTTGTGAGGAAACTTTGTTTGACTTTGGAAAACTGAAGCCATGCATAGGTTTTCCCACCGGCATTTTACATTATTGCTGATGGGAAAGCATTTGCAGAAGATGGGTCACCCGCAGAAGAAGAGCTCTAGTGTGCCATCAGCCTTATAGTTATAAAACATAAACATTTTAACAAGACTACATAATTCTATGATTTCAAGCCACAATCTCTCTTTAACCAAACATGGTCATGAGTGTTTCCATTGGACTCGTCTTCTCCATGTCATAATTGGTGCCATTAGGACATATGGTTTTGTATTTGGAGAAACTGAACTGAAGAAGACCAGGCCTTGACATGTTGTTTATTTGATTGTTCCTAAAGGTATCAAGAAGGTTTAAAAAAGATCCAAGGAATTTCTTTATTGAAGGAGGAAGAAGAGGAGAAAGCAAGTGAGGTCACAGCTGAGTGTGAAGATGAAGCGAAGGAGGAGATAAAGCTCAAAAGCAGGTGAGCGTTGGTGGCATCTAAACAGTAGAAGTTATGAACATTATGGAAATGCAGAAGCATGGTGGACATGTGTTTACCAACATTATTGAATGTCCTGGTACATGGAAATAAATCTCAACTAGACTCGAGTGGATCCAGTAGATATTTTCTCCGATCTAGAAATCCAAAATATATTAAAAGAACAAGACCATAGCCAATGGCTTACACGTTTCCATGGGTTACTAGCACCATTTCCTTTTTCCATATAGTTTCACACAATGAGCCGGAAGTCTACTAGTATATACATAACTGATTTCTTGTTTTCATTTGCAGTAAACTTGAAGAATGCCTTGATTATATACAAATGCTGTACCCCAAGTTACTGACTCATTGGAATGTCCTCTCCATTGTGGCCGCTGGGATAGTCTTCCTCGCTGTCTTGTTAAGTATCTACAACTCCTTCACTTCCTGCTCGGAGCTACCAGCTGGCCATCATGGGAAAGCATCATGTTCAGCCTCTCAGAGATATTCCTGGTGGACTTCAGGACTTCCCCATAAGCAGCGGCGGCAGTGAAGGTTGGCAAGAGTGGGACGGGAAAGCGCGTATACACTGAATTGTGCAGGGAATACTATACAGTACAGGTGCATCTAGTCAAGCCAAGGATCCTGGTGCCTCACATGGCCTGGATCACTGCCCAGAGAGCAACCAAGAACAGATGTTTGGAGAGGATTACTGGCAAACCTCAAAGGAATGACCAAGAACAGAAGTTGACAGTCTTCACTTCAATGTATTTTTTTTTATAGAATAAACATTCCATCCAAAAGCCAATTCCATTCATTTACTGATAGACAGCATCCAACTGTAAAATACATTCCGGTCATGTCGGAAATATATAATTCTCCTGATATGTGAATTTTCTGATTATTTTCTGAGGCAGCTGCCCATTCAAGATGGTACAAGGCTGTAGGCTAAGTTAGACAGGAAACTCTGAATATCACTCATGTTTTATAAGGGGTAATGTGCCCCCTACTGTAAATGATAAGGATATTAGAAGTCACTGAGGGGTGTGACCATATAAAGGCACAAGGCTGCAGGCTGAGTTATACAGGGAACTCTGAGTATCACTCATGTATTATAAGGGATAATGTACCCCCTACTGTAAATGATAAGGATATTAGAAGTCACTGAGGGGTGTGACCATATAAAGGCACAAGGCTGCAGGCTGAGTTATACAGGGGGGGAACTCTGAGTATCACAAGGCACAAGGTTTGTATACAGGTCATGATTTTCCTTGGTGACTGCTAATATCCACAGAACAATATATGCAGTATATTGCAATCTTGGGATGCTGTGTTGGAGCATTTTGTGAAATTCTAAAATTAATTTTGTTTTTGACAATTGTCAGCACTAATGTATGATTAATGTCCTCCCATGGTGGAATCCAGTATGTGGGCATGGGTACGGAGCATTTAGAGGGCCACGTGTAAGTGCAGTGTTAAGCTTGACATCCGAGGTGCAATGCTGTGAGGCTGGTAAAGCTCTGTCTGGGTCGAGGGCTACACAAGTTCACAAGAAATCTTTCACAGAAGCACATTAGTAGATATCAGGTAGTTGTAAGTTGAATCTAAGATGCAAGCTCAATTGTACAGTCGATTGAAACCAATGAAATTCCATTGTACCCTTTCATTTTACACTGGAGGGATTCTTTCACCAACTGATAAGGTAAATCTTTCCTATCGGACATGCACACCAGTGTTTCTGTTTCCCACCTACATTCACACAAAGATTCCAAACTCAACCTACCCAGACTGAGAATTTAATCAGTCCCGTTTTCCCCCATTACTAACTCATATCACTAAGATTCCTTCCTTATCAACTTCTAGTTCCTGTTTTGGGGGAACCAAACATCCCAAGACCCTATTTCCATTCCCACCAAGAGACGATTAGGAAGGACTGACCTTTCCATATGAGATGGTGTTCAGCTCTACAAGCCCATTTAACCATTTATAGCTCAGGTTTCAGAAAAATCTATATATCATAGAGACATGGTGCCAGCAGAAGTCATGATTTATAAAGGGGTGGTTTACTAGACATTTAGCAGAAGACCTTGACATTCCTAGACTATTTGTAATTCCCCTTCCACTGGAGAATTCTTAGGAAATCACCCTTATATAAAGATATGTTTTTGAAGAGCAAGGTCATCAACCCTTCCCACCACATTAAGAGAAGGACAAATATCAAGACCAATCATTTCATAATTAAGATTAAAGTGCAACGCCAAAGCTACTTAGATCACTTCCATCTTCAAGATACTCACACTTAGATTTCCCTTTATGATATGTATAATGGAAATGCATTGCATAAGGATTATGAAGTTTCATGAGAAGAGTGTGCCTAAGACTAATCATTACTATGGTCTCTAACGTGCCATACTCTCTTTATCTTGGATTGTTGTCTTTTTCTACTATCACTATACTGTTTACTACTTTCCCTACTGCCACTATACTGATCAATTATCTTCACCCTACCCTACTATCTCCATCTCCTCATACCGTCTTCATCTTACCAGACAATTGTAATCTTTCTCTACTGTCCTCTTTCCTTGCCACTCTGTCTCGATCTTTCCAGAATGTATTCATCTTGCCCATATTGTTCTACTTTTATCATCTTGCTCAACGCTAATCCATCTTTTCCAACTGTTGCCTTCTTGACCCACTATTTTCTTGCTCAACTGTCACCATCCTGTCCTACTAAACAATCTTATTCACCCTTTACCACCTTGCCCTACCAACCCCATCTTGTCCTACCGTCTCCATCTTGTTCGATTGTCTCTATCTTGTCCCATTTTTTTTGTCTTTCCCTACTGTCTCCATCATGCTCTACTGTCTCCACCTTGTCCTACTGTCTCCATTTTGCCTTACTGTCTCTATCTTGTCCTACTGTCTCCATCTTGCCCTACAGTCTCCATCTTGTCCTACTGTCTCCACCTTGTCCTACTGTCTCCATCTTGGCCTACTGTCTCCATCTTGTTCTACTGTCTCCATCTTGTCCTACTGTCTCCGTCTTGTTTGACTGAATCCATCTTTTCCTATTGTTTCCATCTTTTGTCAATGTACCTACTATCCCCCCTTCATTTCTACAACTGTTGCACTGTGGTGCCTACAATTTATAAAAAACTTGGCAATGTAAAAACTATGGCCCATTAACTGTCCAACTACAACTCTCAGCACTAGCTAAACTGTATCTAGTCTTTATTGTCTATATTCCCGTTTGTAATTTTTTAAGTTATTTCAATGATTCTAGCAACCAGATAACAGTTCAGATTTCATATCCTAAATCTGCAGAATGAACAGAAAAATAAAGTTAAAAAGTATTGCAAAGTTCTGTGGTTTGTCCAGATACGCCGCCCCATTCTTTGGCGACATCAGAGAAAGTCATATATTTCCGTATGTTTTTAGATCTGTATTTTTTACTAAATTAATGTCACTTTAAGCTAGTTGAAATTAGTTTCTGAAGAAAAAAAAACATCTGTGATATAAAATATTTATTGTATTTTTCAGCGAAACACTAATCGGTTTAGTTTGTTTTATTTTAGGTTTTTTTTTTTGCAATGCACTGACGTGTTTAGTTTGTGGAAGTCACTTCTATTTCTTGAAAATTCTTAGATATGTTAAAGATTTGCACAGCCAGTGCTTGCCTTGTACTGTACAATGCCACTTACTTGACTACAAGAATAAATAGACTCTGTTTTATGTCTTGTGACCTTCAGTGATTTATAGGATTGGTCGAAACTTGCCCATTGCACTGCTAGAGGATCTTCCCTAATATCCCATGTGGTCATCACCACTGCACACAGATTTTTGGGGTGTTCCCCTTCTTCAGGGACAATAAACTAATGCCTAAACAATTTTAAAAAACTTCAGTCAGCCTTCTTTTGTTTTTCATGTGCTTATGTGATTGAAACGTGTATTGTTGACTATGGTGGGAATATCCAATGGGAAATCGGAAATTACTGATACAGGTATGGGACCTATTATACAGAATGCTCTGGACCTGGGATCTTTCCGTTATTTGGATCTCCATATCTCAAGTCTGCTAAAAAAAAAAATAACTTAAACGTGAAATAAAGCCAATAGACTGGTTTTGCCTCCAATAAGGATTAATTATATCTTAGTTGGGATCCAGTATAAGGCACTGTTTTATTATTACATATCATTTTTAACATTTTAATTTAATTAAAATGGATTCTATGGCAGACAGTATTCCTGTAATTCTGGACTTTCTGGATAACAGGTTTCAGGGTAAAGGATCCCACGCCTGTACAGCTGATTTGTTTACCAGTTTAGGCAGCAACCCATTTACTTTTCTCTTTGGATGTTTGGTTTGTAACCTACTTACCCCTATTTCCCAATGATGAGGAGCAGTGTATACCCCCCCTAACATACCCTTTTTATAAGGTCAATTTCATGTACAAGCTTACTGGATAACGGTTTTCTGGATAGCAGATCCTATACTTGTATATGTTAATGTAATGATAATTACATTTAAGAATGAGTACTACAGGTATTGGACCTGTTATCCAGAATGCTCGGGACCTGGTGTTTTCCCAGATAAGGGGTATTTCCATAATTTGAATCTCCATGTCTTGTCTACTAGAAAATCATGTAAACATTAAATAAACCCTAGAACCAAATGGTATTAGATAACCCTACTTTTATGTAAATATGATTCAATGGGTGACTCCTAGAACCCAACAGTATTGGAATGTCCCACTGTGCCCATGTAAATAAGATTCAATGGGTGACTCCTAGAACCCAACGGTATTGGAATGCCCCACTGTGCCCATGTAAATATAATTCAATGGGTGACTCCCAGGACCGAATGGTATTTGAATGCCCCACTGTGCCCATGTAAATTTTTCTAAGTCCCAAAAAAACGTTGGCGTGTTTTACCATTGGAGGGTGAAGGTCTGCAAAAGATCGATTTTTTTTGGGGGGGGGCGTTACCCTCCTTCCCCCCTACATTTCCTAACATATGGCAACACAACTATACAGGGGGCACATGTAGGGCAATAGGACAACTTTATTTTATTTATTAAAGGTTTCCTGGGCTTGTGTAGTGCAATGTAGTGGCTGTAACATACGTTAAACTATTATACGTTAAAGTTCCCGCCGTATGCAAATTAGGCTTCGCTAGCGTAACTGCACTCTGCTTAGCGAAGTAACACTAGCGCAACTACACTACCGTTCGCTGACCTGAGCGTAAATTCATACTTTATTGTATTTTTGTAGCACTGGCGAAGTGCGGCGAACGATAGCGAAGCCAACACTGGCGAATTTTCGGATCTTACTGAATTTGCCCCCTAGTGTTTATAAAATCAGCCAAGACTTCCATCCTTACTCTTAGACCCCAACTTCAGGGTTATATTCTCAGGAATGTGTGAGTACAAGCATGGGACCTGTTATTCAGAATGCTCAGGACCTGAGGTTTCCAGGATAAGAGGTCCTTCTGTAATTTGGATCTTATATACTTTGTCTACTTGAAAATCATATAAACATGAAATAAAGCCAATAGGCTGGTTTTGCTTCCAATAAGGATTATTCATATCCTCGTTTGGATCAAGTACAAGCTACTGTTTTATTATTACACAGAAAAAGGAAATCATTTTTAAAAATTTTAATTATTCGGATAAAACAGCGTGTGTCTACTCAGAGCTTTCTGAATAACAGGCTTCCGGATAACAGATCCTATACCTGGACTACTGAACAAAGATTCGAAGTCGAATTTCGAATATGCAAATTAGGCAAATTCGACCATCGAATATTCGAATTCGAATGATTCGAATATTCAAATTTAATTTCATTCGAATATTCGAAAATTCGATGGTCGAATACTTCCCCTTAAAATTTTAATTCGATCACCTGGTTCGCCAGATTAAACCTACGGAAATGAGGATCATTCCCTAAGATCGAATAGGAAAAATTCGATCGATCGTTTACAAATCGTTCGAAAATTCAATTCGAATTCGATTGAATTTCCATATTCGATCGGTCGAATTGCGCTAAAAAAAAAATGAATTTTTTTAATTCCCCACTATTCCTCCGCTATTCCCTGGTCGAATTTCGAATTTTTTTTGCCATTCGAAATTTGACCCTTAGTAAATCTGCCCCTTAAAGTTGAATAATAGGTGACCCATCCCTTTAAGCTTAAAGTCCTTGCTAGCGTACAAAATGTTATAGGAACTGAATTTATTTTGCTTGGCAGAAAAAAACCCCCTAGAATTCAGACAATAAATAGACATAAAAATCTGCTTTGTAACAAATGATGCTTAAAGGGATCCTGTCGTGGGAAATTTTTTTTTTCCACAATGCATCAGTTAATAGTGCTGTTACAGTAGAATTCTGCACTGAAATCCGTTTCTCAAAAGAACAAACAGATTTTTTTATATTTCATTTTGAAATCTGACATGGGGCTAGACATATTGTCAATTTCCCAGCTGCCCCAAGTCATGGTTTACCCAGGGTACTAGGTAGGCCAGTAGGGAGGAGGGCCTATTTAGGGTAGAGGGATATAAATTAGTGGGTTAGTTCTCCTTTAATACACAGTATGGTGGCAACATATAGATGAGACAACAGAGTATGAAAGTAGAAATTCACAAACTCCCCCCAGACAGTCAAAACCAAGTAGGTGTCTGCACATTTGTTCTTAAAGGGCAAGGAAAGGCAAAGAAATAAAATCCCACTTTTACTTTCATTAATGAAAAAGAAATCTATCTCCAATATACTTTAATTAAAAAATGTCTACTGTTTTTATAAGAAACTTGACTGTATGCAGTGAAATTCTCCCTTCGTTTAGTGCTGTGGATAGGAATTGTCAGACGGTCCCTAACTTCTGGCAGGGAAACAATCATACTTATGAACAGCAGGGGGAGCCCCTTCCTTACTTACCAGCCATGCAGAACTCAAGCAGCTTTGTGTTTTGATCATTTATGAAGATCCCTAAGAAGCCCAGATCACACTGAGCATGTGCACAGTCTTGGTCTTGCAAAGATGTATAACAAAGTTACAAGATGGCAGCCCCCTGTGGCCAACTTTGAAAGCATAAATCATTTGTTTGATTAGGCTTGTGGTGCAGTAAGTTCATGTTTATGTTTAGTATACAAAATACACAATTTCTAACATTATTCTATTTTACACTTTCCTTGCCCTTTTAAGGAACACTATACCCCCCGACCAATGTAGGTCTCTATAAAAAGATATTGCATAAAACAACTCATATATAAAACCCTGCTTCCTGTAAATAAACCATTTTCATAATAATATAATTTTTTAGTAGCATGTGCCATTGGGTCATCATAAATAGAAAATTGCCATTTTAAAAAATAAGGACGGCCTCCTGGGATCGTAGGATTCACGGTGCACACAAACATACCCAACAAACTATAAAGTTAGTTCACATGAGCCAATAAACAGACAGAGGTGTGTCTTTTGCTTCCACACTTCTTCCTGTTACAGTTAGAGTTGAAATATTTCTGGTCAGGTGATCTCTGAGGCAGCACACAGACCATCACCCAATGGTTGTTCAAGGCAAGAGATGTAAAAGGGCAATATTTACTTAAATGTATATTCCAGTTTGATAAGATTTTTTAATATGTCACTTGATTTTGTTGCTCAAAAATTCATTTTCGGGGTACAGTTTTCCTTTCCTCTTTCTGTGAAACCATAAAACAGTATGTTCTCTTTGCCCTACTCTTCATCTTGCCCAACTATGTCTTCCGCCCAACTCTCTACAGTTCCGAGTTACCCCGCTGTGTGCCGAGCTCTGGTAGTGTCCCCATTTGACACCCCTAAAGACCACTCCGATGAGGAAGGAAACCATCCAACCATGAGCTGGTGGTGTACAAGTCCCACAACTAAACAAGCCCTTATCTCGTTTCCTAACTTTCTGAATCTGCATGAGTTGCAATTTTCCAGTCACCCTTCCACCTTCTGAAGCAAAACCCATGGCACTTTGTACGTCAGTGACTTCCACCCATTGTCCTTCCATCTACGAGACCAGAAAGAGGAATTTATTTGTGACTCGCCAACTGTACAGCTCAGTTACTATCGGAGAGACTGAAGGAGGCAGAGGTTCTGGATTGGTTCTGGATTAACAGGATTCTCAACTGAGCAGAAAGATGACTTCCCTCACCGGACCTTTTGTGGTGTTGCTACCAATTCTTCTGGCACATTCCGTGGCTCAAGATGTCATTACTAGCAAAGGTATGTGCAAACACTGAATTTATTTTTAATTCAAACATATATCGCCTATTGTATGTTTTTTTTTTTTTTTGAAAAATGTAAAATACAGGTATGGGATCCATTCTGCATTCACCTGTTATCCAGAGAGCTCAGAATTACAGAAATGCAGTCTCCCCGTAGACTCCAAAAT
Organism: Xenopus borealis; assembly: GCA_024363595.1. NCBI lineage: Eukaryota > Metazoa > Chordata > Amphibia > Anura > Pipidae > Xenopus > Xenopus borealis. The sequence continues at coordinate 3,251,208 of CM044437.1, read as the reverse complement.
CATTAAAGTTTTGAAAACTGATTTCCTTTTCTATATAAGAAAACTGTCCCTTGTGCAGTTATGGGATCCATCATTCAGAAACCCATTATCCAGAATGATCTGAATTACGGAAAGGCAGTCTCCCATAGACTCCATTATAATAAAATAACCTGAACGTTTAAAAATGATTTCCTTTTTCTCTGTAATAATAATAATAATAATAATAATAATAAAACAGTAGCTTGTACTTGATCCCAACTAAGATATAATTAATCCTTATTGGAAGCAAAACCAGCCTATTGGCTTTATTTCATGTTTATATGATTTTCTAGTAGACTTAAGGTATGAAGATCCAAATTACAGAAAGATCCTTTATGTGGAAATCCCCACGTCCAGAAAATTCTGGATAAAAGATCCAATACCTGTAATAATAAAACAGTAGCTTATACTTGACCCCAACTAAGATATAATTAATCCTTATTGGAAGCAGAACCAGCCTATTGGCTTTATTTCATGTTTATATGATTTTCTAGTAGACTTATGTTATGGAGATCCAAATTACAGAAAGACCCGTTATCTGGAAATCCTCAGGTCCCGAGCAATTTATTAACATTGCATAACTGTAATTGATCCCAACTAAGATATAATTAATCCTTATTGGAAGCAAAACCAGCCTATTGGCTTTATTTCATGTTTATATGATTTTATAGTAGACATAAGGTATGAAGATCCAAATTACATAAAGATCCATTATCCGGAAAACCTTGGGCACCGAGCATTCTGGATAACAGATTGCATACTTGTACTTGATCCCAACAAAGATATAACTAATCCTTATTGAAAACAGAACCAGCCTATTACGTTTATTTAGAGACAAATTTACTAAATTCACATGAAGAATTCAAAGTTTGAATGAATTTTCGAATTCGAATTTTCGATAGAATTTTCCCTATGCGATCGTTCGATTGATCGAATTGCACTAAAAAAAAAATTAATTCGAATAAAAATTTTTTTCATTCCCCACTATTCCCCGACTATTCCCTGGTAAAATTTCAAATTATTTTGGCATTTGAAATTCAACCCTTAGTAAATCTGCCACTTAATGTTTACATGATTTTCTAGTAGAGTTAAGGGATGGAGATGCAAATTGTGGAAAGATCCATCATCCGGAAAACCCCAGGTCCCCAGCATTCTGGATAACAGGTTGCATGCTTGTACTTGATCCCAACTAAGGTATCATTAATCCTTATTGGAAGCCAAACAGTCCTATTGGGTTTAAATAATGTTTAAATGTTTTTTAAGTAAAAAGGTACGGCAATCCACATGAAGGAAAGACCCCAGGTCCTGAGCATTCTGGATAACAGGTCCCACACCTGTATATGAAATTAGAGACTTTTTATCAAACAATGAAGAATTAAACATCTTCAAAGGCAATCAATATAAATGTTGGATTTTGAGGCCATTTCATATTTACCTTTATTCTAATGAATGTTTGCATTAACTGTTCATGTTATTTTATAAAAAAAACAAAAAAAAAACTATTTGACTTCAGTCTCAATTTAGAAACTAAGAATGGTGATGACAAAAATGCTTTCGAAATGCTACTTTTTAAGATATTCAATATCTTAAAAAATCTATATTCAAAATATAATATTCAATATCTTAAAATGCCTTTTGAAAGCGAATCTGATTTCAGGCGAAGAGAATCCATTTAAAGTCTTCGTAAGACATAACGGTATCAGTAGACCTTTACCATCTCTTCCATTATTACATCTTCTAAATAAAAAAAATTAAGCAGATGAGCAAAAAAATGTAAAATAAAACGAATTGACATTGGCCAAACCAAAACCTTTATCACAACTAGAAGTTTAACCAACAAGAAACCAAATCCAGATAGAAACCAGAATCTGAGCTTTACAGTGTTAAAACGATATTGAAGTGATTGTTAAAGGGGTTGTTCACCTTTGAGTTAACTTTTAGTATAATGTAGAGAGGGATATTCTGAGACAATTTGCTATTGGTTTTCATTTTTTATTGTTTGTGGTTTTATAGTTATTTAGCTTTTTATTCAGCAGCTCTCTAGTTTGCAGTGTCAGCAATTTGGTTTCTAGGGTACAAATTATCCTAGCAACCCTGCATTGATCTGAATAAGAGACTGGAATATGAATAGGAGAGGGACTGAATAGAATGATAAGTAATAAAAAGTAGCAATAACAATACATTTGTAGCCTTACAGGGCATTTGTTTTTAGATGGGGTCAGTGACCCCCATTTGAAAGCTGCAAAGAAACAGAAGAAAATTGCGAATCCTTAAAAAACTATGAAAAATAAATAATGAAGACCAATTGAAAAGTTTCTTAGATTTGGCCCTTTTACAATATACCAAACTTGAAGGTGAACCACCCCTTTAAGAATGGAGCATGAAACAACTGTATCTTACCTGACAACCATCTTTCCTTGTTCTAGATATCTCTCACTCGCTGTGCCGGATTTCAGGAGTGCTTCTGGCCGTGTCCAATGATCACAAGTATAAATTCAACTTCACCACTGCGGAGAGCGTGTGCCATGTCCTGGGCTTACAGTTGGCCAGCAAGGGCCAAGTAGAGAAAGCCAATAAAAATGGGTTTGAAACATGCAGGTATGGGTTCAAGGAGATTACATTCACGTATAAGGTTAAACTCACTTGCTGGAGACATCGTGGTGTTTCTGGTACATTTTGTGCTCATTCCCATCACTTCCTTGAGTCTTTCTACAACTTACACTAATAGTTCTGTGAATCAGTAAAACCCTATTCCTAATGTCTGATTTCTTTTTCTTCCTGCAGCTTTGGTTGGGTGTCAGAGAAAATTGTGGTTATTTCACGTATCCATCCTAATGAGAAATGTGGGCAAAACAAAACAGGACTTGTAGAATGGACGACTGTAACCCCTGACAAGGTCTTTCATGCTTATTGCTTCAATGTATCAGGTACATCAACACTACAACACTATTGCTCTGTTATACAGATAGCTAGAATCTCAGCTGCCATAAAGCAGGGCAGGACTGCTGCTTCCTATAATGGGGATCAGATCTGTGCAGCCACTGGGACAGAATGCTCTGTTATACAGATAGCTAGAATCTCAGCTGCCATAAAGCAGGGCAGGACTGCTGCTTCCTATAATGGGGATCAGATCTGTGCAGCCACTGGGACAGAATGCTCTGTTATACAGATAGCTAGAATCTCAGCTGCCATAAAGCAGGGCAGGACTGCTGCTTCCAATGAGGATTGTAATCAATAAGTAGAATGATTCATAGTCCAAGCACGTAATAGAATTAGTCGTGTGAACAACAGCGAAAGCAGAACAGGTTTCACTGCAGAGCAGGAAGGAAGAAGGTTCCAGATAAAGATTTTATTATTACAGAGGGACTTTTGGCCACAGTTGGAAGCGCAGAGGAAAAGGAGACAGCAGATTTATGGCTGATAAATCGGTCTCTTGTGGATTATAAAATGAGTCGCTCTTTGATGGAAATTATTAATGGGAAATATCCGAATTTCCCAAACACAAGGGCAGGTCCAGGTGCTACAGAAACACTATGATAAAAAGTCATTTCATATCAACGCATTTCTCATTTAGTACAATGGTTGTCTATTGACTAATGTTACTTTTAGAGGAGTTGTGTATGTTCATGCTCCCCACTTGCTCACATCTCAATATCGATGGTGTATCAGACATTCAATTATGTGTTCACCCCAAAACTCACCTTAAAGGGAAACTGACATGTTTTTTTTTAAACGCATCAGTTAATAGTGCTGCTCCAGTAGACTTCTGCACTGAAATCCATTTCTCAAAAGAGCAAACAGATTTTTTTATATTCAGTTTTGAAATCTGACATGGGGCTAGACATATTGTCAATTTCCCAGCTGCCCCTGGTCATGTGACTTGTGACAGCACTTTAGGAGGGAACTACTTTCTGGCAGGCTGTTGTTTTTCCTTCTCAATGTAACTGAATAGTACGCAGTGGGACATGGGTTTTACTATTGAGTGTTGTTCTTAGATCTACCAGGCAGCTGTTATCTTGTGTTAGGGAGCTGCTATCTGGTTACCTTCCCATTGTTCTGTTGTTAGGCTGCTGGGTGGGGGAAAAGGGAGGGGGTGATTTCACTCCAATTTGTAGTACAGCAGTAAAGACTGATTGACGTTTATCAGAGCACAAGTCACATGACTTGGGGCAGCTGGGAAATTGACAATATGTCTAGCCCCATGTCAGATTTCAAAATGAAATATAAAAAAATATGTTTTCTCTTTTGAGAAATGGATTTCAATGCAGAATTCTGCTGGAACAGTACTATTAACTGATGCATTTTGAAAAAAAATGTTTTTCCCATGACAGGATCCCTTTAACTGACTTTCGAGTTGGCCTTTCAAGATATATATATGAAAACAAACCAACATCAAGAGTTCTGGTTTTTTTAACATTTATTTGATCACTCCCAGATACTTGGAAGGATTCCTGCAAACCGGACCCGCTAACGACTACACTTCCTGCCACGTCCGTGGCGCCTTCTACGTCCGTGGCGCCTTCTATGTCCGTGGCGCCTTCTAGTTCTGCTGAGTCTGCACAATCCAGCACTGACGATACAACCCTTAAAACTATATTTGTACTGAACACAAGCATGTCAACTCCGGGATATATGAAAACCACCACATTCCGGCCACCGTTCACAACTACACAACGTAGCACGACATCTGATAATGACCTGGTGGAAGAGTCTACAAACAAGGCAGCAGCCGTCAGTGCTAAAGAGAGTTTTGGAGGTAAAATAAATGTATTATTAGATCATATCTTATACAAATTGTATGAGTATAATAGAACAATATGGTACTTATAGGCCATGCCTTACTCCTATTGGTCCTCCTCAGTCTTCAATTATACTCACATTGTCCTACAAGTGGTGGTTCTGTCCAGGACATACAGGGACCCAGCAGCAGTGGAGGCTCCATGACATGACGGGTGGGTTTCAAAGGGCGTGGGGCTTGTGAGTTGAAGTGGTTGGAGGTTTGGTTGGGTTATGGGCAGGATTTAGGCATAACGGGCATGACCCGTTATATTTTCATTGGGCCATCATTCTATCTGTTGGAAGTGTCCACTGTCAAGGTGGCCCAGGTGATGAATAAACAAGGAATGGCCCAATTATAACGGGTGGTATCCTATATAAAACATGTAATAAAGTGTAGGGGTGATCATCTACCAAGCCCCCCGGTACCTTATTATCCTAAATCAAGACTACAGGTAGCACCACACTGAATAATCCTAACTCATGTGGGTTCTGCTCTAGATTGGACTAGTGGTAGGGCCTATCTTCGTATATTCTCCTTTAAATTATGTTTATAGCAGTGGCTGCCCTGAGTTACTGTCCTGGGCCGACCATGCCCAGAATCCCAAGACTCCAACATTAAACCCGGCTCATTGGGGCTTTAGCTATATAACAACATTTAGGGGCAGATTTACTAAATTCACATAAATTCACATGAGTGATTAGAACATTCGATCGAATTTTCAAAAAGATTCAAATTCGAACTTCGGATATGCAAATTAGGCAAATTCGAATAATCGAATTAGAATAATTCGAATATTCGATGGTCCCCTTTAAATTTAAATTCAACCAGCTACTTCGCCAGATTAAACCTACCGAAATGGGGATCATTCCCTAAGATCGAATCTAAAAAATTCGATCGATCGCTTAAAAATCGTTCGAATATTCGATTCGAATTCGATTTGAATATTCGAACGAACGATCAAATTTTCTATATTTGATCGTTCGATCATTCGAATTGCGGCAAAATCCTGCGAATTCGAAAGTCGAATTCGTAGGATTTTACCTCCCCACAATTCCCTGGTCGAATTTCTAATTTTTTTATCATTCGTAATTCGACCAGTAGTAAATCTGCCCCTTAGTGTCAATCTATACGGATGTCCAACATGCAGATCCATACTATGTACAATACTTTACCATTTCTTGGTGTTGCTGGCTGCGCCAATATTTGAATGCTCCTCCCCTTTTCTTGTAGGTTTAGCAGCGGCCCTACTAACGCTGGCGCTGATATTTTTCTTTGCATCTGTGGTGTTGGCAGTTTGCTACATCAAGCAGTGAGTATCTCGTCTAATTGCTTTATTTTCTTTGAAACTGAAAATCTGGGGAATATAAATCTAGAAACAGGTAAAAAGCCAATCAGATCTAGCTGCCTAAGAAACGCTATGTGATACTTGGTTGCTATGGGTTATTAGACCTGGGTGAATGTTGACCTTGTTACATAATGTTGCTTCACTACTATAGGGTTGGTTACAAGGTATTTGCCATGGTCCACCCGCATTACAAGGGACCTTCCCTCTACCTCTAGATGTTCAGTTACTCTTGGAAAGTGATTCTGAATTTTTAATAAATATTAAAGGGAAACTGTAATGGGAAAACATGTTTTTTTTTAAAATGCATCAGTTAATAGTGC
>CM044437.1:3203803-3230146 GCA_024363595.1 Xenopus borealis | reverse complement strand
TACACATCCACTCACTCCAGCCTTTATACATTACATTTTTGCCTAACTAACTATATTAGTTTTTTTATTTTGAATAACCTGTATATTTACCCAGTTGTTATTGTTCCTTTAACACTTAAAGGAGGATTCAACCCTAAAGTAAAATAAACCCTACCCTACATAGACCCCCCTCCTTCCTCCTCCCAGCCTAACTGCTACCCCAGGCAAATGCCCCTAATGTCTTTACTTACCCCTCGGTGCAGATTCGGGGATCGGAGTTCAAGGTAGCCATCTTCCAGGTCTTTGGTAACCTGAGAATGTGAGCAGCGTATTTGGAGCATACGCAATTGGTTTGCTACAACTGTGCGTGTGCCGAAATTGACAGCGATCACCGAAAGTACCAGAAGAAGACACAGAAATTACCAAAGACCAAGAAAAAGGCTGCCGTGAACTCGGATCACTGAATCGGCACCGAGGGTAAAGATTTAGGGGCGTATGCCTGGGGTAGCGGCTAGGCTGGTGGGGAGGAGGGACTATGTAGGGTAGGGTTTTTTATTTTATTTTAGGGTTTAGTTCTCCTTTAATAAGAACTAAAGCCTAAAACAGAATATATCTAACTGTCCCTTCCCAGAGGTGCAGCAGCCCTATAACAGCAACAATCCAGGCTTTTCAATTTTCCCCCCAGCAGCTCCCCACCTTGTTAGGCACCTGTTGTGCGTCAGTGGCACTGCACATGCTCAGTGGGGGCTGCTGTTGGGAAGCTTCAGGGGGCGAGGGGAATCATCAAAAAGAAAGTGAGGTTCATCTGTCATAGAAGCTGATGCTACAGGGCTGATTATGACTCAATACTGATGCCGACTGCACTGGTCCCCATGCTGCCATGTAATGTTCACCTGATTTCATTACTAATCAGCATTGTATTATATATATATATATATATACACACGGTATATTGTGTCTAAGCTTAGGTAAATGACCTAAGAGCACGTGCGTGTAACTGGCGGCCTGAGCTGTCGGCCCTTACGTAAATATTAGGGGGGGAAGACAGGAAAGTGATTTGTTTCTACCGAAATGTTTATATTCTCTTTCAGAACGGCTAAATTGGCTTCAGGGCAGGAAAAACATCTCCTGTTTGAAGTGCAGCCAGGATCCGATTCCTCTGCCCTGTGGAAAGTTGCCGTACGCATTCTGTGCACCAAGGTAGGCCGAGCTAACCTGTGCGTCAGCGATGGAGCCGCGCCTGTAAAAACATGGGCTTCCCGTATCTTTAACGGAAAGATATGCTGCGTATTTCTGTGTAGGAACAGCACACTGACACATTTGTTTCCTCCCGGGAGCATCTTGTGTAATCACTAAACTCCACCGCAACGTGTAATAATAAAGTCATTGTTTCTGATACAGCGTGATATTTTAGCATGGGATCCAAATTGCAAATGGTGCAGCGCTACGCAACAAGTTGGCGCTATAGAAATACATGTTAATAATAGTTGTTGTTGGGCAGCATTACTTGTGGATAGGGTTGCCGCCTGCCTGGTGATATACTGGCCTGACCGGTATAAATTAAGCTTCATCAATGATATTAATAGGGAAAATGCATAAAAATATAAGAAGCCTGGTATTTTTTCCAAGAAAAGGTGGCAACCCTACTTGTGGATATAGGGATACCGGATCCCCCGCACTGGTAGAGGCTACTTATGTTTGCAAGGGTTATGGGTAGAGCAGAAGGTACCACCCTGTGACTGTTGCTGTTTGGGGGGGACACCATGGGGCTGACAGTCCTGGGGTAAAAGTTACACTGGATATTTGGGGCAAATGATTTGTCTTCACTAGCCCCTCCCCTTCCAAATTGTTTGACCAAGGGCCAATCCCAGTTTAGACCAGCAGAAGTGGAGACACTTACTCCATTACCTCCCCTGCTGATTGCTGCTGCCACCAAGGTGCATTCCAGATATACATAGTATCACCCAAAACATTCACTGTAATCCGTGTCTAATGAACTTTCATATCAGATGACTGGCCAGTTTTAACCCCACCCATTTGATGTACAGGGATTGGCCATCTTAAACCCCACCTATTCCATGCGCAGACATTGGCCATCTTAAACCCCACCCATTCCATGTGCAGGTATTGGCCAGCTTAAACCCCACCTATTCCATGCGCAGACATTGGCCAGCTTAAACCCCACCCATTCCATGTGCAGGTATTGGCCAGCTTAAACCCCACCTATTCCATGTGCAGACATTGGCCAGCTTAAACCCCACCCATTCCATGTGCAGGTATTGGCCAGCTTAAACCCCACCTACTCCATGCACAGGCATTGGCCAATTTACAGCCCATCCATCCCATGCACACACCTTGGTCATCTTAAACCCCACCTATTCCATGCAGAGGTGTTGGCCATCTAAAACCCTACCCATTCCATGTGCAGACATTGGCCAACTTAAGCCCCAGCAAATGCATTTAAGTTTAAATAAAGTTCAGGGTATTTTTTCAGAATCATCCCCATTCATTTCTATAGGAGTCCTCTGACCTGCAGGTGCACTCGTGGACCAGGAAATTATTGCTCAGAAATGTGTGTTCAGCTGATCCATACGAGCCACCGTAGGTCCAGGTGAATGGGGCCAATCTCCAGACTGATCAGGGAACCAAACAAACACTCCTACTGTAATAACATTTGCACAGTTTGGTGAAGGGCTGGTTACCCATAACAACCTATAAGGGAATTCCAGTATAATTTGCTGTAGTTATGCCTCAGGGATCTTCACAACTTCTCTGCTCTGTAGTTAGTCTGTACATCCTACTTCACTCCAGATTTGATTATTTGAGTCTGTGCATGCTACTTCACTCCAGATCTGATTATTTGAGTCTGTACATCCTACTTCACTCCAGATCTGATTATTTGAGTCTGTACATCCTACTTCACTCCAGATTTGATTATTTGAGTCTGTACATCCTACTTCACTCCAGATTTGATTATTTGAGTCTGTACATCCTACTTCACTCCAGATCTGATTATTTGAGTCTGTACATCCTACTTCACTCCAGATCTGATTATTTGAGTCTGTACATCCTACTTCACTCCAGATCTGATTATTTGCCTTTTGTTCCCACAGATCAACAAGACGAGCGGTATTGTGGAAGTGTCTCGGATCATGAACCTGTACCAGTTTATGCAGCTGTACAAAGACATCACCGGTCACGCAGCCGGGGTTTTCACCCAAAGCAGCAGCTGCGGTGATGGTGGTGATGCGGCTGAGGAGAACATGGAAGGCTTGTCCTCTCTTTCCTCCTGCCAAGCGAGCTTTTTAATGGGAAAGTAAGTCATTGTATTGTGTAGCTTGCTCAACCTAGGGGCAGCACTGCAGTTTTTACAGTTTTTACCACCTTTAAAGGTGTTCACCTTCAAACACCTTTTTCATTTCAGATGGTTTCAGATAGTTCACCATAAATAAAGACTTTTTGTAATTACTTTGTATTTTCTATCTGTGACCGTTTTCCTAATATTGAAGTGTAAAGTTTACTTTTTTGCACCTTCTAAAGCAGCTCTGGTAGGGGAGTGGGTGCTGATTCTTTAACAGTTCCAAACTGATACATTTAGTTGATCCAATTCTTATCTCTGTCCCGGCTGAGCAGAATCCCTGCTAATTTCATTACAGGCAGTAGAGTCCTGCAGCGGGTCGGGTACCTGCGTGTTACCCGATAAGTCCCGCGGTACCCTGCGGGTTGCACGTAAAATTTCTGGGTGCGGGTATAGAAGCGGGCCGGTGGTTCTGCAGGTTGGCGGGTTGAGGTTCTGGTCGCGGATCCTCGCCATAGCGATTTTTACTCCTTTTTCTGAGCATATCTACTGATGATGTCACTTCCGGTTTACAATGACAGCACTTCCTGTTTTACTCCTTTTTTTTTTGACCGCGGCTACTTCCGATGATGTCACTTCCGGTTTACAATGACAGCACCTGATTCTTGATGGTCAGCTGGTCTGGGTTGTGGATCACGGGTCGGGTCGTGGGTCCAAGCGGGTAAAAATGCAGGTCTGGGTTGCGGATTGCGGGTACGGGTCCCAAAAAATGGACCCGCGCAGGACTCTAACAGGCAGCTGTTAGAATTTATACAATAGTTGCTGATACTCCAGAGATGCTGCTGAGAAATGTATCAACTAAATGTTGCAAAATTGTATCAGTTTAGAGTCTGCACCTGAATTACTGACCTGCCCCAGACTCTAACACCAGAGATGGGGACATTCAACTTTAACCTCAACTTCTGGGGGAAACGGTAAGAAATTAAAGATGGGAACAATTGAAAAAAAGTCTTGGTTTATGGAGAATAATCTGAAAACAACTGAACTGAAAAAAAAAGCGTTTGGAGGGCGAACAACCCCTTTAACTGCTGCACTGTGGGGCCCAGATCATCTCCACTATTTTGATCAGCGCTGGAGACTGAATGTTCTCAGGCTTCATGTCAATGGGAGGCTGATGTGACAGTAAAATATGATTCCTCCATGACTGGAATGAAAATAAAAACCTGTTCTTTCCTGAGTACAGAGAACATTCTGCTCGGCAGCTGTTTGTGTTGGATAATGTGCATAACAAAAGGTTGTGTGTGGGTCAGTGCAATATAATAACCTGCCAACAACGTGTGTCTGGCACAACTACACCTTTAGGGACGACTCTCCAACGGGGAAATGAAATCACCTTCTCTGTCGGATGTACACCGAGCCCTGGGCCAGCGCTTCTGTTTTGACTACTTTGTATAATACACTGGGCTGTATATGTTATCCACCTGCAATCACTGGAAACCATCCCAGCACCACCTTGTGTCTGTCACACAACTATTACAAACATTGTGTTGTTACTGCAATACCTGCTGCTGAAAGCAAATGTGTGGGGGGGTTTGTAGCTTCAGATGAAGGTGCGTGTGGCTTGAGGCAGCTGTAAGACGTTAGTGTGCGTCACTTGTGTTCTCTATATCTCATCCTTGATATTTTCCATTGTTTCAGGGTTAAGCAGCTGACAGACGAGGAAGAGTGCTGCATCTGCATGGACGGACGCGCCGACCTGATCCTGCCGTGCGCTCACAGCTTCTGTCAGAAATGCATTGACAAGTGGTGAGCAGAGGTTACATGTTGGAACGTTGTTGCTGGGAGTTGTTGCTGGGAGTTGCTTCTATTCAGTCACAAGAGTATTAGTGAGGTTGGACACTGATGTTGGGGATCAGGCTCACAGTCGGGGTTCCACTTCATCCCACAGGGTTTCAGTTGGGTTGTCCCTCCCTTTTCTTCTATAACTGCCCCTGGGGCTTCTGGGAAGGTTCCACTAGATGTTGGAACATTGTTGCTGGGAGTTATTTCCAATTCATCCCACAGGGGTTCAGTTGGGTTGAGGTCTCTGTGCAGTCAGGTTCTTCCCATCTCAGCAAACCCATTCTGTAGGACCTGGCTCTGTGTATGGGGCATTATTGTACTGGAACGGGAAAGTCATTGTATATCCTGTAGCCTTAAAGCGCACCAATCACAGCCAAAATCAAACACATATTAACAACGTGACCAGTACAACCTAAACATGTTTAATCAAACTACATGTACAGTTTTTTGGAGAAAAAAACAGCAGTTTTAAAAAAAAAACCATACTTTGTCACTGACTACAACATGCAAATGAGCTACCCAGAATGCCTAGCTTTAGTAAACTCTAGAAGTATCAAGAGAAGTGCACACAGCAACTTTCACAAGGTGGCAGCACTAACACAGAAGTTTGGCAGATTTCAAAATAGCTTAGAAGGTTTATTAGGCAAGCAAGGAATTTCAACTGAGCATGTGCGAGATTTCAGAGCTACAGTTGGCTGTGAAGATATAGGTAGGAGGAGTCAGTGAAGATATAGGTAGGAGGAGTCAGTGAAGATATAGGTAGGAGGAGTCAGTGAAGATATAGGTAGGAGGAGTCAATGAAGATATAGGTAGGAGGAGTCAGTGAAATCCAAGATGGCTGCCTCAGCTAGAACTGCAGTGGAGATAGGGGAGATTTTGCAGAAGGTATAGTGAGCTGATCATTTACATTATACAAACAATTCTAACTGTTTTAAAAATCGGATTTCTTGAACTTTCACATATTGTATTTACTTAGTAAATCATTTTAGGTATGATTGGTGCCCTTTAAGGTTTGCTTTCTATAGATCCAGGGGCCCAAACCATGAGAAACAGCCCCCAGACCGTTATGCCTCCTCCAACAAACCTATAAGAAAATAAATAAAAGTCCACCAAAGACTGATGCGGCCGCAGGCAAGGAAACTGCTTGTTGATCTCTGATCCCAATGAAGCCGTTTAAAACATATTCTGCCCAAAGCGTTTCCTTTTTGGCTCCAAATTATCTCTCCACTCTCCATTGCAGGTTTGTTTGGATAAATGCTGCAAAGTGCTCTGTGCTGATATAAACATTCCTTTTTTATACGGACGCAGATGGGAAAATCTGTGTATTTGTAGCTAGGCTCTTCCTCTGTATCCTCTTCCTTGGTGCCCAAAAAAATGAATCAATACTTGTAAGCCAATCATAAGCTAGCATTCACTATCCTGCTGTTTGCTCCAGGTCTGATAGCCAGCAGCAGCCAATCAGCAGATAGCATGGACTGTCCTATTAAAGGGGATGTTCAAGTTTGAGTTAACTGTCAGTATAATGTAGAGAGGGATATTGTGAGACAATTTGCTATTGGTTTTCATTTTTTATTATTTGTGGTTTTTGAGTTATTTAGCTTTTTATTCAGCAGCTCTCTAGTTTGCCAATTCAGCCATTGATTGGAACAAGAGACTGGAATATGAATAGTAGAGGCCTGAATAGAAATATGTGTAATAATAAGTAGCAATAACAATAAATGTGTAGCCTTACAGAGACGGAGTCAGTGACCCCCATTTGCAAGTCAGAAGAAAAAGGCAAATAATGAAAAAACTAGGGATGCACCGAATCCAGGATTCGGTTCGGGATTCGGCCAGGATTCGGACTTTATCAGCAGGATTCGGATTCGGCCGAATCCTTCTGCCTGGCCGAACCGAATCCGAATCCTAATTTGCATATGCAAATTAGGGCCAGGGAGCTAAATCACGTGACTTTTTGGCACAAAACAAGGAAGTAAAAAATGTTTCCCCTTCCCACCCCTAATTTGCATATGCAAATTAGGGTTCGGATTCGGTTCGGTATTCGGCCAAATCTTTCAGGAAGGATTCGGGGGTTCGGCCGAATCCAAAATAGTGGATTCGGTGCATCCCTAGAAAAAACTATACAAATGAAGACCAAATGAAAAGTTGCTGAGCCTAAGCTATTCTATAACCTACTAAGGGGCAGATTTATCATTGGCCGAATTTCGAAAAAAAATTCGAAATTCGACCATATGAATAAAAAAAATTCGATCGATTAAATCGATTCGAACGACTGATCGAATAAAAAATATTCGTTCGAATCGATTTAATCGATCGAATTTTTTTTTTATTCTATGAAAACTAACGATTCCCGATTCGGTAGCTTGGTTCTGGCGAAGCAGGCGGTCGAATAAAAATTTAAAGGGGAAGTCATTCGACCATCGAATTGTCGAATATTCGAAATACAATTTTATTGAAATTATTCGAATTTAATTCAAATTCGATCGAACTTCGAATTATTCATGTGAGTTTAGTAAATCTGGCCCCCTAAAAGTCTATTTCTATTGTTTGCACAGGAGCGATCGGAACCGCAATTGTCCAATTTGCCGCCTCCAGGTAACAGGGGCAAATGACTCGTGGGTCGTATCCGACGCGCCCACGGACGAAGACGTGGCCAGTTACATTCTCAACCTGGCCGACGAGGTGGGGCAACCCCACGACACTTTCTTCTAATACCTGCGAATCCTACATATCGGGGTGATATCGTCTGCGCTAAGTGTAACTTTTAACCCCTCCCCAAACTCTCCACCTACTGACGTTCGTATAATCATAGTAGAAGAATAAGGGGCAGATTTATCAACGGTCGAAGTGAAAATTTAGAACAATCGAATTTTCAAGTGTTTTTCTGGCCAAAACTGTCATTTCGATTCGAGTTTCTTAAGTTCAAATTCGATTTTTTTTTTAGATTTCTATACAAGCTTTTTGGTCGATCGTATTCACCTGACTTTGAAGAATTCGATTTTTTTTAAAATGAATTTAAAAAGAAAAAAAAAAACCTCTCGTGTACTGGAAATTCGACCTATGATAAATCTGCCTCGGAAGTGTTTTTGGGGTGCTGGGGTTCACCGAAAATTTGGCGTTGTGTCTCCACGTGGAGGAAGGAGCCATTTTCATTCTTGGTCTTGATGTGAATATACCTTTAACCCTCAATGTAAGTGTTGTGCTCAGACTGACGTATATCTTTTGTAGCCGAGGGGTTTATGAACTGCGCTGTGGGCGTGGCTAATGAAACACACAGCTGTAGTCCTGCCCTGTGCACCAACAATAGTGCAAGGCTTGTGATGAGTCCCTTACACTTATAGGACCATGTTGGGGGGTATCTGCTTAATGTCACCCACTTGCATGTGAACAGCACCCACCTCCGCTGTGTGTTCTGCGACTGCGCTGATTTAGGTGCTTTCGTTGAATTCTAATGGCCTGATTTGCATATTTTTAACCCACCATGCCCCCAGAATGGCATGCATATATATATATATATATATATATATATATATATCGTTTTTGCACCAACCACTTCACAAGGTCCTGTATCTCTTTGTTATTAAACACTAATTTGCTTTCGTTTGCATTAAAGACAACGCTGTTACTCTGTATATCTACATTAAAGGGATACGCATCTGTTAATATTGCTGCTCCAGCCAGAGGCGGGCCAGGCCGTATGGGTGCCCTAGGCAACCCAGCGGGCCCCCACCTCCCCCATTATGGTAGTTCACGCTGTGCGGGTCCATGGCGTGTGCTTGCATACAAGAGCGGTAATGCCATGCAGCCATTTTGCGAATGCGCTGTGATGCTGCAGAGCTCCCCTTACATGCCTGGTGAGTCTAGTGTAGGGGTAGGCAGAAGAGGTAACTGCCCAGCACCCCTGAATCGTTGCGCCCCTAGGCAGCTGCCTCTTCTTTCTACCCCTAGTTACGGCCCTGCTCCAGCAGAATTCTGCACTGAAATCCATTTCTCATAAGAGCAAACACGTTTTTTTATATTTGATTTTGAGATCTGACATGGGGATAGACATATTATTAGTTTCTCAGCTGCCCCCAGTCATGTGACCCAGTTTATCGCTGTACTGCAAGTTGGAGTGATATCACCCCCTCCATTTCCCCCCCAGCAGCCTAACAACAGAACAATGGGAAGGTAACCAGATAACAGCTCCCTAACACAAGATAACAGCTGCCTGGTAGATCTAAGAACAACACTCAATAGTAAAATCCAGGTCCCACTGAGACGCATTCAGTTACATTGAGTAGGAAAAACAACAGCCTGCCAGAAAGCAGTTCCATTGTGAAGTTCTGGCTCTTTCTGAAAGCACATGACCAGGTAAAATGACCTGAGATGCACCTACTCACCAATATTACAACTAAAATAAAAACACTAATGCAGAGTAAATTATTTGCAGTATAAGCAGTGTCATTTAGAAATAAAAACAACTACATGAGACAAATCATGACATAATCCCTTTAATATATATATATATATAATATACTCTAGCTGCTGCTCCCAGCAGTGTGGGGTCTTTAAACAGTAGTTGCTCTTCTACTGGAGTCCATGGAAAAGGCAGAGCAATAGAAAGGCAACTATACTGTGTACGGCCCCTCGGCTGCAGGCTGCTCATTGGATGGCGTACCCGGGTGGCCAGTGTAAGGCGCCTTTATTAATAAGCTGCAAGTCGTAACACTGTCACTAATCCGGCCAGTTCAGCAGCAATCGTCCCTTCGGTTCTAAAGACTTTATTTAATTCCCCCATTTATTTTTCTACTCTAGCGCCCTCTGCTGCTGTTAATATGTATTGCCTGCTGATCAGAAAAAGGAATGCTACGGGCTTCTGTTGCCTATTGAAAGACAGTCATAGCTATGAAGGAAGCATGTGAAGGCGCATGCAAGGCATTGTGGGGATTAGTGTTGGCTGGAGGAGAGCTGACTTCTGCTACATTGTTCTTAAAGTCAGAACCAGCATTGCAGAAAGGCACAGACAGATGTGTCGGTTCTGAAAGATGCTGCATTTTCCCTTTGAAACATCCATTGTTTAGGCTGGAACAAAGATCCAAGCTGGAGGCGCTGTTCTGCTGCAGCCCCTTGGGAAAAAGCCTGCCCATCCATAGTGGTGAGACTTGGTATTGCAAGTGACTGTCTTGCAACTGCCATACTGTGAGAAACAGTTGTAGACTACAAAAGGCTTTTCTCTTGCGTAAATTGTGATCTAGTAGCGTAAGTGAGAGAAGTGAATTATAGGTGTCTGTCTGGAGGTGCATCAGGATTGTCCTTCTGTGTGTTGTGAGCGTGAAATCTGTCACTCACCCTGTGTTCTTTAATCTTCTGAATTGCACTTGTATTTGTAGCCAAAACTCTGGCGCAGTAGCAGTTAGTTATTATACAGGTAGTATTTCTAGGAGCAGGTTTCTTGCATTAAAGGAGAACTAAAGCCTAATAAAGAATCTGGGTTGACATGGTAAGTTCTATACTCTGAGCTTACTGTACCAGCCCAGAGGTGCAGCAGCCTTATAACTAATGATTCAGCCCTTCTGAGTTGCCCCCAGCAGCTTGTTAGGCATCTTTTGTGGGTCAGTGGCACTGCACGTGCTCAGTGGGCTGCTGCTGTCAAGCTGCTGTGAAGCTGAGCTTAGGGAGTGTGGGAAATCATCAAACCATTCGCAGAAAGTGAGGTCACATCTGTCATAGAAGCCGAAGCTACAGGGCTGATTATGAATTGATTGTAATGCAGACTGCACTGGTTTGTATGCTGCCATGTAATGTGAATCTGAATTATTGTATTGGGACTTTTATATTGTATATACTCTTGGTATATTGTGAGTTGTTCCCTAAGCTCAGTTAAGTGACAATAGCCCCCAGCATGTGCTGGGAATCAGTTGAAAACATAAAAGGGTGCTAATGGGGTGTCACAGATCTGTGTTGGGGGGGGGGGCTTGGGCTGCTACAGAACCCTAGAAAATCATTAATTGTAACCACTTCTAGCTGAATTCTTTGTTGGGCCTTAGTTCTCATTTAAATATAGGATTTGACTTTTGTGATGATGATTGGAGGGTAATAACTGTGATGATACTGATGACAATTGTTGATGATGATGATGATGATGGAGGGACTTGCGCAGTAATAATGTCATATGAGGTGCAGTCCTACAGATTATAGAGGAGGGGATGAAAACACTGGATGTATTTTGAATTGACTGGTAATAAATAAAATATTTTAAAACAAAAGTCTGGTTCCATCTTTTATAAAGAGATATGGGAGACTAATAATTCTAAAATGTTAAAAAGTTGCAACGTGTAGGAAAAGGCAGAATGAGAACACCTTCCAGGGCCACCATCAAAACCCCGATTTTCTTCTCGGGCCACAAAACTTATCCCAGCGGTATCAACACCCCCTGCTCTAAGTCTGAGCTGAGACATAGAGCTGGGACTAGACCACTCCAAATTTAGATGAACCGTAACTCTCCACATTTTAGATCAACCACATCCAGGTGTCCATGCCTGGACTAGCAGCTCTAAGGGTATGATCTAAGCTCTAAGGGTATTAGTCAACTTTGAGATCAGGACAAGAAAGTTTTGAATGAAATGAAAGAAAAGAGATAATGATAAGTATTGACTCTAGGCCGTTGTTCAAGGCTATGGAACAGTACATAAAAAGTTAAGAAGAAAATAAGGAGAAGCATAGTGGGCTTGTGTCCAAAAGAAAAAAGAAAGTTAAATTCAGGACCATGAGTGAATCAAGGCCAAAATTAGGAGGAATTTAGTTAGGCTTGCATGTGTCCTGAACAACAGAAATGCTAGTAAAGTCCAGGACCGTGACTAGAATCGTGCAACGATAAGTGGAGTCAAAACCAAAACTAGGAAGAGTTGCCATGAGTACAGAACAATCCAAAGATGAGAAAAGTAAAAAAAAACACACATGGCTGAAATTATACATTGCTGAGCAGAGACCAAGATTAGGAGGAGCTTAGTAAGGCCTGAGTCAAGTACAATAGAAAAGCAAGCTCCGTTCGGGAGAGAAGATGACAACTTTTTACAATATTGAATTGGTTGTGCCTACTCTGAGAAGCAAGACTTACTTAATCCATTTTGTCCAAGACCAAGATGTGGTGTAACGTTACAAAGGGCCAAGACCAAGATTAGGAGATGCTTATTTGGCCTTGAGGACCTAACGATAGAAAGGCCAATCAAGTTCAGGACCATGACTAAAACAATACACAATGCTGACTTGAGTTCAAACTGAGGAGGTAGGCCCAAAATTAGCTGGACTCAAGACCTAAACAATTGAAAGGTGAGTCAAGTTTGGGGATATCATATTTTTATTATTGAATAATTTGGAAGCATGACTTATTGTCCAAGAATGATAGAAGATGTAGGGCAAAAATACACAAGACTAACTCAAGACCATAATTAGGAGGAGCTTAAGTAGGCTGGACTCCAAAACAATAGAAAGGCGAGTCATCTTCTGAACCAAGACTAGAATAATGCAGGAGGACTACTGCAACTTTTTACATTATTAAATCTAGGTTTGCTTCTGGAAGAAAGACCTACTGAATCCATATTGTCCAAGACTGGTACAAGACAGTAGAGCACTATTACACAAGGTTGAGTCAAGGCCAAGACTAGAAGGAGCTTCTGTTAGGCTTGAGTTCAACACAATAGAAAGGAGAGTCAACTTTTAGACAATGACTACATAAAGAGGAGGATGGCAACATGTTCTTGGGTTGCCAAATAAGTGCTGTGATTAGCTATTTGGTAGCCCCTATGTATATTGTCAACCTACATTGAGGCTCTGTTTGGCAGTGCACCTGATTTTTATACAACCAAAACTGGTCTCCAAGCCTCAAATTCAAAAATAAGCTCCTGCTTTGATGCCGCTGGGAGCAACATCCAAGGGGATGAAGAGCAACTTGTTGCTCACAAGCTACTGGTTGGGGATCACTGCACTAGACAGAGACTTGGAGGAATTTTATGGACTAAGACCAAGGCAGCAGAATGAGTTTAAGGCTGAACCAGGTGGTGATTTAGTGAAAACCAGCAATGATCATGGGAAATTAGCAGGCTTGGGATTAGGGATACCCAACCACCAATGACGTTGCCTCCAGGGATTAATATTGGGTTGAAGAAGGGCACTAATTAAAAAATATATTAATTTCATAAAATCGTGGTTCTGATATATTTGAATTTATGTGAGTGGGGAGCATTTGGTCACATGACTCATTCATCAAGCGTCTCTCTGTTCCAAACATTCACAGAACTTTGAAGGACTGGACCGGGTAGAAGATGTGGCACCAACTTTATTCAATGTCTTTCAAACGTATAGATAACAAAAAATATATATATATCATATAGACTTATCGTACAACTGTAAACTGTAAACATAACGCAAAAATAAAACGGGCTGTTCCTGCTTAATCCCACCCCCTTATGTTTAACAAGGAAAGGAACATAGAAAGTGCATGGGTAACACTGGCGGCGAACATGTTTGCGTACATTGAAAACGGAATAGGATTGGCAGGAATAGCCACATGGGTTACAAGCTTTTCCATCCCCCCACCCACCACCATCACAAATAGCTACAGTCCTGGGGGAATGTCTGTAAATACACTAAGCACCTGATGCTGAAGATCCTGGGAAACTTCCCGATTGTGTCCATAGAATTTACAAGGCGGGATACTACGTCTCATATATGCAGGCTACAAGGTTACGCGTGTATATACACTCGCTGCTGGGCATATGGACAGGAGCTGCCATATTGCTGTACAGTATGAGGGTTTAGCAAAGTGCCACAACTAAGCTGTACATATAGTAATTCACTCTCAAGAGTATTAGAGACAAACACACATACACATATATATATTAAATTCCAACATTGGAGTCTAAAAAAATTCAATGCAGCCTGGAAAAAATTAAACCAGGGATTTTTTTTTAACGGTATTTAAAATGCGCGTGAATTAACTCAATATTTTAGGACATGTGACTGAACTTCATATCTTAACATTTCCCAGTGTCTAAATAAAAAATCCTAAACCATGTGGCATGTTATTTAACCTTGTTGTTAAGCTCCTTAACAATCTACTGTCCTCCATTTTATGCTGTTTAGAATGGCAGGAAGTGGGTGTTTCAAAATGGCTGCGCCCATGATCAAAGCCTTATCATAGTTATTTTTAGTTCTGGTAAGCAGCTGATATGGTCACATCGATAACTATGAACATTACTATGGACTCTTTCATTTGAAGTATTGTGTGTCTTGGGATAGGCTCTCCCTCTAAATGTTGCAGAACTACAGCTGGATGCTGGGAGCTGTAGTTCCTCAACAGATGGAGAGCAGCATGGTATCTTTTTGTGGGTTATACCAGTGTTCTGCACAACAAGCGGATAATAAAATGTCAAACAAGTCTTGTCAGGCAGCATTGAACATTGAGATAAATGGGTGGACCCATGATGAGGCACAGGAGTTCAAAAGAGGCTGAATTTTTTCCCGTTACGGTTTAGCACCAGTGAGGTGTGGTGAATTCATAGCATCAGCCAAGAAGCTCAGCTCGTTACACAGAGTCTCATATCTGTAGGCCATACGGATCTGCGCCACGTTAGTTCTGCTGATATCATTCCCCTCGGGACCTTCTTTCAAGTAACTGACCCCCAAGAAATGTTTCTTTTCCTGTGAGTAAAGTAAAAAGAAAAAATCAGAATTAACTATTAATGTCTGTTATCCATCAAGTTCAAGAAGAGGTAGGATGTCCATGGTCAGAATATTGTTGCTAGTGATGTGCAGGCTGGCCCAATACCGTGGGACCCTCAGGTGGCATGGGTTCGGCCAACCTCGCACCCCATCTTCCGGGTAGCGGGTGGGTGTGGGTTGAGCTCTTCTGACTACTCTCCTCCACCCGTGACCTTACAACTGCCTACTTCCGGGTTCACTTTTTATAGACGCGCGTCTGCTTGCCCCGCCCCTTTTGTGACATCATGAGCGGGTCGGTGCGGGTGTTTAAATGGAACCCGGAAGTTGGGTTCGGGTGGGCTTGGGTGATGGGAGGGTGGTATTGCTGGTGAGTGCAGGTCGGGAAAATCCCGACCCGCACATCCCTACTTGTTGCAATGATGTCTGGAGCTTTCGCAGCAATGCCATATTCCAAAGACTTTTGTAGGGCAGTTTCTCTCCATGCTTGGGGACTGGTTTTTAAGAAAGAAGTGTCATGGGTAGTGATGGGTCAAATCTATCCAGTTTCGCTTCGTTGAAAAATTTGCGACGTCGTGCCACGTTTTTGACGCCAGCGAATTTTTGGAAGGCGTTTCGCGGTAATTTGCCGCGAATTAGTGCCTGGCGAATAAATTCGCCCATCACTAGTGATGGGTCCAGCTAATCCTCTTATTTTAACCCATACCTTCTCATGGGGGGTGCTGGGAGTTGAATACAGTTCCTTTGGAGGTCTGCAGATGGAATACTGGGGGGGGGGCTGGACACTAGCGATGCACTAAATCCACTATTTTAGGATTCCACAGGATCCTTTGGAAAAGGTTCAGCAAAATACTGAACCGAATCCAAGCACTTGGATTTGCCCGAATCCTACAGAAAAAGCCGAATCCTGAACGGAATTCTGGATTTAGCTACTGGACACGTTAGGAATTGTGAAAACTTATTGTTTTCCAGTAGACAGTGACTTGCAGCCCCTTCCAGCCGATGGGGGTCCTGAACATTCTATGGAGTTCTGGTGGGCAGGGGCGCCATCTGGTGGTGTGACAGCAGAATACATTCGGGGGTCAGGAAGAAAAAGCAAGGCCGTGATTGGCTGAGAGGGGGAGATTTAGCCAAGGGACAGGGGCAAATAAATTACCTGTCAATCAGGTACTTGAATCACTGAAAGTAGAGAAAGATTAAACTATGGGGCAAAACAAATTAAATATGAGGGGAAGGTCTATGTGATTATTTTACTTGGGCAGGGCAACCCTTTTGAATTAAAAAAATAATATAAAAAAAGATGGTATGAAGGTGATACCTTTATTGGCTAATTAAGATAATGATATCAGTCTTTCAGAACATTTTATTTCTTTTTTTCAAGCAAAATATCAATACCAGAAAAATGGTGTGGCCATAGATCAATCTGCAGCTCAAAGACAGCATTCAGTATGGCAGCTCTGTGTGTGATTTTAGAGAGTCACTGTTTATTTAGTATCCACTATTCCTATGGGAATCAGACCCAGTTGTTGTTGGGTTGATATCTTACCTTGTCGGAGAGGCCGCTCTGCAACACACTGTTCCTTGCGATCTCACACAGGTCACATGTACTGAGTTTCCAGACCTGCGCTGCTATAGCATATTCTTCCATTAGTGCCTCCTGCATAACATACAATCCATTATATATATATAGAGGTGCCATATTGATTCCCTTAGTACAGTATGAGGGTATAGCTTATTGTGTGCCCAGAACATTCCTTCTCTGTATATTTGTATTTATACATATGGGAGGAGGGAGGTGCCATATTGATTCCCTTAGACAGTACAGTATGAGGGTATAGCTTATTGTGTGCCCAGAACATTCCTTCTCTGTATATTTGTATTTATACATATGGGAGGAGGAGGTGCCATATTGATTCCCTTAGACAGTACAGTATGAGGGTATAGCTTATTGTGTGCCCAGAACATTCCTTCTCTGTATATTTGTATTTATACATATGGGAGGAGGTGCCATATTGATTCCCTTAGTACAGTATGAGAGTATAGCTTATTGTGTGGGTGTTGGTTCTGTACAGAGTGGGGAGCCCATATACCTTGGTGTAGTGGAACTGCATTGGATCGTCAGTGGACAGAGACACCACAAG
Organism: Xenopus borealis; assembly: GCA_024363595.1. Taxonomy (NCBI): domain Eukaryota; kingdom Metazoa; phylum Chordata; class Amphibia; order Anura; family Pipidae; genus Xenopus; species Xenopus borealis. The sequence continues at coordinate 3,213,187 of CM044437.1, read as the reverse complement.
TCCTTTATGTAGAAATTCCCGCAGTGGATTCTTGGAATATTCAAGGAAGAGGCTGTTGTTGCTAAGTGGGGACATGGCGATGGGAATCTGGGCCAGATAATACAGGTACTGCAGAACTGGACTCTGGAACACAGAAGTTGCACAAGAACCTTTTAGACATTGTCTCAACCTGACACCTAGTGGCGGAAACGTGTTACTGCCAATATGAGTTGTCATTTCCTTAATCTAAAATTCCACCAATTCATGTGACTAAATGCAGGTTCTCGCAGTCCTTACTTGTTTAAGGTTGAGCCCATGAGAGATGTTGTCGGCTGTGATGAACGCTGAGACGAGGTGAGTGATGGAACCGGCCTCCCCGCAGTGGGGTCTGAACAGGAACGTGCTCATCCCTCTCTCCCTAGAGAACAGACACAAAGGCAAATCTTCAGATAAGTTGATTTGTGAAGCTTATGTATTGTAGGGTCACTGCTTGTGGGCTGAACCCCACCCACACAGTGATTAGTAATGAAGGAGATCTGCATCATCTTGTGTATAAATGCAAACATACAGGGAATGAATGTTTTAGGCATTAGCCAGAACTGTAGATTAAAGGGTAACTAAATGTAAGAGTGGGAGTCACTTACTTGCGCAGGTTGTTGAGCAGCATGATGTTGGCGTACATGAAGTACAAATAGTAACTGTATGGGGGGTTCTGCTCGTGGCACCATTCATCCGGGTTTGGGCTCTTGTACGTGAACATGTGATCGCTGTGTTTGGATTCGTCATCGACACTGTCGAAGCCCGTCACCTGAAACAATGACCCAGGACATATACCTTTAAGTATATTATAGAAAGGCTAATTTCAAACAACTTTTCAATTGGTCTTCATTATTTTTTGTACTTTTTGAATTATTTGTCTTCTTCTTCTGAAGCTTGTCAGCTCACTCGTCTTTCGATTCATTTGTCTCCTAGTCATATTCCTGTCTCTTATTCAAATCAGTGCATGGTTGCTAGGGGAATTGGGACCCTAGCAACAACATTGCTGACATTACAAACTGGAGCGCTGCTGAATAAAAAGCTAAATTGCTCAAAAACCACAGATAATTGCGAATTGTTTCAGAATACCCCTCTCTACGTTATACTAACAGTTCATTTAAAGGTGAACATCAGATGTAGTGCCCCCTAGGGGTGAGTCACTTACATAGTTCAAGAAGAGGTAGAGCTCCTTGTGATCCGAGGGGTTAATTGTGGCCTCGAACAGGGGCAGGAAAATGTTTTCCAGCATTTTGCCAAAATCCGGAAGGATTTTCTTTGATTTAAAAATGTCGCTGAAATGATAATAGGAAATTAATCAGAAACTGATACATTTTGTTTCTTGGTAACAATGTTGTCCAATAAGATTAGACACCCACATAATTGTGCCCTTCCCATTACAGAAGCTTCTGTATTCATATACAGGAATGGGACCTGTTATCCAGAATGCTCGGGACCTGGGGTTTTCTGAATAACAGATCTTTCCATAATTTGGATCTTCATACCTTAAGGCTACTAGAAAATCATATAAACATGAAATAAAGCCAATAGGCTGGTTTTGCCTCCAATAAGGATTAATTATATCTTAGTTGGGATCAAGTACAACCTACTGTTTTATTATTAGGGATGCACCGAATCCAGGATTCGGTTCGCATTCGGCCAGGATTTGGCCTTTTTCAGCAGGATTCGGCCGAATCATTCTGCCTAGCCGAACTGAATCCAACCCCTAATTTGCATATGCAAATTAAGGGGCGGGAGGGAAATTGCATGACTTTTTGTCACAAAACAAGGAAGTAAAAATTGTTATCCCCTTCCCACCCCTAATTTGCATATTCGTCCGAATCTTTCTTGAAGGATTCGGGGTTCGCCCAAATCCAAAATAGTGGATTCAGTGTATCCCTATTTATTATTACAGGTATGGGACCTATTATACAGAATGCTTGGGACCTGGGGGTCCAGATAATGGATCTTTCTGTAGTTCAGATCTTCATAACTTAAGTCTACTAGAAAATCACATAAACATGAAATAAAGCCAATAGGCTGGTTTTGCTTCCAATAAGGATTAATTATATCTTAGTTGGGATCAAGTACAAGGTACTGTTTTATTATTACACAGAAAAAGGAAATTGTTTTTAATAATTTGGATCAAATGGGAGTCTATTTGTAATTTGAAGCTTTCTGGATAATGGATCCCATACTCTACTGAGCTTCGGCAGTACATCTTGGCATGTCACTGTATTTCTCCCACAATGCCATTTGTTTTTTATATCAGGGTCCCAGCCATGAGATCTAGCAAAGTGTTGGTGCCGTCAGTTCTCACGGGGTTAATTATCAGGCCCCACCCCCTGTAATTCTGCTTTCCAATTACATTGCCCCATTGTTAGTTCCTGTGTATTTAGTGCCTTGTTTCCAAAGTAATACAAAAGCTTCTTGGGAACCATAAAGGGTGGGGGTTGAGAAACTTCCTCTTTCACGTTATCATGATACTTTGTATCACACGAGGAAGTAACATTTGCCCCATTCTCTTATTTCCTAATGTTTCATGAGAGCTTTGGATGCACAGGCCTGGGGAATGGGTGCAACCCGGGGGCTCATGCAGTTTCTCCCTGGCCCTTAACATGAGTCAGTCAGGCTTTCCCATCACTCTAAGACAGTGGTTCTCAACCTGGGGGTCGCGACCCCTTTGGGGGTTGAACAACCCTTTCACAGGGGTCACTTAAGGCGTTCCAGGAGCAGGTTCATCTCTCTCTCCACTAGCCCAGGGCCAAGGTTGTAGCTCTCCGGGTGTTGGGAGTTGTAGTTCAGTAACCTGTGTTGGAAGCCAGTTGCACTACAACTTTCTATATCCCCTTGCTAAGGACTGCCATACAGCTCTCCCTGCCCATTTAAAGCGTGCAGTCTTATTTGTTAAATGAACACGGTAATTGGGGGTGTGGCCAAAATATTTTCCCGCGCTACGCACGGAAAAACAAACCTTTACGCAGCCACGCTGTCTCCTGTACTTTCCTAACAATCCACTCTGGGCTGGCAATGAAAATATTTTAATATTTTATGGTTGGGGGGTCACCACAACATGAGGATCTGTATTAAAGGGTTGAGAACCACTGATCTAAGAGATAGTCGACACGAGCAATTCGATTATTTGCCTTGGGAACCATAGAGTTAAAGATCAGAGGAATACATTTGCTTTTATGGACATTATGTTCAGAGGGATTGTGAGACCTCAGGCTGTACATATATGATCTAATTACACTTCCTGACAATCACCCCCCCAATCTGGAACAATAAGACCCAGTTTCCTTGCCAGTCGCCTCCAGTATCGTTTTATATTGTTTCCTCTGAGATCACGTATCCATTAATATTTTAATGTTTAATATCATCCTCTGTAAGCTTCCATCGCAGTATTCTGGCTCCACCCACTGCTTGAGTCTTTGACCTTTAACTCACATTATCAGTTACTTACAATATTCGGGGGACTTGGATCATCCAGCGCATGTTGGGCGAATACACTTTGTGCCTGATGAACCATTTTGCTAAACTGTCCCATTCTTCTGGCGCTCGGCCGTATATAGATAAGCGCGGCTCTGTGTACTGGTACTTACTCTCCTCCAGCTCTTGTGCAACCTCCTGCATGGACCACAAAGGGAAAGGGTTACTGGTGCTGGGGGATAGATAGATGACAGATAGATCAATTGATAAATGACAGATAGATTGATAGATAGAAATATGGCAGATAGATCGGTAGATGACAGATAGATCAATATGTAAAACATAGATCAGTAGATAGATGACTGATACATCAATAGATGACAGATAGATAGATGACAGTTAAATGACAGATAGATTGATGGATGACATATGGACAGACTGGGACAGAATGCTCTGTTATACAGATAGCTAGAATCTCAGCTGCCATAAAGCAGGGCAGGACTGCTGCTTCCTATAATGGGGATCAGATCTGTGCAGCCACTGGGACAGAATGCTCTGTTATACAGATAGCTAGAATCTCAGCTGCCATAAAGCAGGGCAGGACTGCTGCTTCCTATAACGGGGATCAGATCTGTGCAGCCACTGGGACAGAATGCTCTGTTATACAGATAGCTAGAATCTCAGCTGCCATAAAGCAGGGCAGGACTGCTGCTTCCTATAATGGGGATCAGATAGGATCTGTGGCTCAGTGTAATTTACCTTTATAATACGAGCAAAATATTCTCCTCCGATGTAATTCTCAGTCTTTAGATAGAGGTCCCGGAGTTCACTGGCTCCCACAGGATTGTATTTCGCATTGAATTTGTCGAAGCGATGGAACGTTTGTCTCCCCTGTAACAGAGTCAGAGCGTTAGGGTCAGTGGATACATAGTAATGGCTCTAGGGATGCGGCACCAATAGACTCACAGCATGAACATCCAAAGAGTCGACAGTCAGATCATAGGGGTCCATGTGGAGACCCTCAAACAGCTGTTTCAGGGTGATCTTCTGGCCGTTCCTCTCTGCCACCACCCTGTCTGGCTCCGTACGGTAGGTGTGTTTGATGAATCTCAGTAAGTGCTTCTGGTTCATACAGGCGGCTGCGTGGATGTGAGTGTCCACCTAACGCACCAACGAAATGTAGTCTCATTAGTTTTTGTTGACCATGTGACCATCACTGCATGACATTTTTTGCCTGGCGATATCATTTTGCGGTAATGTCGTAAATATAACCCCAAGCAGCCAATCAGAAGACACTTAGTTTTCCCAGGAGAGGTCACCCTTACACCCAAACATGGCGGCCGTACCTTCCTGACGTTATAGAAGTCGCGATGCGGCACGCTCTTCAGCTCCTTCAGTTCCGCCATCTCATTCAGCATCTCGTGGAGATTAAACTTGGAGCCCAGGAAGTTCAGTCTCCGGTGACAATAGGTTTTCCTGGAGAAAAAAAATAAAACTTTGTTCTTTGTCCCTGAGATTTCAAGGGGTTCTTCACCTTTAAATTAGATATTAGTATGATGTAAAGTGTGATATTCTGAGAAGATTTGCAATTGTTTTTCATTTTTATTTGTGGTTTTTTACTTATTTATTCAGCGGCTCTCCGGTTTGTAATTTCAGCCGTCTGGTTGCTAGGGTAACAATTACCCCAGCAACCATGCATTGATTTGAATAAGAGACTATGAATAGGAGAGGGACTCAATAGAAAGATGAGTAATAATATGTAGCAATGACAATAAATCTGTAGCCTTGCAGGGAATGTTATTTTTAAACGGGGTCAGTGACCCCCATTTGAAAGCTGCAAAGAGTCAGAAGAAGAAGGCAAAGAATTCAAAAGCTATGAAAAAAAAAGGACAATGAGCTATTCTATAACATACTAAAAGTTAATTAAAGGTGAATCATAGTTTGAATGAGTAGGAAGCCATGACACAAACGAAGGACCGCCCATATATCACTGTAAGCCCCTCCCTTTCTGCGTCTGTGATTTAGGACTGCACATCTAGCAACTGGCTGAGGACCGAAATGGCAGCACAAGGGTTCCTTGAGTCAATGAAAATTAGGGACGCACCAAATCCACTTTTTTGGATTCGGCCGAACCCCTGAATCCTTCCAGAAAGATTTGGGCGAATACCGAATCCTAATTTGCATATGCAAATTATGGGTGGGAAGGGGAAAACATTTTTTACTTCCTTGTTTTGTGCCAAGAAGTCATGTGATTTCTCTCCCTGGCCCTAATTTGCATATGCAAATTAGGATTCGGATGCACCAGGATTCGGTTTGGGATACGGCCTTTTTAGCAGGATTTGGATTAGGCTGAATCCTTCTGCCTGGCCGAACCGAATCAGAAGGATTCAGCCTAATCCAAATCCTGCTAAAAAGGCCGTATCCCAAACCGAATCCTGGTGCATCCCTAAGGAAAATAAATAAAAATAACATTATATTTCATTATAGGGGGATGTCCAACCTGTGGCCCTGTTGCAACTCCCAGCATCCCACCACAGGGCCGCAGAGTCAGAATGAAACCTGACAAAAGTCGGGCTGTTTAGAACTGACCAGAAAAACGTCACATGACTTTCCCCTTCTTTCTAACTAAATTTTCAGCTGATTGAGGCTGCTTAACTAAAATAAACAGCAGGGGGTGCTGTTGTGCCAAACCCATTATATACAGCAATGAGCTCATTCTACATTGATTTGGTGCCAGGGATTGCGTTCCCTTTAGGGCGGATCCCATGCCAATCACATGTGTACAGCGACGCGTGACTGTGCATAAAATGTAGTGATTAAAGGGGAAATTATGCGAGTTTGTAATAACGCACGCCCAGTCATTAACTTCATGTGTCACACGGACTCCTAAAGCATGCGGCAATTATGTGATGTAACAGGTACTGATTGTTTCTGTTCCTGGTAACTCATTAGTCACATTTACATATGCAAATGATATTTTATAGGGAATGTTCTGTACAGTTTGTACCGACTCAGCGAATTGTTTGTTGTGCTCTGATAAGCGCGTGACGATGGAGAGAGAGAAGGGGCTCATTCTATAAGACAGACTTACGTGGGTCCGTCGGCTATAAGCGCCAGGATGTGGCTCAGGTCCAGCGTGTACGTCTCCAGGTCGGGATAAGGCAAACTGCGCGGCTCGTTGGCCTCCATCTTGGCTTTGTTGTCGTAAACGAAAGGGATCCCTCCTTTCATGCTCACCATGTAGTGAAGGTTTGAGGGAACGTTCTCAAGATTACAGGGGTCTTCTCTATCGCCAGGAGGAGGGTTAAACTCTGTTTAAGGGAAAAAAAAATCCCAGTTATGGGTTCATTTATGGTTCTGTTTCCAGTGGCGTAACTACTCCCTGGTGGGCCCCGGTACAGGATGGGTACCTGGGCCCCCCTGTTGGGCCCATACCTCTATAAATCCCATCTAACTGCCTGCCATAACCATTATAGTTGCTCCAATGGGCCCCAAGGTGCTGGGGGCCCTGGTGCAATTGCACCCTCTGCACCCCTGGTAGTTACGCCACTGTCTGTTTCTATCCCCTGCACTGCTGGTACTGATTCAGGAATAATGTAGGAGGAGCCAGATAACACAACAGACTTTTAACGTTCTTCTGCTACATTGTTTCAAGAGTCAGACCCAGAGAATAGAAATTGACAAGACAGATACACAGGTGAGACTCTTACCTGGATAGACTTCATCTTCCATTTTCCAGCTTTCCTTGCCATTCATCGTGCACAGGTACTGGGACGTGGTCCGGGAGAAGCGATGGTATGCCAGCCGAGAATATTTCTCCCGGATTATCAGAGCTTTTGAAAGGCTGGTGGCTGCCTGCTCATAGTCATCTACTGTCACCTGTCATCATATGCCACAGAAACCAATCAGCATTATTACAATTCAGCAGGAACAGCCCCTAAGTTTGCTCATAGTCTGTACAGAGAGATCCCATAAAACTATGTCACATAGGTATTCCCTGTACTAAGCACAATTCAGCAGGAACAGTCCCTAAGTTTGCTCATAGTCTGTACAGAGAGATCCCATAAAACTATGTCACATAGGTATTCCCTGTACTAAGCACAATTCAGCAGGAACAGTCCCTAAGTTTGCTCATAGTCTGTACAGAGAGATCCCATAAAACTATGGCAATATAAATATATAGTTAATCGAGTAAATGTAACAACAATTACCCCAGCACAGTAATCTCCAGATATTGTGACTCTCTGAAATTCTGGCCCATCATATGGTACTGGGGCGGCCGGCACTGGTCCCTGAATGGCCGATGCTTCTGGTTCCACTGGAATCACTGGTGATGTCACCGGAGAGACTGTGGGAATCTTCCAGTCATGGGTCGGGATTTGCAGGGACATCGACTGGGATCGGATCATCTTAAAGCTTTTCTTCCTGTGAAATAAAAAGGTGCTCTTTTAAACAGTCCCCATAACATTCACAAAAATACTGCCAGCTTGTTAGGGACCCCCTTTTTATCCTGGGCTACTCCATTGTATAGCCACGGCACACAGTTCAGCAAACACTTTGGGCCTTTTATAAAGAAGAAGGGTACCAGCCTGGGCCATTATTTATTTGGTAGAGGTGTCAGTATAATAAATAGATATAGAATATCCCATTTACTGTATGTTATTGACAGCCACCAATCAGCAGTCGGCTTTCATCTGTGTAGTACAGACATTTGTATAAAAGCTATACTACTATGGGTTCAGAGATAAAGAGATACGGTTCTGCACTGCTGGCCTGCCTACACACACACACACTTATATATACACATATCCAGGCTAATTTTAGCTATGAATAAAAAAGACAGTGCAGTACCTCAGCCAGACCCACTCTTCTCTCATGGTGGATAAATGATAGAGAGTATAAAGGCCTAACATAACCAGGATGAGAGCGACATACAGATTGCCTGCCGCCGGCTGCAATGAAGTAACGAAGAAATATCCATAAGAGAGAGAGAGAGGCGTAGAAACCCTTGAAATAATCCTATTAAATCAGATTAAGGTTTATCTCTGCTACATTGTATCACTCAGGGTTACACGTTGTTTTATGGTGCAGTAACACAAGAGCAAGAGTCTCTGGCATTTAAAGGGTTATATATAACGTAATATATAATGTAAGTAATGTATGGGAGTATAAACAACACCAGTCATGTGATGTCAATCTCATTAAAGGAAAATTCATTCACTAACGAAGGTATAGGACACATTTGCAGTGGGAAAGTAACCCATAGCAATTTAAATGCTGAGGCAGGTAATGAAAGCAGAACTCTGATTGGTTGCCAGGGGGAACTGTGCTGCTGCTAATTTGCTCTTTGGTTAATCATTTAAGAAATGATAAAGGGGGATATAAGGTAAAGTAGGGTTCACAGTAGGGGCTTATTCAGTCTGTGGTTCTTTTCCACCAGCACCTAAACGATATCTGGATGTTTGTCATAGACACATAAACACTCTCTGTCCTTCTCTCCGCTACTGACACCCCCTTATCCTGGACTCACTCCATCCTGACACCTCCTTTCACCACCTCTAATTTTGGCCCCAGTGATTCTCTCTTATGGGATCTGAAAGCTCAGGCAACACATGAGCCCTTCACAGAACTAACTGTCAACAAAATTCCTGAATCCCTTGGGCCTCGGATTACTTTGTGTTTACAAGGAGGGGAACTAATATAACTTTAATATAATGTCCTTAATTTATTTCTCCTATTACACTTTTAGAGAGCAGTTCCCCTTTAAGATTGATGTCACAATTGTAACAGTATTACATTCCACGGTGATATCACTCACTTATAAAGAATATTTATTAGCAACTAAAATAGTGTCAATGTTTAACAGACATAATACGATTATATTTCCAATGTTTCTATATATCTGTAACCTTGTTATGAGCTAAGGGGGCCCAGTCTGAAGGT
>CM044437.1:3111035-3126276 GCA_024363595.1 Xenopus borealis | reverse complement strand
TTTTTTTTTTTTTTTTTTTTTTTTTTTTAAACAATGTATATATCCTTTTTGGCACAAATACAAATATTGTAGTGTATTAATGGTGTGTAACCTGATGACAATATACTGTGAATCAATTCGCTGGCTTTGTGCTGAGATTCCCCGTGAGGATAGGCAGACACGCGTAAAGCAGATGTTTCTGTATCCGTGGAAAAATTCCTAAGCATCCGTCACATTTCACCCACTTCTGAGAACTGTATCACACTCACTTGTTAGGATTGTGTAAGACTTGGCTCTGTATAGACTTGTACTACAGTTGGATGCACTACCTCCTTGTGGACTGTAGGTGGCACTGTCAATACAACAAAGGTTTTGATTATTGTTTTTATTCCTATTCAAGGAAAATCCATTCATTCTCAAGGTTTCTTATATTCTATCTCTAAGAGAGACAGAATTTGTCCACAGTCAAGAAATTTGCTATGTATTCAGTTTCAAAGGGCTGTATCCATTTAGTTGTATTTTCATTTGCTAAGAAGTTGCATCACATTGAGATAATCGCCATTTAAATTGCTCATGATGCCATAGGGAATAATGGAGCCAACCTGTGATGCTGGTTATTTATACAATCCAACCCTCACTCTTTGCTGCTCTTCTCTGCAGAAATCCCAAGGACCCACCTGGAGTATGAGAACCGACTCACAATGAAAATGTTCCTCTTCCAGTTTGTGAACTACTATTCGTCCTGCTTCTACGTCGCCTTCTTTAAGGGCAAGTTTGTGGGTTACCCTGCCGGTTACACCTACTTGTTTGGCAAGTGGAGAAACGAAGAGGTGAATGTCTGAACTGGGCAGTGATTGTCTGTATGGGGGTGTAGAATTATGATCAAAGGGGCTTCAGTACTTTGGGGGTGGGTTAATGTGGTCTGATCCTCTACGGCAGGGGTCCCCAACCTTTTTTACCCATGAGCCACATTCAAATGTAAAAAGAGTTGGGGAGCAACACAAGCATGAAAAAGTCCCAGGGGTTGCCACATAAGGGCTGTGATTGTCTATTTGGTGGCCCCTTTGGGACTGGCAGCCTACAGGAGGCTCTGCTTGGTACTATACTTAGTTTTTATGCAATTAAAACTTGCATCCAAGCCTGGAATTCAAAAAGAAGCACCTGCTATCAGGACAATGAGAGCAACATCCAAGGGGTTGGAGAGCAACATGTTTCTCGCGAGCTACTGGTTGGGGATCATTGGTCTACGGTATAAGTCTTTGGGCTGAAAAGAATGATGGTCATAAACTGTAGGCCTGCCAAAATACATTGACCAACATGGCGCCCGACTGACTGATGTTCATATCCGAGATATCAGACAGGATCATCCTGCTGGAATACATTTGCTCATAAGAAACACTTGGTATGGGCAGTGTTAGCCAAGTTCACATGCAAAAAATTAAGAAAAGTAACCCCCAATTGTTCAGATTTTATAGAATTTGAAGGACATGTAGAGTAATAAAAGTTGCCCCCTGGTGGCTGAAAGGTAGTACTAGGTCTATAAAGTACTGTCCATCATACACTATCTGAGACCTCTTGCAAATCAATGTGGAACTATTTCTAAGTCTCATTTTTATACACATACCTGCTCTCTGTGAGCAGATGCTTTTGAGTGGTCTTGAGATGGTAAGAGACCCTTTAGGTCTCATTCCTAGAGGAATAACTTCCACATTGCTTCACCCATGAAGAAGTAGAACATATAACATGTAGCCTGCCATCCATGTCTGAGAAAACACTGGCAAGATGGGGTCATCCCTTTTCCATTGCTCCAACTCTGCAAGCTCCAGGCCAGGATGCTTCTGGAAATTCCCAACAAAATTAAAAATTCTTGTTGCCTATAAACATTTTTGCTGGTGTATAGAAAGTCGTTGACCATTCTAGATCTAATGTAGCCTCTGTTGTGTTGTAGTGTGACCCAGCTGGGTGCCTTATAGAACTGACCACGCAGCTGACCATCATTATGGCTGGGAAGCAAATCTGGGGCAACATTCAAGAAGCGTTTGTTCCGTGAGTAATGATTGCCGTTGGTGGGCACAGAGATCATTTGGGTGGAAATTGGGGTGCATGAGATCATTTCTATACAAACCTATCGTCAGTCCTCATCTTCAACATTTCAGGTGGACATGGAATTGGTTGAAGCGTAGGAAAGCCAGGAATCATCCAGAGAATCTCTACAGCCGATGGGAACAAGATGGCGACCTTCAGACCTTTGGTGGTCTTGGTCTTTTCAACGAATATCTTGAAATGGGTAAGAAATTGTCTCATGGGCAATGTGGTATTGATTATGGGGAAGGGACCCACATATTGAAAGTGCCCAGAGATGAATCATGTTGAGCCAATTACAGTGACTTAGTAGTCAAAGCATATGTCTCTCCGCATAACCTGACTTGATTGACGGTGATCTCATTTTAGCCAATCGCTGTTGGGCCCCATGTGATTTTTTTTTTTTTGTTCTTCTCCTTTAGTGGTTCAGTTTGGATTCATTACCCTGTTTGTGGCCTCCTTCCCGCTGGCACCTCTCCTCGCACTTCTGAACAACATTTTGGAGATCAGGGTCGACTCGTGGAAGCTGACCACGCAATTTAAGAGACCGGTCGCTGCCAAGGCGCACAGCATCGGGGTGTGGCAAGAAATCCTGAACGGCATTGCTATTCTCTCAGTTGTAACAAATGTAAGGGAAACTGATGGGGGTGTGGCTTATTTACACAAAGGAAATCAGGGAGGGGAAAGCCAGGAATCTTATTGGGTTGTGGTGTATGATAAAACTTATGGTGTGGGTGGAGTCTAAATACATTGGGGTAGAATTGGGTAGATCAGGGGCATGTCCAGGAAGGTATATGGGTCTCCACAGCTTCTCAAGGCAGCCCTGTATTCAGGTGGCAATTTCAGCAGACAGTTATGTAATTGGGGGCCATTGACTTGCCTAGAAGTGCAAAGACATTTGTTCTTATAGACTTTTTGTGTGTAAGTTTGGCTTTTCATGTGCATGACCTGACTACACATTATACACCTGTCAATGGCCTAACAGCAGATTATCTTACACTATAACTGTCCTGCAGCATACTGAAAAATTCATTTTTAACAACCGTCAGTAATTTCTCTCCTTTTTCAGGCTTTCATTGTGGCCTTCACGTCAGACATGATTCCTCGCCTAGTGTATTACTATGCCTACACTCAAGAAAAAGACTCGCCCATGTCCGGATACATTAACAGCAGCCTTTCTATTTTTAATGTCGCTGATTTTAAGGAGCAGAGTATGCCAACGAAAAATGACATGAACGTGGTCAGCTGCAGGTAGGTAGCCGCGCAACTTTTTTTTTTTTTGTGATTGATGCTTTACTGTAGAGCACCCTTACTTTAATAAATTACGGTCATATGGTTTCATGTCATGTATCTGTGGCCTGACGTCTGAAGACTTCTCTTCTGCATTAGGATGACCACGTGTTTGTAGAGGCAACTCTTGGAATATCTCTGATAAAAATCTGTAGGAAGCATCTTATATTTATGATTGCCTCCCCTATCGGTGTATGAAGGGTTGTGGTCCATCTAGCAAGCTATTTCTCCGTAGGACCAGCTAAAGAATAAAAAACCCAAAGCTGCTTTTTGCTTAACTCTTCAGGTATCGAGACTATCGCTATCCCCCTGGTCATGGAAAGGAGTATCAAGTCACCATGCAGTACTGGCATATCCTTGCTGCCAAGATGGCCTTCATCATTATAATGGAGGTAAGCGTCATCTTTTTTTTTTTCTGGCTCCTTTCATTAATGAGCAGAACCTTTGGTTGAGAAGACACTTGAAGGCCTGAGCCTAAGTTCTAGGAATGCTATCCCATCAATATTAATGCACGGGATGGGAAATGCAGCCGCAGGGTATGTTCTGTGCCTTGGGGTTGGCATTGGTCAAACCTTTACCCAGCCCAGTTTGGCCCCCCAAACCTGCCAAGCCAAAAAGTAAACCTGTGCAGCCCATACCTCCCTAGTTGTCGTATCAACTTGATTCTCAAAATTGTATTTTCCCCGCAGCATGTGGTGTTTCTTGTCAAATTCTTCGTGGCCTGGCTGATCCCAGACGTCCCATCGGAGGTGAAGGCTCGGGTCAAACGTGAAAAATTTCTAACTCAAAACATCTTGCACGAATATGAACTCAAGAAGCTGAAGGAAAAGCTCTGCAACAAGAACCAAACTCTGTCGGACGACAAGGAATTTATAGCCACCAAAGGAAAGATGGCGCTCTCTGCAGCCATGTAGCATTGATCCTACCTGCCAACTGTGACACTTTTTTTTTTTTTTTGGATTTTAGCCCTCAAAACAGCCGTATTACCTTGTTCAGCACCGCTCTATATTTTTTAAAATATTATTTCACTTATGTTTTGTCTTTTTAATTTAAGCTTTTTTTTTAAATAAAAGTTTTTTGGGGGAAGAATTTTTGACCCCCCTCTGTAAATAGATTTCCAAATCCCAAAAAGTGTATGTGCTCAGGTTTCCACATCAACTCGTTGAATAACGAGCAGGGTCTGTGGGCCCCAAGGAGAGCCATGTTGAACTGCTGGTGGGACTGAGCAGGTTCACTTTGATAGGCTTGGACTGTTTTCAGCCAGTGCCCAGAGCTCCTCATAGAACATTAGATTGATTGCTCAGGGTCAAAATCCTGGGATTTGTCTTAGGTAACAGTATGACTATGGTTAATGTTGTCCTCCCTAAACTCAGAGATTCCTGGCCAATTCAAATCTCTTTTCTATTGATTCCCCCCGTCTCGTGAAATATTCCCCACACGCGTTTGTATATCTTTTAAAATGCTTTTGTTCTCAATTTAGTCTAGTCTCCCTAGCACTGTGATTTTGAGGGTCTTTGTAAAGATGATTACGGCTGTTGCCTTTTGCATGACGGGCTCCTGGAAGTTTGACTTCAAATCCAAAATGCAGCTGTTGTTCCCGAAACGGCTTGTTGGCCCTCTTTTTATCATGAAGGACTCTGCCCCTCTTAGTTGGGGGGTGGGATTAGTAGCTGAACATTTGAGATACCTCCACCAAGCCCCATTATGGACTCGCTGTTGGAAGGAGTGGGTACGACAGCCAAGTATTAAATATTTATATACAATGTATGGGTGCTCTGAATTAGGCAGGGAGTACTGGCAGCCACCAGAGCATCTCCGAGAGTTGTAGTTCAGCCCCTGGTTTATGGCGGCTGGATACACTTGAGGTTATTCTTAATGGAAAAATGTAATACTGTTAGACTGTATCTCCTGTGAGAGTGATGGAACCCTTTATTATATATCCGGTCAGTAGTCGTCCCCCACCACCAAAATCAATGATAGTGCAAAAAAATTTCCCTTTGCGTTTCTCAGGGACAATGTCACCATTTTGTCATGTTTTGTGTCCTTTCTGCCATCATGACTACTTTAAATGATTCTCTTTTGTGCCTTGTGTTAAATGGTCACGCAGCTGTCGGTTGCTGTGTAACCCTGTGCCTGAAGTCTCTGTTGAAGAAAGAAGATTCTACCAGTTCAAAGGGTCTTTAATCTATTAACCCTCCAAAAAAAGAGATGTTGTTGCTTTATAAAGAAAACATTCCTCCTCAGTTCTTCCTCTATGCAATCGTAAAAAAGCTGCATTTTGGTTTCCTCTGTATAAAGGGTAATATATCAGTAAAAATGTTTCACTTTTAACTATTAGCATGTCTTCCATATATTTACCCTTCAATACACAGTACAGTATTGGGGGTATCATTTATTGTGCAGAACATTTCTTTGTGTGTTACTGATTATATCAGTTTTCAGGAGCTGCTGAACTGTTTTGCTTAGGCAGTAACACTCATTGATGCATATACACAGAAAAGGAATGCTCTGGGCACACACTGAGCTAGAGACTTGTCGTTTTCATGTATAACTGAAGATGTGCATGAAATATGTAACCAATCCTGTTGTACCTTAGAACACTGGCTTCCTAGGCAAGTGGAACCTTTTCAAAATGTGATTGGTTCCTTCTTAGTATCGAAATGATAAACCGACATTACATGTCCTGCGCACTCCAGATTCCTGGTCCGTACAGTA
Organism: Xenopus borealis; assembly: GCA_024363595.1. Classification (NCBI taxonomy): domain Eukaryota; kingdom Metazoa; phylum Chordata; class Amphibia; order Anura; family Pipidae; genus Xenopus; species Xenopus borealis. Next base: position 3,120,210 of record CM044437.1, on the reverse strand, counting down.
ATGATGTGCGGTCCTCAAGGTCTTCACTCAACCCTAAGGACTTCTCAAGATCTATAACCAACCCTAATGACTTCTCAAGATCTGCACCTGACCCTAACGACTTCTCAAGACCTGCACTCAACCCTAAAGACTTCTCAAGATCTATAACCAACCCTAACGACTTCTCAAGATCTGCACCTGACCCTAACAACTTCTCAAGACCTGCACTCAACCCTGAAGACTTCTCAAGATCTGTAACCAACCCTAATGACTTCTCAAGATCTGCACCTGACCCTAACAACTTCTCAAGACCTGCACTCAACCCTGAAGACTTCTCAAGATCTATAACCAACCCTAACGACTTCTCAAGATCTATAACCAACCTTAATGACTTCTCAAGATCTGCACCTGACCCTAACAACTTCTCAAGACCTGCACTCAACCCTAAAGACTTCTCAAGATCTATAACCTACCCTAACAACTTCTCAACATCTATAACCAACCCTAACGACTTCTCAACATCTATAACCAACCCTAATGACTTCTCAAGATCTATAACCAACCCTAACGACTTCTCAAGATCTATAACCAACCCTAACGACTTCTCAAGATCTATAACCAACCCAATGACTTCTCAAGATCTGCACCTGACCCTAACAACTTCTCAAGACCTGCACTCAACCCTAAAGACTTCTCAAGATCTATAACCAACCTTAATGACTTCTCAAGATCTGCACCTGACCCTAAAAACTTCTCAAGACCTGCACTCAACCCTAATGACTTCTCAAGATCTATAACCAACCCTAACGACTTCTCAAGATCTGCACCCGACCCTTAAGGACTTCTCAAGATCTGCACCCGACCCTAACCCTACTCAAGAGCGATCCTAACCCGACTCCTCAAGACCTGCACCAACCCACAGTTTCATGCTTCATTAAATGTCTGTGCTTGACCCGGGAGGGAGCGTCACAACTCCACACGGAAGTTGGGGCACTGTTAGATCATGAGCGGGAAGGAAGACCACAGCCTGAATATTTTTTTGGGAACCCATGGGAATGGGACCTGCAAGCTCCGTGCCGGCACCCGCATCACTCCCTTACAGACATTTCCCACTGTGGCCTTCGTTCAGTGTTTATGCCTGATTAATTATCCATTGAAATAAACACCGCTTGTAAGTATATCTAATTATTTAAATATTGTTGCTTTTAACAGCATTTGTTTTTAATGGGGATGCCCACCCAAAATGATCTGATGTTATTTGCATTATAAAATAAAATGTCATTTAAATTTTTATGTCCATTATTTTAGTCATTTGTAAATGTCATTGCAACTAAAAGTCGCTCTCCTTCACTTCCCACATTGACTTGTGTGCTGTCGTTATTCTCTTTGTAGGTCTGCAAATCAGAAAAGGTGCAAGGCATTGTGGGAATTGGAGTCTATTTATATAATGTTGCAATGGGGTGCACAGTCCAGGAATGCAGGAGAGACACGGAGTTCAAAAATACATTTACAAATTGCTTTAAAACCACTCACATTGTTTGATTAATATGTAGGGGTAAAAAGCTTAGAATTACATTTTCTATCACTCCGCAAAAACCTGTTTTCAGGTGGTGTTCCCCTTTAAGTTCCGGTAATGAAGCCCGTGTTTAATTTGCCAAAGATCTGCTTCCCGTTAATGTTGTTTCAAAACAATTTACCTCTTTCACGTTAAAAGTTTGTGTAAATATATTTGTATTCGTCCAAACTCCAAAAGTGCCTGGTGATTGGATGCTTAGGTGGGTCAGGTGACGTACATGCAACGGAAAAGCTGTCGTTTTTGACTGTGCGGTTCTGTATTGTTATTGGTTATCTGATCCCGACCTTATGCAGTTCTCTTGCTGAATATAAAATATAACCAACAGCTGAACATGCACGACACAATATTAGATACATTTTCAAGCCAAAAGGTGGTCTCCAGGTTTGCCCCACCCAGCGCCATAACCCCCCTCTCGACAGCAATTGGGGTAAGGGCAGTGATTGGGGGTCAGGGAGGGAGAGCTGCAGTATTTCAAGTAGGGAGCGGGTCTGGGCCCAGTCTGACCCTGCAGGTATGTGGCCAAATTGCACAGATATTGCTCTCTGCTTGCGTGGCATTCAATGCTTTCCATAATCACTTGGCCTGGTCACAAATACATTAGAAATTACTCTCGGGATGGATTAGACTTGTTGGCAAATGGGAACTACTTTTCCCAGAATCCTCAGCCAGACGCCTCTTTTTGGCTTTGTGAAAGCGAAATGTTCTGATTAGTTTTGATTGTGAAAAACTGGGCACCCTTTCACCAACAGTATTGCTAAAGTAAAATATATATATATACATATATATATATATATATATATATATATATGAAGGGAAATGTTTTACACTATGACACTATTGTTATTTCTATTGATTTTATTTGATTCTGTATTTCTGTACTGAAATTTGACCTGTGAAAATAAACGGATGGTGAATATTTGTAATTTGTTGTTTTTACAAATTCACCCGCAGAATTTTATATATACATATATATACTGTATGTGTTGTCCCTGCAGTTTGTGGATGTGCCGGTATATAAAGAAAGTAAAATATTAAATATTTAAGTATCTATTTTGCCTTATTGTGATTTTGGTGTGTTGTCGCAATGTCAGTAATGTTTCTTTATTTTTATTTTTTATTGAAAATTTTGTGCTGTTTTGGCACCTGAAATGGATATTATAGATGGAAAAAGGTCAGAGAAGACCAAGGGTTGGATGATCTAACAGTGAAATGCTTTCAGCTTGGGTTTGTTCTCCCTAGAAAAGAGGATTTCACCATCCACATAGGAAGGGGTTCTTTACTGTAAGGACAGTCAGGTTATGGGATTCACTACCAAGAGAGGGGGGAATGAGTGATTCGTTGGTGGGGAGGAAAGAAGATCTCACCATCAGCATAGGAAGGGGTTCTTTACTGTAAGGACAGTCAGGTTATGGGATTCCCTACCAAGAGAGGGGGGATGAGTGATTCATTGCTAAGAGGAAAGGAGATCTCACCATCAGCATAGGAAGGGGCTCTTTACTGTAAGGGAAGTCATGTTATGGGATTCCCTACCAAGAGAGGGGGAATGAGTGATTCATTGGTGGGGAGGAAAGGAGATCTCACCATCAGCATAGGAAGGGGTTCTTTACTGTAAGGACAGTCAGGTTATGGGATTCCCTACCAAGAGAGGGGGAATGAGTGATTCATTGGTGGGGAGGAAAGGAGATCTCACCATCAACATAGGAAGGGGTTCTTTACTGTAAGAGCAGTCACTTTATGGCATTCCCTACCCAAAAGGTAGTGATGAATAATTCATTGGTAGTCTTTTAAAATAAATTGCCAAACTCAGACGTTCAGCTACTGTGTACAGTATGCTTCATCACTGCAGACTGAGAATGCTGGGAGGTGTAGTTCATAGCATCATGAGCTCATACTTGGGATCCAGCGGGACACGGCAAGCTACTAATTAAATGTTGTAGTTCCTATATACAGATGTGATTGCTCTCTAATTGAAGTCAGAACCTTGATGTAGGGAGGGTGTATAATCTGCGGAAGGGCAAACAAAACACGGCTGTTTCCTTAACTCGTTAAACAATCGCACACACACATCATTGGCAACAGGTGGGCACATCTCACGTGCGCTCTCTCCTTAAAATTCTAAATAAGGATTATAGGCCATATGAAATGTGTTGCTGAATCACAACTCCCAGCATGCTCCACCATTTGATTCAGGAACAAGCATGCTGGGAGCTGTAGTCCAGTAACACCAATACAATAAAAGTTTCCTCCGCTCCCACCAGTGATCCATTTTGTTACCTTGTCCATTAGATAACACACAGCGATTGGCTGCTCCACAAAATATCTTCTACGTTTCGTATATAAGATTGTTGTCTCAAAGAGATTGTTTGAGATTGTTATAGGTGGCCATACATGCACTGATATCATATGAACACATTTCTGTACAATATTTGGTGCATGTTTGCAGGGCCACCATTAGAAGTCAAGAGGCTACGTACAACAACATTTTGGGGGACCTAGGCCTGCCCACCCTTGCCCCACACCACAGTTCAAAGACCACACAAACTAAAAATGGTAAAAAACCCCCACACACAAGTTACAAAAAGCCATTGATGGGCAGGGCCCCTTTATAAAGTAAAAAGAACTGTGGCGCCAGGCCCCCCCCCCTTAAATGTTTTTATTTAAAAAAAAAAACTGGTGCCAGGGCCCTCCCTTACAAGTTAAAAAAACATTTGGGCCCTGAGAATATTTAAAAAAAACAAAAAACATTGGTGGCAGGAGCCTATAGAGTATTAAAATAATACATTGTTGGGCAGGGGTTTAATAAAATAAAAAAATACACATTGGTGTTCAGTAGAACTGAACTCGTAGCTTTAGGACCTCAGGTTTGGCTCCTTGGGTCTTTTTGCGGTTTTGGGACTTCAATTTTCGCTCCTTTCATCACTTCAGGTCTTTTCACGGCTTTGGGACTTTCATTTTAGCTCCTTTTCTGATTTCGGTTCTTTTCTACAGCTTCGGAACTTGAAGTTCGGCTCCTTTCGGGACTTTAGGTATTTTCGAGGCTTTGGGACTTCAACTTCGGCTCTTCTGGACTTCAGCGATTCGGGACTACAGCAGAAAGGATGGTTCCCCTGATGGAGGCCCTGCATGTACGGTGGGAGAAGAGACGACCGATATCAGTAGAAGGCTTGGATAGCGGTCGGCCACCTTGATCGGTCCAGGTGGAAAATTTTGAACGGGTGCCTTTGAAGGCAACCAAACGTTGGCGACTGTTAGTGCTGAATTGTCAGATAAAATAGAATTCTATTGTATTATATATCTGTATATTCAGCTCTACAGGTGTGTATTGAAATTGAACAATCTTTCTTGAAACATATTCTCCAGGAAAAGATCGTAATTGTTCTATGGATACACAGACAGCATATGGTGCACCGTGGGACAGACTTTGAAAGTGACTTTTCTGCCGAGCTGGTTCCTTGTTTGGACCTCCCACAGCCCATTTCTTCCAATGTCACAAGTTTAAGTAAGGTCAGAAAAATCTTATGCAAAAAGGAGTTTATTTTTTGCTCACTTAGTACTACAAGGCCCGTCTCATATGAGGAGAGAGATAAGCAGATGTTGGAAAAGACAAATATCCTGCCGATCTCCTCACTAAAATAAATATTTTACTTAAATATCGGAGAGGGGCGACGCGAGTACAGATCTATATTTTTATACATTATCTGAGGAAATGGTTTTCAGAAGACAATGTATGAATGGAGTGTTTATCTGATAAAACCTGCTCCCCCCCACAAATATAAAGCTAGAGAAGATGTTTGTCATGAGCAGGTGAAGGTCCTTGTTATCACCCTGTGCCGTTCGTTTAGGAAAATATTCACCCAACATTTCAGTGTAGCCGTAATATCACCAGGACCCATGGAGAAGACCTTTCATAGCAGCAATGCTTCCTCGCTGACACAAACAATAGATTATTTCCCGGACATTTCAAGCAGCTTGCTGGTTACCTTGGTAGACACACTGCAGGAACAAACACATTGAAAAGCATTTTAAGCCCCGACAGAGGCAAACGGTGGAAAGAGTCGGCTGCTGAAGGATGAGAGAAACTTCTGAGCAGGTAAGAGAAATGCGCTTTACTGAAAACCATAACAATTTGCCTCCAAGTTCAACCTTCAAAACACCAACGATGAGTTTAGTTTAATTCTCGGTATCTGTGATGTCCTTGATAGTTAAAGGGAAACTGTCATGGGAAAACATGTTTTTTTTTTTTAAAAAACACATCAGTGCTGCTCCAGTAGAATTCTGCACTGAAATCCATTTCTCAAAAGAGCAAACAGATTTTTTTATATTCAGTTTTGAAATCTGACATGGGGCTCGACATATTGTCAATTTCCCAGCTGCCCCAGTCATGTGACTTGTGCCAGCACTTTAGGAGGGAACTGCTTTCTGGCAGGCTGTTGTTTTCCCTTCTCAATGTAACTGAATAGTACACAGTGGGACATGGGTTTTACTATTGAGTGTTGTTCTTAGATCTACCAGGCAGCTGTTATCTTGTGTTAGGGAGCTGTTATCTGGTTACCTTCCCATTGTTCTGTTGTTAGGCTGCTGGGTCGGGGAAAGGGAGGGGGTGATATCACTCCAACTTGCAGTACAGCAGTAAAGACTGATTGAAGTTTATCAGAGCACAAGTCACATGACCAGGGGCAGCTGGGAAATTGACAATATGTCTAGCCCCATGTCAGATTTCAAAAGGAAATATAAAAAAAATCTGTTTGCTCTTTTGAAAAATGGATTTCAGTGCAGAATTCTTCTGGAACAGCACTATTAACTGATGTGTTTTGAAAAAAAATTTTTTCCCATGACAGGATCCCTTTAAAGGCTAATTCAATGCAAATATGATTGGGCAGACTACTCACACAAGTCTGACCAAATGGATAGACTTGTGAGGAAATTATAGTTTTTGTAACAGAACATCTACAATCCCTGTGAGAGACATATTGATAAATCAACATTATTTTTTTTGCTTTCCACATTTCACCTTGATCATCTCTGTCTTACTCTAACACTTGATTGTCTGACACTCCACATTCAGAAATCTCTTGGCTTTAGCATTTTGTAGCTTTTTGTGAAATCGTATGTAAGATGCTGCTTCTTTTCAATTTCTTACTTTTTTTCACCTTTCTTCTTCCTGCAGAGAGTTGGTTCGGATTTTTGCCATAAAGCGGATAGTTTCCTGGGCATCATCCAAAGCAAGGTTTTCCCTGCAACGTTTCTCTTCGTCGTCTTGGTGGGACTCTCCTTGAATTTGTCCGTCCTCTGGATTCTATTTTCTCGTGTCAAACGTTGGACCCGGAGCACAGTTTTCCTCTGTAACTTGGCTTTGGCTGATCTCGCTTGGATATTGTGCCTCCCGTGTCTTATATCCTATCATTTCAATGGACTGGACTGGAGTTTTGGGAATGCTCTTTGCAAGGTGACCAGGACCTTGTATCATAGCTGCTTCTACTGCAGCATTTATTTTGTGAGCTGCTTGAGCGTGGATAGGTATCTGGCTATTGTCCATCCGCTCAAGTCGCTACGGTTGCTTAGGAAGAGTCGAGCCCTTGCTCTTTGCTTGTCCATCTGGGCAATAACCTTCATTACGAGTGTGCCAGTGGCCTTCATAGCCAGCACAGAGATATGTCTAAACAATAAAACCATTTGCTCGCTTTATGTTTTTTCCCAGAACAGCTATGTTTCCCTTCCCCTTTCTTTATTTACCACCGTTGTCGGTTGTCTTCTCCCATTTGCCTCCATATGTTACTGTTATTGCAGCAGCTTGGGGAAGCTGCGTCGTATTGAACGCCAGAGGTTGAAGAAGCGGGACCTGTTGATGAAGCTCGTGTTTTCAGCTTGGGTCATTTTTGCTCTTCTCTATCTCCCTTATCACGTTTCGAGGAATTCTTGTATTATCCTAAGAGTGATCCAACCCAAGCTGGACAAAGCCATTGAAACTGCCGACGCGGTGTTCTTCATAGAGATGGCGGTGTGTAGCCTGAACACTTGCATCAACCCTCTGTTTTGTTTCTTGGCCGGGGCAGAATTTCGGGAACAGGTCTGCAAGATAGCGCACTCAATTAAACCCTTGAAGAGTTGGAACCAAAGCAGAAGGGTATGTCCGGTGTAGTCCCACTGGGCTTTAGGGTTGGCTTCAAAAGCTTACGATCAGTGAAAATAAGAACCTTTCTAAAAGCAAAGTACTGGGTCAGGACAATAGTATTAGTACTGCCCAACCATTGCCCTTACACTGGCTCCTTTCCAAGGAGCTGGTGTCAACATTTTGCGGTCAATTCCCATCTTGTAGGTAGTCAGCGGACCTGACAGAGAACTTCAATATGTCCTGACTTCATTGACTTTATTTCTAAAGTGGGGGCGTATGATGCTTATAGTTGTGTCACAACATTCATGTCTTGCTTTAAAGCCCACCAATCACAGCCAAAATCAAACACATATTAACAATGTGACCAGTACAGCCTAAACATGTTTAATCAAACTACAAGTACAGTTTTTTGAAAAAACAGCAGTTTTTAAAAAAAATCCCATACTTTGTCACTGACTGCAACATGCAAATGAGCTACCCAGAATGCCTAGCTTTAGTAAACTCTAGAAGTATCAAGAGAAGTGCACACAGCAACTTCCACAAGGTGGCAGCACTAACACAGAAGTTTGGCAGATTTCAAAATAGCTTAGAAGGTTTATTAGGCAAGCAAGGAATTTCAACTGAGCATGTGCGAGATTTCAGAGCTACAGTTGGCCGTGAAGATATAGGTAGGAGGAGTCAGTGAAATCCAAGATGGCTGCCTCAGCTAGAACTGCAGTGGAGATAGGGGAGATTTTGCAGAAGGTATAGTGAGCTGATCATTTACATTATACAAACAATTCTAACTGTTTTAAAAAGTCGGATTTCTTGAACTTTCACATATTGTATTTACTTAGTAAATCATTTTAGGTATGATTGGTGCCCTTAAGCCAGGTTTGCCGGATAAAATAAGTCTCTATTAGGCATCCGCTATTTGGGATCCATCCGACTCCCTGAATCCCTCATGAAAGATTCGGCCGAATACTGAACCAAATCTGAATTTACATATGCACACTGGGGATGGGGAAAAAGTTGGAAAAACTATTTTTACTTCCTTGTTTTGTGACTAAAAGTTAAATTTTTTTTACCCTTCCCGCTCCAATTTGCTTATGCAAAGCTTTTGCTTTGAGGATTCAGCCAAATCCTGCTGAAAAAGGCAGAATCCTGGATAAAGTGGCAACTCTGGAGTGATTTGTAATTCGTAAAATGTTTCTTTTGTATATTGATTGAAGGTTTATAGGAGACTGGTATTTGAGCTCCTGAAATGAAGGAATACCTACACCATTTGCTATAATGCTGTTCTTTTATAGTTTATAAATTCTTTCCCACTTTGTATAGCTGTGATCACCTTTGCTATGTCGATGCTATAATGCTCTTGTGATATTAACAAAGGAATTATTCCCAAATTATTTTGTACTAAAACCCAAGAGCCTACAAATGAATGTGACCAATGATTGGAGACGGAAACACCTTTAAAGGGCACCAATCATAACTAAAATGATTTACTAAGTAAATACAATATGTGAAAG
>CM044437.1:3027363-3043628 GCA_024363595.1 Xenopus borealis | reverse complement strand
AGAGGCTGATGTATTTCATTGGTAGAGAGAGAGGTAGAGGCTGATGTATTTCATTGGTAGTGAGAGAGGTAGAGGCTGATGTATTTTATTGGCAGAGAGAGGCAGAGGCCAATTTATTTAATTGGTAGAGAGAGAGAGGTAGAGGCTGATGTATTTCATTGGTAGAGAGAGGCAGAGGCCAATTTATTTAATTGGTAGAGAGAGAGAGAGAGAGAGAGAGAGAGAGAGGTAGAGGCTGATGTATTTCATTGTCAGAGAGAGGCAGAGGTCAAGGTATTTCATTGGTAGCGAGAAGCAAAATTAAAAGATGTTGAGATGTTGCTTGCATTAGGATCACATGCTAAAGCTCATGTACAGGTGATTATCTGTTAGGGAGATCCATTGTAGAAATAAGGTAACTTGGCCTTTAATCATAGTAGAAAAACGAACCCATTCTGTGTTGTTATGAAAATCATTGAAATGAATGGAGTGGCTGCAGCCGTGAGACTGATACACATGATATAATAGCTTTTTCCCCCTGGGATCAATTTGCCCAAGACAGAGCTTTGCTTGGGAGGAATCAATACCCCAGGGGGCATCTGTTACAGGAGTGCAACCCCCCGTGTCTACATCTCTCCTAATTCCCCTATAAATTCTCCTTGTTAGCTCACCACAATGTTCCCAAACCAGACTGATCTTGTGAGTGACACATTAAACGGGTGGTTCACCTTTTTTTTTATTTTTTTTATAGTTCTTGAATTATTTCCCTTCTTCTTCTGACTCTTTCCGGCTTTCAAAAGGGGGTCAGTGACCCCATCTATAAAACAAATGTAAGGCTACAAATGTATTGTTATTGCTACTTTTTATTACTCCTCTTTCTATTCAGACCTCTCCTGTTCTTATTCCAGTCTCTTATTCACGTCGGTGCATGGTTGCTAGGGGAATACGGCAGTGGAGCTTTATGTTACTGGAATTGTAGAAATATGTTAATTGTATTTCAAATTCCAAATCCAATCAGTCCATCAGTGACCAAGGATTCATCAGAAAGCAGTTTCTGTCTCTGTTATCTCTGCTATTCTCTTCACTGCTTGCCTGACTCCAGAAACAATGTAGCTAAACTCTTATATCCCAAGAGGCCTTGTGCTCCTCTGCTGTTCTCCTTCCTCTCAGTCCTGTGAAACTATTAATCACAGGCATTACAGAATCTGGAGTCTTGGCTGGAGGCGAGGCAGCTACCAGTCCAATATCAGTGGTATGAAGTCAGAACCAGCAGTGGAGAGAATAATAAGGGACAGGCACAATGCTTTGCCAATCCTTTGCCTTTGTGCTTGTCAATGCTAATAAAAACTAAAATATGTTTACATAATTCAGGATATATATATATATATATATATATATATGTATATATTAATAGGATGCCACCTAGTGGCAACTACCCTCTCTGCAGCCAGTGAACAAATTACCCCATTGGACTTTTAAATGAATGGGCTGGGGTTTGCATATAGGACATATTTATATATAAGCAAGCGAATTTCAACAGAAAGTAGAAAACAAAAGAGCAAAACAATTAGATTTTTTTTAAAATAGAATTCATTATCACCACCTCTTTAATACTTACCCTTTAATTCTTTTTTATGCTGTAGCAATAAAACACCAGGCTGTTGGCCTCGGCAGCAGTGGCAGCCTATGAAGACTAATGGTCCTTCTGGACAGCAGAGCTGCACTTTAATTGCCAGGACTATAATGATCTCCCCCCCTCGGGGGGCGGGGGGGGGTCGTGCCATCGCTCCCCAGCCGAAAGGCCAAGGAAGTCGACAATGACATTAACTCTCTGATGAATAACTTCGCTGCCACACTTCTCGTTGGGTGATTGATCACGTCCAATTAACTCCTGGGAGAAATCAATGGTTTCTGCCTTGCTCATTTACATTAATTACTAATACAAACCTTCTGCTGATTCCATTCTCGGGGTTGGGGTGGGGGCAGAGGACCCTGTTGTAATTAAACCGGGGAGCAAATGTTTCCTGAGATGCTTTGCCTTTTGCTAAAATTCTAAACTGTAATTGTAAATTGTCCTTCATCCTCAGGGTCCAGCTAGAGCTCAGTTGCACCAGGATCATCCATAGCAGTGAAGTAGTTTGAGCTCTATCAATGGTGAACACCAACCAGGGCCTCATACTTGGAAGTCTTTAAAGAAACCCTTTCCCCCTATTCCTATGACATATATCCTGCCCCCAGGGGTATTAACCTGACACCTATGAACATTTAGCACAAGAAATCCTATTAAAGTTGATAGTATGTTGGGTTATTGGTTTGAAATAATCATTGTTCTTCTTCCAGTCCAAGCCCAGCCAAAGAAGAACGATATCATGGTGCTAAATATGCATCAAGATCAGTCAACTCTAGTACAGACTCTTATTGGAGTCCATGCTGCTTGGCTATCTGCCCCTAAACCCTCCTTTCTCCTAGGAAAAATGGGGTTCTAGCAAGGAACTAGCTTACCCTCGTTGAGCCCACCTGTCCCAGCTCCTGGACATCTCTCCACCCTTCAGACCCAAGAAATTGATGTAGACCACTCCTATTCCATATATTCCCTTCAAGGAGACACTTGATCCTGTCTTTCAAAGAGGGTACTATACACACCCAGAAACAACTTACATGACTGTGATAAGCCTTGCCTATACATCTGCCCATGAGAAACCCTCACCCTGCATGTAGATTCCTTCTAACAAACACAAGCCTTGATTATGTGGAAGCTACACCTGGGAAGGTTCTTCTGGGAAGGTTTCCACTAGATGTTGGAATAATGTTGTTGGGAGTTGCTTCTATTCAGCCACAAAAGCATTAGTGAGGTTGGGCATTGATGTTGGGGATCAGGTCAACAGTCGGGGTTCCATTTCCTTCCACATTGGTTCAGTTGGGTTGTCCCTCCCTTACTACTATAACTGCCCCTACTCTTCTTGGAAGGTTCCACTAGATGTTAGAACATTGTTGCTGGGAGTTGTTTCCATTCAGTCACAAGAGTATTAGTGAGGTTGGGCAGTGATGTTGGGGATCAGGCTCACAGTCAGGGTTCCAATTCATCCCAAGTCCTCCTCTTCTGGGAAGGTTCCACTACATGTTGGAACAATGTTGCTGGGAATTGTTTTTGGGAGTTGCTTCCATTCAGCCACAAGAGCATTAGTGAGGTTGGATCTGATGTTGGGGATCAGGCTCACAGTCGGGGTTCCAATTCATCCCATTGGGGTTCAGTTGGGTAAAGGTCAGGGCTCTATGCAGTGCTGCTACCTGGTGTAATTAACTCATTGACTGGAGAAATAACAGTATGAGTCCTTTGGTTGTACTGGGGAAACATCTGTAAGAGAGAGAGAGAGAGAGCAGTAATAACATACTACATATAAAAATCAATATGCAAAAATAATCATGATAATAAATACCATGTAAAAGACATGTTGGATTAAACATATATGACAGTTCCCTTATAAATGAATGAGGCGTTGCCTTTCAGACGTTGGATTTTATTCAACCCGCCACTAAAAGTGTCAGCACCCGCTGTGATTGCTCATTGTGCCTGTCAGACCTTGTCTACCCCAGGGAACTGATAAAATGACATCCCATCAATGGCAGGAGGAAAGTGACATCTATAAAATATGTTAAAGGACCAGTAACATCCAACAATGACCTTTTCCATCTCTTCCTTTTTAATGCAATTGGGGGGTTGACGTACAACAATGAATATAATGTAGAGCTATAGAGTTCTCTCACAGAAGTCATAGAGGGTCTTCAGTCTGAACCATGTCAACAAGTAAAAGTAGGCCCTAATGGAAAAAAATCCTCTGGAAGCCATGGCCGTAACCATGATCCACGCCAGCCACCCGGTAACAATGTCCAAACCCCGCCCATGCATGGCTGATAAAAGTTGCCGACAGGCCGAGTCAGCAGCTTATTGGCCCATGTGTGGGACCATCTGACGGGCTGCTGTACTGCAAGTTGGAGTGACATAACCCCCTCCCTCCCACCCACCCAGCAGCCTAACAACAGAACAATGGGAAAGTAACCAGATAACAGCTCCCTAACACAAGATAACAGCTGCCTGGTAGATCTAAGAACAACACTCAATAGTAAAATCCAGGTCCCACTGAGACACATTCAGTTACATTGAGTAGGAGAAACAACAGCCTGCCAGAAAGCAGTTCCATTATGAAGTGCTGGCTCTTTCTGAAAGCACATGACCAGGCAAAATGACCTGAGATGCACCTACTCACCAATATTACAACTAAATACACTTGTTGGTTCAGGAATAACATTTTCTATTGTAGAGTGAATTATTTGTAGTGTAAAGTGTCATTTAGAAATAAAAATGACCATAAAAATCCCGACAGAATCCCTTTAATAACTAAATGAACTGAGCATCCCTATAAAGTGCCAGTAATTTGGATAAATTAAACTATTGGTGACCTTGGGGGTTTATTGGCACAAGAGAGAGGTAAAAGAGAAATTCCACCTGCCCCATAACCCACCCATTCCAACGGGGACCACTGAGGCGCCTTTGTGTTGGGAGGGGGGTAACCCATCCCTAGCAAAATATTTTTCATTTTTTTCAGTCCCCAGTGCCCACCGGCTTGTTATGTTCTGTGTAGCCTAACTACAAGAATGCGCTTCAGGTGCAACGTGTCCCATGTGGGGCAAATCATCTGGGGATCTGTTTTTGTAACGTGAATGGGGCTCTTTCTTGTGCCCTCTCGGGGCCCTGGCTTTCAATATTGAGATATCCATCATAACATAGCACTAATTGGCCACAGACGTGTGGATTTTATTTGGATAAAGTGTTATTTCAAGACCTGCCCCCCCCCCTCCAATGGTGCTCTTGTAACGCAGACCCCGAAAAATCACACAGACGCAGAGATTGTTCCACTGTGAAGACCCAGCCATGTTGGAATTGGGGGTATACATCACCTCTCTGCTTATTCCATATTAAGTGTTAATGCCAACGCCTATAGACTGGAGAGTCTTTGCTCCCTGTCTTCTCTTGATAAATGGAATCGCCTTTAAAGGGAACCTGTCATGGGTAAAAAAAGTTTTTTTTCAAAACACATCAGTTAATAGAGCTGCTCCAGCAGAATTCTGCACTGAAATCCATTTCTCAAAAGAGCAAACAGATTTTTTTATATTTCATTTTGAAATCTGACATGGGGCTAGACATATTGTCAATTTCTCAGCTGCCCCCAGTCACGTGACTTGTGCTCTGATAAACTTCAGTCACTCTTTACTGCTGTACTGCAAGTTGGAGTGATATCACCCCCATCCCCAGCAGCCTAACAACAGAACAATGGGAAGGTAACCAGATAACAGCTACATAGACGGAAAGATAATATCGATATTCGGTGTGCGCATGGTGGGAAATGAGCCGACAGAAGAATTAGATATGGGACGGGAAAATGGACAGAAAATTTTGATCGGATGCCTTTGAAGTAGGGTTGTGACCTTTCAAAAAAATTTCTACCGGCCGCGGTGGCATCAAATTGGGAGCAACGACACACGATTGGCCAGACAACAAAAATAGGTACGTTTTGAACAGATTTGGGGTGGGCCAAGGGCTTTTGATAGGGGTTTTACAGATTTACCGGCAGCTACATTGCCGGTAAATTTGTAATACCAGCCCCGGCCTTGGCAGGTGTTTTACCGGCCAGGCCAATGGGTGGCAAACCTACTTTGAAGGCACCTTAACATCAACCATTGTTAGTGCTGAATTGTAGAATCGTAGAATTCTATTGCTGCTACCTGCATATCTGACGATTCAGCTCTACACGTGTGTAATGAAACTAACAATCTTTCTTGGAAATATCTTTTTCTAGAAGATTATAATTGTTACGTCTACGCCCAGCTGAACATAAGATAACAGCTGCCTGGTAGATCTAAGAACAACACTCAATAGTAAAATCCAGGTCCCACTGAGACACATTCAGTTACATTGAGTAGGAGAAACAACAGCCTGCCAGAAAGCAGTTCCATCCTAAAGTGCTGGCTCTTTCTGAAATCACATGACCTGAGATGCACCTACACACCAATATTACAACTAAAAACTACATCATAAAAATCATGGCAGAATCCCTTTCAAGTTAACTTTTAGTTTCTTATAGAATGACCAACCCTAAGGAACTTTTCAATTGGTCTTCAAAATTAATTTTTTCTAGTTTTTGAATGATTTGCCTTCTTCTTCCGACTCTTTCCAGCTTTCAAATGGGGGTCACTGACCCCCATCTAAAAACAAATGCTCTGCAAGGCTACAAATGTATTGTTATGTCTACTCTTTATTCCTCATCTTTCTCCTATTCCTATTCCAGTCTCTTATTCAAATCAGTTTGTGGTCGCTAGGGTTATTTGGACCCTAGCAACTAGACGGCAAAAATGACAGTCAAAGTCTAAGTCAAAAACCACAAATAATAAAAAATGAAAACCAAATGCAAATTGTCTCAGAATATCCCTCTCTACATCATACTAACAGTTGAACATGCTCTTTAAGGACTGAAGCATTGGGATTTCATTATATTATTAAATGAGCCCTAACTGGCACCCATGCTTTCACTAGAAATGGGCACCCAGATCCCCCTGATTTATGTATTCATGCCGTTCTGCATTGCTGGGGTGCAGGCACCCACACCTGATCTCCATGACAACACCTTGGCTTGACAGTTTGAACATTTATTTATTATTCAACGATTTTCTAAATGAATTCTTTGCATCGTGTTTTCGTTTTCCTTCCTTCGTTGCCTCTCTCTGTTTTTTTCATTCGCCCTTGAAGCTGCCATAACAAATAACACTGCTGAATACATATGAGAAACTCATTCTCAGCAGCTCTTTACAGGTACAACCGGCTGGGGTTCATTGTTCCTAAGCAACCCTCCGTATTAAAGCCAAACATATATGAATAGGGAGCGGCCCTCCTGCCGCCGGGAGGAAATTCACTTAGTGAAAGTGAGAATAATCCTAACTGGGTTCATCTTAGTCACAATATCAGCCTGAGCTTATTCATTTGGGACAAGGAGAAACTCGGTAGGGAGAAAAGTTTGATGTCTGTGTGTCTTTTTTTCAACCTTGTCTGTGATTACAACATATGTAATTGGTGCAGTTTCCCTTTAAATAAAGCAGTGATGATGTTCTGAGTGAGCCTTGTTTGCTTATATTGGGGGGGTTATTGATCTGAATGAGTTGCTTAGAAATTCAAAGCTTTGAACATGATTCCCATGAATACTCCTGTTCCCTGTGTATATTTATTTAGCCGCTGTCCTTATGTGCCCCCGCAGGTCACTTCTGAGCCGAAATATGAAAAAGAAGAACACAGGCGGCTCAACTGGGTAGAGAAGGAGTTGTAGGTTTGGGTAAGAAATGTCATTCTTTATTAAATATCTATATATATATAGATATATATAATATATATATATATATTGAGAAAGGCCTTGGAGGAGGCCGAAACGTTAGTCTTTCATGGAATAAACACATTTTGTTTCTCATTTAAGACCTGAGAGTGCGGACCTTTCTTCTTGTATATATATATATATATTGGGTCTAGGGATACAAGTCACAAAGGGGTCCCCTTGCATCCGTATTAATCAGGGAGAACGTCTGCTCTACTACAGAAAGAAGCAAATGAATCAGAATAATTACTGCAGTAATAAGGGTCAATAGAGTAAAGCTTCCAAAGAACCCCAGATGTGCTCACAATGAGCCACAAGAGGGGCAAAAATGTATTAATTACAGAAGGACCATGTGCCAGCGCTGCATCTGGTTATTATTTTATACAGCTGGACAGAGTTTGGAGGAGAATGCAGAAAAATTAGGTTTATTTAGACCTAGTTATCCCTGTATTGTACATTATTAAGGGCACTGGCACACGGAGAAGTTCACAGGGTTTGGCACACACTCTTTGTGTTGCTGCTATGGGCCTGTCACTAGAAACTGCAGAGATAAAGTCCAACCTGGTGCCCTTGCTGGGAGTTGGTGCAAATGCCCTGCAGAGAGAGAACTAGAGAGAGAACTAGAGAGAGAACTAGAGAGAGAGAGAGAGAGAGAGAGAGAGAAAGAGAGAGAACTTGAAACCCAGACTACGTGATTCCTAATAGAGTCACCAGGCACCACAACTCCCCAATGCCACTCGCTCTCTGATAAAGGACCTGGAGGACAAATCAACATGTGAGAACATGAAAGGGAAATGATTAAGGACAGACATTCCTCATTCCCTTATCTCAACTCACTGGGACTCACTGTGGGACAAGGTCACATGACTAAAGGCATCCAATTTGCCCCACATGACATACACACAATAGGACCTTCTGTGGTCCAGTCATTTACTTCCACTCTCAGGACACTCTCTGGGTCTTAACTGCGCTCTACCAGACATATCTGCATTCTACAAGCCTTACCGGCATTCTATAAGCCTTACCTAAACTCTACAAGCCTTCCCTGCACTATCTCACAATCTCTTGACCTTACCTACACTCTACAAGCCTTACCTGCACTCTCTGTGCCTTACCTGTACTTTCTTGGCCTCACAGTCTCTAGCCCTTACCTGAATTCTACAAGCCTTACATGCACTATACAAGCCTTACCTACACTCTACAAGCCTTCCCTGCACTTTCTTAGTCTCACAATCTCTTGACCTTACCTACACTCTACAAGCCTTACCTGCACTCTCTCTCTGAGCCTTATCTGTATCCCTTTAAAGCACTCTAGGAGTCTTACCTGCACTCTCTGGGCCTTATCTGCATTTTCCTGGCTTCATTTGCACTCAGTGGTCCTTGCCTGCATGCTACAAGCCCTACACACACTCTGCGGCTTACCTGCACTCTACAAGCCATACCTGCAATTTCTGAAACTTACCTGCACGAGCCAAACCTGATATTTACCCACCCACACTGTACAAGCCCTTATCTGTATTCTTTAACTTGCACTCCCCGGGCCTTACCAGCACTCACTGAGCTTTACCTGCACTTTTTGAGCCTTGCCTGCCTCTAAGGACCATTAGCTACATTCATTCTTTGGACCTTTCCTGCAATCTCTCTCCTTTACTTCTCTGAGTCAAACTTGAGCTCTCTGGGCTTTATCTATGCTCAAAGGGCTGTTCCTGCTCTTGTTGGGTCTGCACTCTTTGGGGGAGATTCATCAAAGAGTGAAGTTCCGCCACTAGAGGGAAATTCCACAGCTCTCAATTCATTTCTATGGGATTTTGCAAGGCGTATTCATCAATGGGTGAAGTGAAAGTTCACCCTTTGATGAATACGCCTTTAAAAATCCCATAGAAATGAATTGAGAGCTGTGGAATTTCCCTCTAGTGGCGGAACTTCACTCTTAACTTCACTCTATGATGAATCGTCACTACTACAAATAGTAGTGACAGTCACCCATTGATATCATTGGGATAGATAATACATGCAGAGATATTTTCAGTAGCCAATAGAAATCTTTTAACCTGTCTGATCACTGAACAGCTGATTGCCATGGCATGAAAAGAGTCAGGCAGGAGCGTAACTACCAGGGGAGCAGGGGGTTCAGTTGGACCAAGACCCTCTAAGTTACACCTGCAGTGTCTGGACCTGTCTGGCACTAACTGGGCTCTCAAACCTTTGCCTGGGCTCTATAGTCCCCGCTTGCACAGTACTGTATGGGAATGGGCCTTTACCTGTTCTCTAATGGGGGGAGTTTAATCTCAACTCTAATTTTAACACTCTGCATCATGAATTACTCTCCCCTCGTTGGTATTGATTTCATTTTATGCTTCCCTTTCCCAGAAGCAGTCCTACATTATTTTATGAAAAGCACATTTATTTGACTTGGCACATACTGTACGTTCATTCCAGCCATTTATATAGAGTCGTTCCAAACCAACGCGAGACAAAGGCAGGTGGAAAATGATTAGAGCAGAAGTTTTTCCCATCTATAATCCCGAGTGTGGGCCGGTGGGGTGGGTTATAGGGAAGGGGCAAACTATCAGAGTCGTTGGCCTCATGGACTCCACCTTGTCGCTGCCATTAAATCACTGCACTTTATGGCTCGGGTTTTGTCAGAACTTCCCTGAATTTATATCTCTCTGGGGCTGATGTAAAACCAGATGCTGCAGATAAAAGAGTAAACTCCATAGGGAGAAGTCTGGAAGCACTTATATTCATACAGTATATATATATATATATACAGGGAGAAGTCTATATAGCACAGGGGTGTAATATACATCTGTGATTTCCCTACATTGCCCCCCCGTGTGACTATTTTCAGGCCACCGGACTATAAAGAGCCCAGCGATTTCCTAATAAACATTTTGTTCTATAAAATGCTGAAATTCTTTTCTTTTACAACTGAAAAAAAATATAATTTCTTATTTGAAAACGAATGTAGCAGCACGGTATGGCTCGGCGAAAGGAAAGAATAGGTTAAATATATTTGGTTCAGGGGTGTAACTTCAGAGGAAGCAGACCCCAAGGCTGCAGGAGGGGTAGGGGGGCCCCTTGAGGCCCTAATTAATGAGTAATTTTAATATATATTGGTAAAACAGGACAACCTCTGGATATGCTGTAGGACCCAGTAACATCTAGTTACACAACTGATATAAACAAAGATCCACTGGGTCAGACAGGGCTGTCTCAACTATAGGCCCAAAGGCGCTGGATAACACTTGCCCCCCCCCCTCACCAAAAAAAAAATACAATGCAGGAAAATTTGGTCTATGCCTTTTTGGAACTCACTGTAGCCACGATGTACTACATATGCCAGTCTAATGAGTCCAGGAAATAATAATAGGGCATTAACCCCAGACATGCCAGAAAGATCATTACATAAAATGGATAATGAGCACTTGTCAGTAAGATCAATAAAGAAATGGATTCAGAGGTCTGCACTAACC
The DNA here is from genome assembly GCA_024363595.1 of Xenopus borealis. NCBI lineage: Eukaryota > Metazoa > Chordata > Amphibia > Anura > Pipidae > Xenopus > Xenopus borealis. The sequence goes on along the minus strand of CM044437.1, from coordinate 3,032,758 downwards.
CCAGACATGCCAGTAAGAGCACTGCAGAAAATGGATAATGAGCACTTGATAGTAAGATCAGTGCAGGAAATTGATTCAGAGCTGTGAATTAACCCCAGATGTGCCAAGAAGATCACTGCAGAAAATGGATAATGAGAATTACACAGTAAGATCAGTGCAGAAAATGGAGTCAGAGCTGTACACTAACCCCAGATGTGCCAGTAAGATCATTGCAGAAAATGGATTCAGAGCTGTACATTAACCTCAGATGTGCCAGTAAGATCAGTGCAGAAAATTGATTCAGAGCTGTGCATTAACCCCATATGTGCCAGTAAGATCAGTGCAGAAAATTGATTCAGAGCTGTGAATTAACCCCAGATGTGCCAGTAAGATCACTGCAGAAAATGGATAATGAGAATTACACAGTAAGATCAGTGCAGAAAATGGATTCAGAGGTCTGCATTAACCCTTTACATGCTAGCAAGGGCACAACAGAAAATGGATAATGAGAATTACACAGTAAGATCAGTGTGGAATGGATTCAGAGCTGTGCATTAACCACACATGTGCCACTAAGATCACTGCAAAAATGGATTCAGAGGTCTGCATTAACCCCAGACATGCCAGTAAGATTACTGCAGAAAATGAATTCAGATCTCTGTATTAACCCCAGGCATGCCAGTATCATCACTGCAGAAATCGACTCAGTGGTCTGCATTAACCCCACACATGCCAGTAAGATTACTGTATGGAATGGATTCAAAGTATCACCTCCAATGGCAGAGGAGCAGATATGATCTGAACGTTATTGACATAGAACACCCAGATTTTTTTTCTGTTGACCCAACTCCCATCAACGAGGAAACACTTACAGTTTATAAATGTTTCAGCTCCAACATTCGAGTCATCACCATAAATCTTTCAGCCAGAGAAGCAATTAGTGAGCCACGTTTGCAGCAATCAGCTCAGACATCCCTCAAACCATCTTGTCTGGCGGAGAGTTGCATCTATAGTATGTGCTTTTACATGGGGTAATAAACCCTATATATATATATATATATATATATATAACAGTACAACAGGAGTCAATTCCATTTACTGTTGCCTTACATAGTATATATATATATATATATATATATATATATATATATATTTGTATTTATAATTATGGGCGTCAGCTGCCATATAGTATTCCTATAGTATTCCTAATTAAATTTTAAGGTTATTGTAGGCACATATATTATATATATAAAGTTTCCAAAGGACCCGCACTCCAATATTAGTGAAATATTCAGCTTTCATTCATTCTTGTGCATCCAACGTTTCAGCCCTTATTCTTTATCCTGATGAAGGCCCGAATGAGGGGCGAAACGTTGGATGCACAAGAATGAATAAAAGCTAAATATTTCACTAATATTGGAGTGCGGGTCCTTTGGAACTTTATACATGAAATGTGACCCACATGAGTATTGATAATGATTCAGAGTGCAAGCGTTTTTGTATATATATATATACTATATAAACTAGGCCTTTTTGTAAAGTAAACTGTATCACATCGGAAGTGTCTTTTCTCTCCTTATTTCTACATTACTTAGAGTTGTCAGCTGAGGATGCTGGGAGTCAGAGTACAACAGCAGCTGATGGAAGGACCATATGAAATATTTCAGGAATGACTTTGGTTGTCATACAGGTGCAGGAGTCATACAGGTATTGGATCTATCATCCGGAATGCTTGGGATCTTTTATCCTGGGGATGTGAGATGTTAATGCTTAAAGGCATTCTGTCATGGGAAAACATGTTTTTTTCTCAAAATGCATCAGTTAATAGTGCTGCTCCAGTAGAATTCTGCACTGAAATCCATTTCTCAAAAGAGCAAACAGATTTTTTTATATTCAGTTTTGAAATCTGACATGGGGCGAGACATATTGTCAATTTCCCAGCTGCCCCTGGTCATGTGACTTGTGCCAGAACTTTAGGAGGGAACTGCTTTCTGGCAGGCTGTTGTTTTTCCTTCTCAATGTAACTGAATAGTACACAGTGGGACATGGGTTTTACTATTGAGGGTCTTAGATCTACCAGGCAGCTGTTATCATGTGTTAGGGTTACCTTCCCATTGTTCTGTTGTTAGGCTGTTGGTAGGGTTGCCACCTGGCCGGTATTTTTGATGGTTGATCCCAATGTTATTAATAGGAAAAAAAGCTAAATATATAGGAAGGCCGGTATTTTTTTCAAGAAAAGGTGGCAACCCTAGCTGTTGGTGGAGGAAAGGGAGGGGGTGATATCACTCCAACTTGCAGTACAGCAGTAAAGCGTGACTGAAGTTTATCAGCGCACAAGTCACATGACTTGGGGGCAGCTGGAAAACTGACAAAATGTCTAGCCCCATGTCAGATTTCAAATCTTTTGAGAAATGGATTTCAGTGCAGAAGTCTTCTGGAACAGCACTATTAACTGATGCATTTTGAAAAAAAAAATTTCCCTTTAAACCCAATGGGGTTGCTTTCCATGAACTCTCATCAAGTACAAGATACTGTCTTATAATTACAGAGAGCAAATCAATCAAAAAACAAGACATCGGGCACTAGGGGAAACTGCACTTCTATATTTCAGAGCTTTCTGGATAATGGGTTCCCAGATAACTGTCCCCTGTACCTGCAGCTTAAAAAAAAAAAGAGAGAGAGAGAGCAGGACACCCCTGGGGAAATAGAGAATTCAGTAAAAAGTAACCAAATCATCCACATCCCAGTCTCGATACAGTAAAGCTTTTTCTCATTGTACAGTAAGAAAAAAAAAAAAAAAAGGTCTGGAAGTGAAAGCCAAGGGCAAGCTGTAACACAATATCTTTGAGAAAGCGACTTATTCTTCCCTGCTATCGTAACCCTTCTCCTTCCCGTCCTTATAGGCTGATCCCGAGTCAGCTCCACTCTCCCGAATCACAAGTCGATTTCCCGGGAAGGAGTAAAGGGGATACAAAGTGTGGAAAGTACTATGTGCCCCATCCCTGCACCCGGGAGCAGAGTGTGGGATTAGAGTGCAAGCAGCTGAGGCATTCGCACACACACAGGGTAAGAACCATCAGTATCTAAACCACTTCCATCTGTATCTCATTTCCTAATGTTGCTTCCAGCCTGGGCAGAGATGCATGTTAATTCATATCGGCTTTAATGGCATGATATCAATAATGAGATAAAAGCAGATGCACTAGTCACTGGGATACAAACACAGGCTAATTGGGAAAGCAATGGGGAAGATCTGCAGATGAGACTGAAAGCTACACCACTTCACTTCTTGCTTTCCTGTTGTGTCTCTTTGTTTTTTCACAGTTGATGAAGGGTTAATCTACTCTCACTGTGAGGAGGGTATAAGGGATCCCTTTAATTTTTTGGCAGCTCCGTTCCCCTCTCTGCTTTTCTTTTTTCTTTTCTCTTTGCTTTTCTTACAGTGAAATTCGCCCTTACCCCCTTCTACTGTGAATTCACCCTCATGCTCACATTAAAGGGCTTCTTTGCCTTTAAATTAACCTTTAATATGCTGTAAAGAGTGAGATTCTGAGACTGTTTGCAATTAGCTTTCATGTTGTATTATTTTTTGTTTTTCGAGTTATTTTGTCCAGCAGCTCTCCAGTTTGTAATTTCAGCCGTCTGATTGCTAGGGTCCAAATGACCCTAGCAACCATGCACTGATTTCAATAAAAGACCGGAATGTGAATAGGAGAGGGACTGAATAGAAAGATGTGGAATAAAATGTCTTTTTGAAAAAGAAATTCTAGCTATCTGTATAACAGAGCAATTCTGTACCAGTGGCTGCACAGATCTTATCCCCATTATAGGAAGCAGCAGTCCTGCCCTGCTTTATGGCAGCTGAGATTCTAGCTATCTGTATAACAGAGCATTCTGTCCCAGTGGCTGCACAGATCTGATCCCCATTATAGGAAGCAGCAGTCCTGCCCTGCTTTATGGCAGCTGAGATTCTAGCTATCTGTATAACAGGGATGTTATATTAAATGGATTTCCCATAGAAAGAGAAGAGATGGTTTATTTGTACACTGCAACTGCTGAAATACAAAGAAATGCATTTAATCATTTGATTACATTTTGTCCCTGTGTTTTCTATGATTTGTTACAATTCCTTCTGCTCGCAATCACATCAGTAATCATTGCAGAGGAGCAGAGAGCAGCACTGATTGTTTTTTAAACACAATTTATATCCTGCACTTACACTTGATGTAACTTATGTGCACAAATAATGGTGAAAACGCTCATTGATTTTTGTTTTTTAAGTTTTGATTCCCCATCTTTTTCTTTCATTCTGAGAATCGTTTGCTGTAACATTTCCAGACAGTGGAAGCTGCTGCTTTGGCAGAATTTCTCAAGTCGTCACCGGACTGTGGAATTTGTTAGTTTGTAGATGAAACTGCCGCACATCCCAGGGGAGGGGGCTGCACACAGGTACATGGCAAAATAAACAGTCCGGATACAAAATTAAACAGGAAGATCACGTTTACTGATCCTCTGGGAAATTTGCTTCTTCAAAGATAGACAGGACTTGGTTCAAAGGAGAAAAGCAGCAATCAGCCCATTTATAAGTTTGGGACAGCATATTGTGAGCATATGAGTAGGAGCTGCCATATTGTTTCCTTTGGTCAGTACAGTAAGGTGGGAATACTTATGGTTTGCATCAGAAACGTAGTTGCTCTACACAAATTGGACAATTGGCAGCTGCTATAACTCACTGAACTGCACTTAATATTACTGGGATTGCAACCTCTGACATCAGTGATATGGCAGTGACATCAGGGGCTGGTGTGATAATGTTTTGGGGCACAGTAATGGGGGCATGCTTGTGATGTCAAAGAATGACATCATTACCGTGACATACCCACCCACCCATGAACTTTCCCACTCTCAGTAACATTCCCACTCACCCATTCACTCTTCCACTCTCAGTAACATACCCACTCACCCATTCACTCTTCCACTCTCAGTAACATTCCCACTCACCCATTCACTCTTCCACTCTCAGTACATACCCACCCACTCATTCCTTCTTCCTCAGATGTGACATTCCCATCTACTCTTCCACTCTCAATAACATTCCTATTCTCTCTTCCACTCACAATAACATGCCCACTCACCCATTCACTCTTCCACTAACATCAACATTTCCATCATTCATTAATTCTTCCACTCTCAGTAACATTCCCACTCACCCATTCACTCTTCCACTCTCAGTAACATTCCCACTCACCCATTCACTCTTCCACTCTCAGTAACATGCCCACTCACCCATTCACTCTCCCACTCTCAATAACATGCACATTCAACCCATTCACTCTTCCACTCTCAGTAACATTCACACTCACCCATTCACTCTTCCACTCTCAGTAACATTCCCACTCACCCATTCACTCTTCCA
>CM044437.1:3010724-3015966 GCA_024363595.1 Xenopus borealis | reverse complement strand
CCTGGTCTAAGGTTTTCTGGTGGGCCCCTGGTCTAAGGTTTTCTGGTGGGCCCCTAGCATCCCAGTCCGACACTGGTAGTCTGTACAGACTATGAGCAAATGTAGGGGCTGTTCTCGCCACATTGTGCTTAGTCAGGGGAATATCTATACTTCTATTGTTTTAATTTAAAAAGGGTTTACTGCAGTTTACTGGCTTTTGTATGGGGCATACATGATGGCATGCCAAACTGATATGTGGCCAAAAAACTCAACATGGTGAGGTAGTCCTATCATCTGCATAGATGTCTATTACTATTTGATTTCTGGCCAAATGATCCATCTGCCTGATTTGGCTTTAACTTTGGTTAGAATCAAAAGAATTTCAGGTACAGCATGAAAATGGAGTGGAGAGATAAATCACATTGAATAACAATTCCTATCTCATGCCAAGTGAAAGTGGGAGAGATATAAAGCATAGGAAAAATATTTAGTTTAAAGTCATTAACAAATATCCTTTGTCTTCCTGAAAAAAAGTTAATTATCTGACCATGAAGCTGCCAATAGAGTATAAAAAGGGAACGTAGTTATAAAGCTGATACAGAACTATAGGGTCGTGGCATGGGCTGCAAAGATCTAGCTGCTATTCTTTCTCTTGGCAGAAGCTTATCAGCTGCCTAATGGCCACATCCCTTCCAACTAACTGATTTACGGGCCAATATGGAACAAGATGAGGCCTTGGAGTAGAGTAATTGGTTGTGGAAAACATTCCTAAGTCTTTATATTGCACCCACTATCTTCATTAGTTTAGTATCTTCTCCTGCTTCTGCTTAACAATTCTTCTAAAAAGGGTTGTTCACCTTCCAAACACTTTTTTTCAGTTGAGTTGTTTTCAGATTGTTCACCACAAACAATGACTTTTTTCAGTTGCTGTCCATCTTATATTTTTTATCATTTTCCCACAGTTGAAGTCAAGTTTAATGTTTCTCTCTCTGGGGTTTCAGTCTGACAACTCGTTGATCCAGGAGCAGCTCAACGGTTACAATTTGCTACATTTAGCTGCCACGTTTAGATGATCCATTTCTCCACAGTATCTGTGGAATATTAGCAACTATTGTATCAATTCTAACAGCTGCCTTTAATGAAACTCAGCGATTCTGCTCAACAGGGATAAAGATCCATTTCCAACAGGGAAATTCTCAATTCTGCTCAACAGGGATAAAGATCCATTTCCAACAGGGATAAAGATCCATCCATTTCTCAGCAGCATCTATGGAATATTAGCAACTATTGTATCAATTCTAAGAGCTGACTTTAATGAAACTCAGGGATTCTGCTCAACTAAATGCATTGATTTAAACAGTTAAAGGGATGCTGTCATGGGGAAAAAAATTATTTAAAATTATTACTGCCCCCCCTAGAGTCCTGGGCCCCATCTGCAACAGCAAGGTTTGCCTCCTCTTCAGTTATATCCCTGCATCTAGTGGGCTTCAGCACTATGATTACATAAGTGTGTTGACTGTAGATAATGTGGCTCTTTCTACTTATTAGGGCTAGTCCAGATGAGAAGATTTGGGGAGATTCGTCACCTGGCGACTAATCTCCCCCAACCGATTCCCCCTGCCTTCTAGCTGCTTAATGAAGAATCGCCTGCGCCTATTCACAGGAGGTGCTGCTCTTTCCCGAAATCACTCGGAGGCAACTTCGGAAAACACAGCACCGCGTGTGAATAGGAGCAGGCGATTCTTCATTAATCAGCTGGAAGGCAGGGGGAAGCGGTTCAGGGAGATTAGTCGCCAAAGAAATGGCGATTATTCGCCAGGCGACAAATCTCCTGGAATCTTCCCGCCTGGCCTAACCCTTAATTTGGGTGGAGCCAACACAAGTGGTTTCTTACTAATAAGGTTAACAATACTAGCAGGGGTAACTTTGGGGTGTATGCATTATACAGTCGACAATGTCTAAATTATATTGTGTGATGGCTAAAACTGAAAACAGTAGGCTGAGCCATAGGCACAGTGAGAGCCTGCAGCAGTAACATTTGTAGATGTTCATAAAAATACAAAAAATATGATTTTTTTAAAAAAAAAACACATTACTGTGGGAGAAAACAAACATTTCCCATATATTTCCCATTTCCTTATAGACTTTATATGCCCATAAAGAAATGACCCCCCGGTGGCCCTTTAAATAAATTAGCGCCAGACTTCTCAAATCTGTGCTTCTCATTTTACCCAATCAATAAACAACCAAGCAATTAGCGGTCACGTTGGTTAACTGTTTTTTTTAAATTTGGCGTGAAATTGCAAAAGCATGTGAGGGGGTCTGTCACCGCCACATAGGGTGAGTTTGGTCTGTAGATTTAAGTATTCTCACTTTCTGGTTATTTGTTTTCTATTTTACCATTTTTTAAAAAAAGATTTTTGAATCTGGTGCAGATTGAAAGTTAAGATATTTAAAAAAAAAATAATTATACATTTTTTTTATTTTTGAATGTTGGAATATCAGTATATCAGGTTTTACACATTTCATAAACCATTTAGTTCCTAATAAGATCTACCTCACACCAGAATGTTCCATGACGTCAGTACTTACAGACGCTCGCTGCGTGTTGCTGCTGCTTCCAAACATTTTGTTTTCTTTGGACTGTTGATGAGAATTGGGTTTTCTTTTTGCTTCATGGACCATTTCCCTCCAAGAACTGAAATAAAATAGTTATGTTGAGATTCCATTCTTTGCTATTTTTATAGTTCCGCTTGAGAAGTAAATGTGTTGGGTTTGCATTACGGCAATGTGTATGCTCATGGGCTTGTAATAGATTTTATGTATATCTGTCAACCCTTTGTCCATACTTCTAGCAACCCCACCAAATCTCGTGGTGCAATTTCACGACTCCCAAAGTGTGGGGTTGCGCCTGAAGCAGCAATGAGGGAATGGGCAGACTGAAGGTTTTAATGGGGTGAAGTTTGGGTTTGTGTCTACTTATTGATTTGAATATGCCTGGAGCAAAGGCAGGCTGACTCTTCAACAATGATGATGTGATAGTGCTGATGGACAGGGGTTTGAAAGTATTGAGATGTAGTACTGTGTTAGTCATTCGAAAAAATGTATAAAAAGTAAAGTTTGGTGATACCTTTTATTTGATACTGAGACACACTAGAATACATACATACAGAGAAATACATTTAGACAGCAGATCTGAAAATTGAGGTGATAGACCCATAGATTATATTGATTAGATGAGAGGTAACTAGTTACTTAGTAGTAATTCGTTTCTTGAATGCAACTCATTAATTCTACCTCGAAATCTCTGTTCTGTACCTTTATGTAAGAGCAATTACTTACCTTAGTCTTTCACTTAATCTTACAGGACACTCTCCCTCGCTCTCTCATTTGCTGTAAGTACTTCCCAGTTATCTCACAGGTCACATACCTCCCAACTGTCCCGTTTTTAGAGGGACAGTCCCTCTTTTGACAGCTCGACCATTTGTACTGGAAAGTCCCATTTTTCTCTGCACTGAACAGTCAGAAAAAGAAACAAAGTTTCTAACTTAATTGGTTTTCGCAGAAAGCCCAGAACAGCCACAGCAGCCGATAAGATACTTTTGTAACAATTTGTATATAAGCAAATAAGTAATTGTAACAATATAAGATATCAGGTCCATTGGGAAAAGTTAGGCTCACAGCTGAAAGGGCAATTCCCCTTCATTTGCAAAATTGTAATAATTGGGAAAAAAACAGAAATATGTTCAAACTTTTATAACCTGCCAAATTTTGTAAAATGAACATGGTAATTAGAGAGTGTGACCACCAACATGGGCTGAGCGAGGCAACGTTTTTGTGCCTTTTTTAATTACAAAATGTCGGGAGGTATGGACATTTTCCTCACTCTCTAATCAGCTGCAAGTACTTCCTGGTTACCTCACAGGTAGGGTTGCCACCTGGCCGGTATTTTACCGGCCTGGCCGGTATTTTTGATGGTTGATCCCAATGTTATTAATAGAAAAAAAGGTAAATATATTGGAAGGCCGGTGTTTTTTTCAAGAAAAGGTGGCAGCCCTACTCACAGGACACTTCCCTCACTCTCTAATTAGCTGTAAGTACTTCCTGGTTACCTCACAGGACACTTCCCTCACTCTCTAATTAGCTGTATTTCCTGGTTACCTCACAGGACACTTCCCTCACTCTCTAATTAGGGTTGCCACCCGGCCGGTATTTTACCAGCCTAGCCGGTAAAACACTCGCCAAGGCCGGGGCCGTTATTACAAATTTACCGGCAATGTAGCTGCCGGTAAATTTGTAATACCTTTAAAAAGACCCGACGGCCAGCCCCCAATCCCCTGCATTACTTACAGTTCTTACACGTTCTTCATCGCGCGGAGTCCCGACCACGCCCACAAAACATCATAACCACGCCCCCTTTGACATCACACCCGCCCCATTTTGTCCCCATCCCCCACAGGCCTGTAAAAGTATTTAGGAAAGGTGGCAACCCTATCTCTAATTAGCTTCAAGTACTTCCTGGTTACCTCACAGGACACTTCCCTCACTCTCTAATTAGCTGTAAGTACATCCTGGTTACCTCACAGGACTTTCTCGCTCACTCTCTAATTAGCTGCAAGTACTTCCTGGTTACATCACAGGACACTTCCCTCACTCTCTAATTAGCTGTAAGTACTTCCTGGTTACCTCACAGGACACTTCCCTCACTCTCTAATTAGCAGTAAGTACATCCTGGTTACCTCACAGGACTTTCTCCCTCACTCTCTAATTAGCTGCAAGTACTTCCTGGTTACCTCACAGGACACTCTCTCTCATTAGCTGTAAGCAGGGCCGGATTTACATAGCGGGAGCCCCAAGGCCCATTGCCATTCATCGCCCCAATACTCTGCCCTTTATTTGCAAATTTTCATCATCAAGACCAGCGCAATGGGGACTGGCGCATGGGAAATGTAAAAAACTATTGTATCTTCAGCGTATCCCCAGTGTTTCTGGACCAATGTGTGTGTGGCAGGGCAGCATGCAGCCTAGGGTTGCCACCTGGCTGGTATTTTACCGGCCAGGACGGTATTTTTGAAGGTTGATCCCAATGTTATTAATAGGAAAAAAGATAAATATATAGGAAGGCCGGAATTTTTTTCAAGAAAAGGTGGCAACCCTAATGCCGCCCCCTGAAATCCTGCCACCCTAGGACCGGGCCTAGGTGGCCTTTCCACAAATCCGGCTTGGCTGTAAGTACTTCCACATTAAGTTTTCTCTCAATTTC
>CM044437.1:3005724-3008224 GCA_024363595.1 Xenopus borealis | reverse complement strand
TGGGATTTTTTTTGCCCAGGGTTGCTCCTTGCCTTAGGCCTTAGAAGGTTACAGGGAGGCAAAAAGCTGTCTTTTAAGAGCCAAATTTCCAGTTTTTAACCTAGACATTAGGCTCTGGTAATGCAGAGAGTGCTATTTGTTCTAGTGATGCGGCTCTTCTTTGGCCAGCTCCAATGCTGAAGTTTTAAGCGTGGAGCAGGAGGGTGCGTTATTGGGTCTGCTGAAGTCTGAGGATTGCCCCTGCTCTTGCCCGTCTCCTGCCCCCTTACCAATGAAGGTTTTCCACCTTTTTTGAAAAACATACCATCCTTTCTATATTTGTATTACTTTCCCTCATTATAGGTATGGACATGGCCTGAACTAAGGGTAGGCGAGAGAAGAAGCACGTACCCAGGGTGCAACAGTTATGGGCACCAGGCACATACCTCTTCTGTTGCTTACCCCAAGTCTGGTCCCTTGTTATTCCCCACTGCCACTCTTTCCATCATTTAGAGCTTTCTGGATAACAGGTTTCGGGATAGTGGATCCCATACGTGTAATAACAAAGTCATCAAGCATCATTTTTACTGCACAGGTCAGTAAAATAATAGCCAGGTGGAAATCCTTCCCATGGTGGCACTTCTGCTCGCCTTTTAGTGAACGTGGAGTACGCCGGGGAGAATTCTGGGCAGCTGGAGTCGACAGCATTGTACATTTTTTTTTGTTATTATTTTATCATTTTTTGGTGAAATTGTACCCCCATTCCCTGTTACACCTTAGGGACGTGCCTAGCTTTAGGTCTGACCATACAGGTAGTTTAACTAGCTCCTGACCCTAGTGTAAAAGAATGTTATAGGCAACATAGATTGTAAGCTCCACTAGAGCAGAGACTGATCTTTGTAAAGCACTGTGAAAGATTCATCACTAGCAGTGTTGGACTAGGGGTCAGGGCCCACCTGGGCAGCCACATAAAGGGTCCACACAAACCAACTCCAGGCCCTGACCCCCCCCTGCCAACTTCAGGGCCCCCTCACCAGTCGCCCGCAACTGTCCTTTATCCAGCAGGGAGAGATCCTGGAGAGCGGATGGGAGGCAGGTTGGAGTAGATCTGGGCCGACGAGGGCTGCAGTCCAACCCTGAATACTAGGGTATATGTAGCAGGGGTCCCTCAAGGATGAGTTTCATTATACCCCGTGCAAGGGCTATCATTGTGGTGGTGCAAGCCGGGTAAGAGAACAAAATACTTGGTGTGCAAATGCAGCACTAGCTGGTACACACACACACACACACATGCTGAATATTGGCCGTACAAATCTTGGCCTGCTTGGATATTTTCTTACTCCTGAGAAAGAAGTGACAATCCCACAGAGTGCAGCCTACGGATATATAATACATTGTGCAGATGTGTAGACTTTACCCACCGCAGTGTCACAAGTCTGGCAGCTCCAAGTGTAACAAACATAGAAAAGTTGCATTTAAGAAAAACCTATTAAAGAACGTGGGAAGCAGCCAATAATGAGAGAGAACCCAGGTCCCACTGGGCTGTCACTGGAGCAACTTCCAAATACTCTGATTGGACTGAGAAGAGCTGGGCCGGGAAACAGTCGTCTTGAAGGGATCGGTCAGATATCAGTCAGGGAATCGTTTTGAGTCCATAAACCAGATGCTAATTTGCTTAAGGTGAGGTTTCAGACTCTCAGCAGTCTTAGCTTGACCATGAGAGACTCATTGACCATGAGAGACTCAAACAGAGGCAGATGGATAAGATAATAGGAGTTAAAGTGGCCATAGACGTTACAATTACGATCTTTCCATGAAAGATTGTTCGTTTCAATACTCACAGCTGAACCGTCAGATATACAGGTAGAAACCATAGAATTGTACCTGTATCGGATAATTCAGCACTAACAGTGGCCGATCAAGTGCCTTGAAAGGCTGAAAAATTTCTAGCTAACCCAATCGATGAGCTGACGAGTCTTCTGCTGATATCGGTCAGCTCGTCTCCCACCATACACACCGAATATCGTAGGAAAATTCATTTTATACGATATTATTTGCGCGTGTATGGCCACATAAGACTGAACATGTGCTCTCTTGGTAACCCAAAAAAACCCGCGCTGACTAGTTAACCTTTGTTTTTAATATATTGATTGATTGTATTACTTCTGGGAGAGTGGGATCTAGCAAGGAAGAGGTCTCTTATACACTTACAGGAATATAGTCATTTAGCAGTCTCCCATATGTATGGTACGTGAGCAGGATGAAAAATGTTACGTAACCTTTCAACCATGGGAAATGTCAGTATATGCCAAACTCCCTGTATTCCCTGTATTCACTCCGTTGTGCTTAAATAGAGGCATTGATACAGTCTGCTTTTAGAAATATCTCTGTCTCTCCCATTAGACCTCCACAATAGAGTGAGAGATGGCACATTTGATTCACCCTTCTATGTCTGCCATTCCCCTACCCAGAGACTATTATCCCACTGCTACTATAGACACCATCTCTCCCTACTATACCT
>CM044437.1:2984567-3005624 GCA_024363595.1 Xenopus borealis | reverse complement strand
GTATGAGGGTATAGCTTATTGTGTGCCCAGAACATTCCTTCTCTGTATATTTTTATTTCTGGGAGCCACAGTATTAGTTCTGGGCTAATCTAACCACTAGTGATGGGCGAATTTATTCGCCAGGGGCGAATTTGTGGCGAATTCCCACGATTCGCCGCTGGCGAATAAATTCGGCAAACGCCAGCAAAGTTTCACCTGGCAGAAATTCGCCAAAAAAGTCGTGCGTCGTTTTTGGCGCGACGCGGCGAAAACGACGCAATGCGCAACGTGTCGAAGTTGACGCGCCGCACATCAAAAGTGTGCCGCGACTCGTTTCGCGAATTTTCCGGCGAAGCGAAACTGGGGAGATTCGCCCATCACTACTAACCACCCATCCTGCTTGAGTGACTGGGTTTTCCATCTCTTTTATTTCTGCATCTCAACCCTGAATAAATCAAAGGTTTTTGGCATTAATATCCTCTCTGATGTCCAGTCACAGATCTCCATCTCCAACTACCAGTCCCAGAATTCTCAGTGGAACTAGCTAAGGAAACGAATAATGCTTGCTTCAGTATGATACTTGTGTTCTCTAGGGATTCCTTTTACACATCAAATATTAGGGAACTTTTCCATGCAAAATTCCAGTCCATTCATAATATTTTCTTCAGGCCTGTTTAGGTGGAACCTAGCTCTTCCCTAATATCCCATAAATCAGGCCCGGCTCTAAGCACTTGTGGGAATACACATCTATATCAAATTCGCCCTTTAAAGAGCAGAGCCAAAAGGAAATTATTTGACAACAATCTGATTAATTCTCCCTTCAACCCCAGGAACTTGTCCTGAGGAGACATGATTTCCCTCCCCGGGATCCATAATGGTAAAATAATGGGAATATCCGAAGTTATTTGGTAGGAAAGATTTCCCTCGATGCCGAAAATCGATAGAATGTTGAGCTTTCCCATTCTTTTCCCTTTCTTATTTGTATTTGAACATAATGCAGCTGTCATGTCCCAAATATCACCAAAAGCCGATTTTAAAGGACAAGGAATGCTTCAGGGGGTTATTTAAATTCAAATGCCAAAAACTGAAAAATTAAGTTTTTTTTTTTTTACTATAAAATTTTTTGGTAAAAAAAAAAAACAACTCAAATTTTTGGGGATTTGTTATACCCAGAGGATGGAAAAAGTCTGAATCTGAAAATCCGGCATCTCAGACCTGCTGAGGTTGTATATAAGTCAATGGGAGAAGATTTAGTGGTTTTTTTGGGCCAAAATCCGAAAAAAATTTGAGTTTTTTTCCTGCACACAAAATTTTTGGGAATATGTATTGATGAATGAGGTGAAATAACCTGTGCAGATTTGGTCGGATTAGATTTCAGAAAATAATGAGATATTTTTGGATTTTGATAGATAACCCCCAGTTAAACCCATTTCAGTTTTGGGGAAAAATTAATAATTTTTTTAGTTCAATTCCATCCAGTTGACTAATTTGGAAAAAAAAAAAAAAAGAATCTAAAAGAAAGCAATAAATGTGTCCTTTTCTCTTTGGTTTCACAACAGCAGTGAAATTCAGCACCGCGGGAGTTTAGAAGTAGGTAACCTGCCGGAATAGTTGAGTCATGACATCATAGCCCAAACTCTCAAACATTCACATCCTGCGATTAAACCACATGCACCAGCCAGACACCAGAGTAAAATAAGGGGCAACAAGGGAGCAGTCTGGGTGATATTTGAGAGGGTTAACTGTGGGCAACGTGGCTTCACAGGAATGTTGGATTTGTCATGTTAATTCAACACAATGAAATCTCACTGCATGGAAATGTAATTATTAGTAAACCAACTGGAGCCAAGGCAGACACTCAAGCTAGCACTCAGTGACTTCTAACATCCTTATCATTTACAGTAGGGGGTACATTATCCCTTATAATACATGAGTGATACTCAGAGTTCCCCCCTGTATAACTCAGCCTGCAGCCTTGTGCCTTTATATGGTCACACCCCTCAGTGACTTCTAATATCCTTATCATTTACAGTAGGGGGTACATTATCCCTTATAATACATGAGTGATACTCAGAGTTCCCCCCTGTATAACTCAGCCTGCAGCATTGTGCCTTTATATGGTCACACCCCTCAGTGACTTCTAATATCCTTATCATTTACAGTAGGGGGTACATTATCCCTTATAATACATAAGTGATACTCAGAGTTCCCCCTGTATAACTCAGCCTGCAGCCTTGTGCCTCTTGTGCATTCTAATATCCTTACAATTTAACCTACCACCTACACACTACCCATGTATCATCATGAAGGGAACTTATGCTAGTTTTTGAGTAATGATAATTTATCATCAGAAATCCTTGTCGATGATCCTTACTTTAATAATATTGCTATAATTCTATATGCATTGCTCATATCAAATAGTTTCCTGGTGCTTAAATTGTATAAGTTTGTCATGGTGTGTATACCCTTTAATATTAGGCTTCCTGCAGAACCCCTCCATGCTGGCAGTACTTCATTTGGACTGGTACTAATTCTAGCTTATACCCACAGAGTCTGCCGTTGAAGAAGATCCCATACAGAGCCAACGCCCCATCCGGCTCTTTCTTTGCAAGGGACAACACAGCAAATTTCTTAGCCTGGTGCAGAAATATCGGTGTTGGAGAAACCTGCTTGTTTGAGTCTGAAGGCTTAGGTACGTACAAGATCATCATTTCTGAGGTCATTAGTGGTCTGCCCTGTATTAAGTAATGACTAGTTGTAAAATGTATAGGTATTTGTATACTGAGAATAAAGGGTATCTCTTCAGTCTAAATGAAAGGCTGTGGTTCATCTGCATATTATAAAATATATTTTTAATGTATTCAAATGTATTCATTATTTGCTTGCTGCAGTCTTCTAGTCTATGTTGAGTTTCAGCTACTTTATTTGGTTCCCTACATCAGAGGCTAGTGGTCTATCTACACTCGGAGCATTTGCGGCATCACTTGGTACCAGTCACTGTGCTGTAGAGTCCTGCGCAGGTCCATTTTTGTCGACTTGTACCCGCAACATGCAATCTGCAACCCAGACCAAAGACCTGCATTCTTACCCGCCTGGACCTGCTACCTGGCCCCAACCTGCAAGTACCTGATCCGCAACCCGGACATGCGACCCACTGACCATCAAGAATCAGGACGTGCTGTCATTGTAACCAGAAGTGACATCATCGGAAGTAGACGTGATCAGAAAAAATTAAATAATATCGCTATTGAGAAAACCCACGGCCCGACCCTCAACCCCACAGAACCGCCGACCCGCGTCTATACCCGCAGCCGGAACTTCTCCCCGCAACCCGCAGGGTACTGCAGGTTTTTGTGGGTAACCCCCTGCAGGACTGTGTTGTATCCCTCTATGTTCTCTCTGTTGCCTCCAAGAGGAAATCACAGAAACCAATACCTATACTGATTTTTAAAAGGAGTCCTTTGCCTTTAGGTTAACTTTTTAGTATGTTATAGAATGGGCGATTCTAAGCAACTTTTCAATCTTCAATATTTATCCTTTATTGTTTTTAAATTATTTGCGTCCTTCTAACTCTTTCCAGCCTTGAAATGGGGGTCATTGACCCCATCTAAAAAAAACAAATGCTCTGTAAGGCTACATATGTTTTGTTATTGTTACTTTTTATTCTACACATTTCTATTCAAGCCTCTCCTATTCATATTCCAGTCTCTTATTTAAATCAATGCATGGTTGCTGGGGTAATTTGGGCCCTAGCAACCAGATTGCTGAAACTACAAACTGGAGAGCTGCTAAATAAAAAGCTAAATAACTCAAGAAAATGATACGTTACCATGTCATAAACCCTAAAATTACACTATGGGGGTTATATATTATTTTTTTTACTATAAAATCTGAATTTTAACAGAAAAAAAACTAGATTTTTTAAGATTTATTTTACCCTGAGGCTGCAAAAAGTCTGAATCTGAAGAACCGCCACCTCGGACCTGCTGAGGTTGTATATAAGTCAATAGGAAAGGTCCCTAACCCAGAGTCCTGTGTGGGTCCATTTTTTGGGACCCGTACCCGACCCGTACCCGCAACACGCAATCCGCAACCTGTACCCGCGACCCGCATTCTTACCCGCTTGGACCGCGACCCGACCCGTACCCGCAACCCGAGATCCGCAACCCGGACCCGCGACCCGCTGACCATCAAGAATCAGGAAGTGCTGTCATTGTAAACCGGAAGTGACATCATCGGAAGTCGCCGTGATCAGAAAAAAAGGAGTAAAACAGGAAGTGCTGTCAATTTAAACCGGATGTGACATCATCAGAAGTAGAAATGCTGAGAAGAATGAGTAAAAATTGCTATAGCGAGGATCCGCGACCCGACCCTCAACCCGCCAACCTGCAGAACCACTGGCCCGCTTCTATACCAGCACCCAGAAATTCTATGAGCAACCCGCAGGGTACCGCCGGATTTTGCGGGTAACCCGCGGGTACCCAACCCGATGCAGGACTCTACCCTAACCACTATTTGGTAGTTTCTGTGGTCTGCTCTGGAATAAGCCTATTTCAGGCAAAAATCTGAAAAATTCTGACTTTTCCGGAGAAAGAGTGAAAAAATCGAGCGATTTGGGAAAAACTTATGATTCTGGTTTTTGCTCAAATTTTATCAAGTTTTCACCCTGATCTGAATAAATTGTGTTGTTTTTTTTTAAGTTACAAAACAGGTCAAATCATGGCTTCTAGTTTGGTCGAACTTTTTTAATTCAAGAAATGAGAATATTAAACCCCCTATAATTAATTTTTTTTTGCCCTATTACCAACCTTCTTCTTCCTCCTCACCTTGGCACTGACCCGTACCCTGTATCTCTAGCCAAGAAAGTGTTATCAGCTCAGAGCTCATTGGACTTTCATCACCTGGGCGCCTCTTTCTACAGAATAAAATAATAAAGAGCTTTCTATTTCCCTTCTCTGTTTTCATATTGAAATTGATCTTCAAAAAAAAAAAATAAACTGCAAAATATGAATTGTTTGCTTGAGCCAGAGAGATAGCAGATGAAAAGAATCGGATAAATGGAGGCAGTGTGTATGTGCATCAAGAGACTTCTTTCTTGCCGCAGACTCTAAAGGTCTTTGACTGTCAGAATAGCCTGTCTTTCTCTCAGCTGACATGGGATCCTTCAAAGCCGACTGAACTATTTCTGCCCTATTTGTGAAAGTGACTCCCCCCCTATCACTCGGCTGATCTGCTCTGTTCTTGCAACAACCCTTGATAAAGCTGTCAGAGATCCTTGGGGAGAGAACACAGGAGACCTTCTTTCACTATCGATGGCTTGTCAATCTGGACGGCAGCTGAAATGGAAATGCTTAGATTTATATTTGCACTGGCTTCTTACTTTCACTTGCCGAAATCTCCTTTTTGTTGCTTCCAAAGAATAGAAAGGAAGAAGAGTAAATATTAACCCTTAAGAGAAAAATAAATCCTATATATATGAGAGTCTTGTCCTTTAAAACTTGCCAACTTGAGAGCTCATATACTGATACCCAGTGTCGGACTGGGACACCAGGGGCCCACCCAAAATCCTTAGACCAGGGGCCCACCCAAAAACCTTAGACCAGGGGCCCACCATAAAACCTTAGACCAGGGGCCCACCATAAAACCTTAGACCAGGGGCCGACTCTCGGTACTAATATTCTTCATCTCCTCACTCAACCTCTATTCTCCTAGTTTGTTTTCTTTACTTTATTCCATCTATTAGTCTCTTTGTTCTCATAGAAATAGGGAATGGCCATGAAATAGGCCAAAAGTTTAGCCGCATGAGGGCCCACTGACACCTTGTCCCACCGGGAGTTTTCCTGGTTTTCCGGTGGGCCAGTCCAACACTGCTGATACCTGGGAGCCTTGGACTCTCTCTGAAACAGAATGCAGATACCCATGACAATTCTATCTACAGGGCAGAGAAAATGTAAAATAATGGACCTTGTCCTGCATGTAGTATATGACGTAAGGTCTTTCTTGATCAATGTGGCAACTCATTAGCTTGGTCTCCTTTCCTCAATTATATTTAATTTGGATCAGTCTTGATCTGGCCAATCCCATCCACCAATGACACAACATTACATGAACAGGGTCTATTCACCAATGCCCCATAAATGGCTTGGTAGTCAAACAACTGAAGATTAAATATTGTACTTTTATGTTTTAATTTTACTCTAGATCGGGTTTGGATTCAGTTTGACTTTTCAGTCTTTTGTGAAGGATTTCATTATTGGCTGAATCCAGAAACAATATTTGTTACACAAATCAGATCCCATAAAAACAGGCAGGTTTTTATCTGCAGCATCGAATGGGTGCTGCCATTGCCCCAGGGGCCCCACACCCCCTCCGAGGCTTCTGTCACCTCATCTCCGAGCCAGAACCTTCCCTGCATGCCCACCAAGGTGGATAATCTTTATTTTGAATGCCAAAGACTAAAACAAAATGAGTTTTTTAATATAAAACCTGAATTTTTAGTGGGGGAAAAAATAAAAATTTTCAAGATTTATTATACCTTGAGGATGCAAAAAGTGAGAATCCGAAAATCCGCCATCTCAAACCTGCTGAGGTTGTATATAACCTACTGAGGTCCCTATCCTATTTGGAAGTTTCTGTGGTCTGCGCTGGAATTATCCCAAAAATGTTACTATTTCAGGCTTTATGTGCAAAAAAAAAAAAAAAATCAGACTTTATGTGAAAAAGCCCAGCGATTCAGGAAAAACCTTCCGAAAAGACGTACAATTCGGGTTTTTGCTCGGTTATATTGATTTTTCCCCGATCTGATTAAATTGTGTTTTTTTTAAAGGTCAATTGATGGATTCTATGTTTTGTAGGTAGGATTGGTAGGATTTTTTAATTTAAAAAAAATCAGAAAAATTTGGATTTTGATAAATAATACCCCCTAGACTTCGCATCAGGGAGAAGTCTAGCTACAGTAATTACATGTAGTGACTGGTTCTGGTGGGGCCCTGGGGCCGACAGGGTTTTTTTCCTGCTCTCCAATGGCCCAGTCTCACATTGTCGATCTGACAGGTTTAAAAACCCAGTTGGATTAAGGACTGCCTGTGGATCATTGATGGGGTTTTCACTATCACCGCCTGCATCTCCGTCGATGTGATCCGATCAGACTCGATGATTTGGATCAGCCTGTTGTTGACCACCTTAACTTGAGAGAATGCTTGAGTTTTTGTGAAGGCCATTATAGAATAGATATTTCTAGGGCAACATTATAGGACAGTTCATTTGAAGAAGCTTTATCCTACATGGTAGACCTGTATTTTCCATGATTCTGAAAGATTTCTTCTAGATGCCATAAAGCTAGGCAGTAGTAGAGAGGAAACTTACAGTAAAGGTCGGTATCTGGAGTCATAACCGTGATGTATGTTGAACATGTGCATGTAGACAACATATCTATAAAGATAGGCTTACTGGATGGAGTTATCCTTCACCTCCTCCTCCTCCTCCCATAGCCGTATAAGGGACAGAGAAGGTAACTGATATAAGAAGCAGCTTTTATAACAGTTTCCTCTCCTTCATTATTCTATCGATCAAGTTGCTGTAGGCAAACAGAAACACTGTCAGTTTAATTGCTGGTTTCAGCTCAACCACTTTGAGAAATAATTAAACACTGGCCACCTCGAAACCATGAGAAAAAAATAAATAAATCTATTTTAAACTGACACCCCAGAGACGGAGATTAACACTCAAGTCAAAGCCGAGTTGCATAATTGAAAGAGAAATGGGAAATCGGGAATGTCAAGGACAGTGAGGTGCATTTTAGGTGCAGAGACGTTTAGAGAGAAGCAGACTCTATCTATCCTTAGAAGTGAAAAACTATGGGCGAAACTGACTTTATAAAATTCACATCAGTCTTAGATAATATCTTTCAGCCTTTGGCAGGTGAGACTGCAATGTCCTTCTCATCCAAGATCTTTGCATATTGAGTGAGCAGTTGGGTGGGTCCCATATTAGTCACAACTGCCATTGAATAATCATATAATAAAGGTTGACAGGGGTGGTTCACCTTTAAGTTATCTTTTAATATGTTATAAAATGGCTAATTCTAAGCAACTTTTCAACTGGCCTTCTTTTTTTCTTTTTTATAGTTTTTTTAGAATGTTTGCCATTTTCTTCTGACTCTTTCCACCTTTCAAAGATTTCCTCATCTAAAAAAACAAATGCTCAGACAGGCTATAAATGTATTATCATTGCTACTTTATATTACTTATCATTTAAATCCAGGCCCTCCCCTGTTCATATTTAATCTCTTATTCAAATCAAGGCATGGTTGTTAGGGTAGTGTGGACCCTAGCAACCAGACTGCTGAAATTACAAACTGGAGAGCTGCAGAAAAAAAAGCTAAATAACATAAAACACACAAATAATAAAAAATGAAAACCAATTGCAAATCGTCTCAGAATATCCCTCTCTACATTATACTAAAAGATAAAGGTGAACAAAACTCCTGGCACATTCTAGGCACACAGTATGCTATGCCTTCATACTTTGCAGTATGTTGAGGATAAATGTCAATATTTTCCCTTTAAGCCTTCATTTGTGAAGATTCCATCTGATTAACGATTATGTAAATTATTACACAGAGAAAAATTTACTATAATAATGATCTCATCTGCTCAAGTCTGTTCAGTTTGAAAAAATACGTCGATGAGTTTTCTGTCACAGATGAGACCCATTCTGGACTCAAGAGAAACAGACTGGAATTTATGCTGTATCTCCTGAAAGAGCAAACTTGGTTGCTTTGTATAACCTTATTCTCTTCCTCATAGTGTTATAGAGTTTGGAATCACTACTTAACTCAGTCACAAATCCTCATTATTAGAAACTTGTTACTAATTTACATGATTTGAGCCTAAATCTCCCCCTAACTGGCCTTCAGACTGGGGACCCTTAGCTCATAACAAGGTTACAGATATATAGAAACATTGGGGTGTCACTATAGTTCCAGGGGTACCCAGGGTACAAATAAACACCCCAAATCTCCCCCTAACTGACCTTCAGACTGGGCCCCCTTAGCTCATAACAAGGTTACAGATATATAGAAACATTGGGGTAACAGTCACCCTGCTATAGTTCCAGGGGTACCCAGGGTACGAATAAGCACTCACCCCAAATCTCCCCCTAACTGGCTTTTCATCTGTATTATGCACACACCCTGCCCACTGAAGGAATGTAACTGCTCATTAGTTGGATTAAAATGATGCAGCATTTAGTTCACTATTAAAAACGTTCATTATAATGTTACATGACCCACTGAGTGTTTTCTGGCTTAGAAACTGTCGGAATAGCAGTTCAAGCAACAACAATGGTCAACTTGTTCTACATTTCTCAGACTCCAAGGATATTTGGGTCAGCAGAGACAATGGAATTTGCTACATAATTATTACTGTGTACAGAAACTAGAACAGTTCAGGACAGGGGCATTTAAGGAACAATTTTACAGCAAATAATGGGTTGAGAGACTATACATCAGTGGAGCTTACAATATTACATTCACACACCACACAACAAGGATGACATTAGTCTGTCACATTAGGAGACAACTAACCTGGTTTTGGTGGAACTCACGCCAACACTGGGAGATAATACACAATTGGAGACAAGAGGAGACAGGGTTAGGTCTGCGTTACCAAAACAGGTTCATCTGATCTGGTACCCCGTTTAAAGTTAAAACCTAAAATGTCCTAGGATCAGAGAAAAACCTGGACAGGGATGTAATATCAAAAGGCTTGTGTTTTTATTTTAAAACTAAAAATAGTGTGCAATTGTGTATTATGCCATGGTGTGACAATATAAATGTAGAAGCATTCTGCTTCCCTAAAGATTTACAAGTTAAACTGACCAAAGTATTGTCAAATAATCATGCACTGCAGAACATAAGGGGCGAGCTCAATATCAAGATAAAACTTTTACTTTTAAAGGAGTAGGAAAGGAAAGCTACTGATGCGGTTTATTCCCAATAGGTTAGCCACAATATTACAACACTCATACCTGAGTAAACAGCCATAAAATTATCTTTGTTTGGTTAAGATAGCAGCTGCTATATCAGTTTCTTGTGATGTAACTTCCTTCTCTTCTTGCCTTGTGTCTCTTGCTGGCTTATAGTTCTCTGCTCCAATTACAGCAGTTATTAGGGGAGGGAGGTGGGGGAGAGGGAGAGAGAAGGATACTGGGCATGCTCAAGCCTAAGCCCTGGGGTTTGATGTAAGAGCAGGAAGTCTGATGCCAGAGCCCATGTGTAAACAGTAGTAGTAAAGAAATGTGATATTTATTTTTACATAGGGCTCAGAACCGTGGCAGAGTAGTGTCACTACTTGTATATATATATATATACCTTTCTGATAAACTTATGTAGTTTTAAACTTCTTTAAATCCAGTTGGTTAATATGTTTTTAACAAATTAATTTTTTTTCCGAGAGCCTCTTAATTTGAAATGTCATGAATGATTTTATTGCCTAACGAAACTGTGTATTTGTCCTGATCTCTCCAACCAATGACTCTTAGATGATGTCCAACCAGGGGCCAATAGGTAGGAATCAAGTTAAAACTGACTGTGGCTGTAATTGGTTGTTCTCATTGTCCATTGCTCCATTGTGCTTCCATTAGAAAACTTTCCCTGAGCCTGTAGACCTTGTCCTGTCGACAAAAGGGGATGCCTGACCTTTTATGTTGTTCTTGCACTACAACTCCCATCATCCTTTGTCTGTCTTCAGTAATTTACCAATATCTGCCATTTCCTATTTTCTGTTTTGGTGTATCTGACTCCTGAAATATTGTAGCAGACCTGCAGCAGAACTGACTTTTTAAAACAGTGGTTCACCTTCAAGTTAACTTTTACTATGTCATAGAATAACCAATTCTAAGCAATTGGCCTTCATTATTTATTTTCTACAGTCCAAATTACCCTAGCAACCATGCATTGAATTGAATAAGAGACTGGAATATGAATCGGGGAGGCCCCAACTAGAAAGATGAGTAGTAAAAAATAGCAATAACAAAACATGTGTAGCCATACAGAGCATTTGTTTTTTTTGGAGGGGTCGGTGACCCCCATTTGAAAGCTGAAAAGAGTCAGAAGAAAAAGTCAAATAATGCAAAAACTATAGAAAAGAAATTCTAAGCAGCTTTTTAATAGGTCTTCTTTATTTACTTTTTATAGAAAATAGTAATTGTTTGCCGCCTTCTTCTGACTCTTTCCAGCTTTTCAATGACCCCCATCTAAAAAAAAACAGTGCTCTGTAAGGCAACAAATGTATAGTTATTGCAACTTTTTATTCTATTCAGCCCTCTCCTACTCATAATTCATTCTCTTATGCAAATCAGTACATGGCTGCTAGGGCAATTTGTACCCTAGTAACCAGACTGCTGAAATTGCAGACTGTAGAGCTGCTGAATAAAAATCTTAATAGCTAAAAAACCACAGATGATAAAAAATTTAAACCAATTGCAAATTGTCTCAGAATATCCCTCTCTGCATCATACTGTAATAACAGTTAATTTAAAAGTGAAGAACCCCATTAAGAGCCAGAACCATAGAAGGAGACAGACACTGCTTTCCATTGCAATTACCTTTACACAAACATGTTTATCACACACATTTAATGGTTGATACAAAGTTGTGCTAAATAGAGTTTATCATCTCATGACTGTCCCTCTTTTTCTCCCTCCTAGTGTTACACAAGCAACCCCGAGAAGTCTGCCTTTGCCTCCTGGAACTGGGCAGAATCGCAGCGAGGTAGGTCACGGAATATTTACATTTTAGACATAGTTGACTCCTGAAATCCTTGTCTGAAACAACATTCTTGGAGCAGTCGAGCAGTGACAGGGGTGGTGAGGGAACATCTTGAGGGCAGATGTGAAAACAAAAATTGAGATAACTCTTGAGACCCATTCAGACGTTCCACCACCTCCCTTGTTATTCCGTGTCACAGTAAATGGTATTCTGCACATGGCACTTTGTAATTTGTCTGTTGCACCCCCACTTTGTACAGTTTTACAAAAACCTGCCATTTTATTGATGTTTCTGGACTATTGCCCATCCCTGTTCTACTATCTTTCTTCTTCCCTGATGTCTATATCTGCATCTTTTCCTATCTCTCTCTGCATTTCTGCTTCTGTCTCCTGAAACAATGTAGCTGACTGTTTTACCTACAGAAATAGGGATTGGTAGCACTAGATAGGTACCTAATATATAGAGACAGAGTAGAGACAGAGACAAGAGGATAGTGGTTGCAGGGTTATTATAGTGTATATACCTCCCCCTCCCCCCAACCTTCTCCTTTTTGTGCTCCCTGATATAACGGCTGCATGTAGAACAATGGCTCCCACCTTTTCCCCTGTATCATTCTCATTGCTCTGCAGGAGTCTCTGGCAGCAGACTGTAAATTCTGTTTTGTAACACACCCTTCAAAATGAAAATAGAAATAGGGATTGGTAGCACTAGATAGGTTCCTAATATATAGAGACAGAGACAAGAGGATAGTGGTTGCAGGGTTATTATAGTGTATATACCTCCCCCTCCCCCCAACCTTCTCCTTTTTGTGCTCCCTGATATAACGGCTGCATGTAGAACAATGGCTCCCACCTTTTCCCCTGTATCATTCTCATTGCTCTGCAGGAGTCTCTGGCAGCAGACTGTAAATTCTGTTTTGTAAAACACCCTTCAAAATGAAAATGTATAAATCAAGCGACTCAGTATATTTAATAGCATGACTTGGCTCACGGGAGTATCGCTCAAACAAAATTCCTTCATTTAATTGCTTTCGCAGCTTAAACGTTTATACCCAGTGGAAGAATTGAGATCAAATTTATAATTCAATGTAGAATTTTATATTGACTTTATACTCCTGGCAGGGGTTAAAATTCAGGTGCACAGAATGGGAGAAATATATAAAACAGGCCCAAAGCTTGATGGATGGCGCCGTTAGATTTCTCTATGTTCTAGGACATTTTAATTCAAGTCTAATGCTCAGAGCCGACCATCTATAAACTAGCATTAGAGCTGCAAATGAAGGAATTGGCTTCCCGGCTGTTTCCTACCGAACATATTTTCTTCATATAATCTATAAAGGAATATCTATAGTACAGCTGCGTGCTCTGTAATAACAGGACCCAAGGGTATGGGGAGAACAATATACTGAGTGCTAAAAAAGCAGGATATTTTAAGGTCATTAGCCCACCTAAACTGGATTCATTCTCCCTGCAGAACCAGGGATTGGTAAGAGAGACAAAAAGAAAGGGATCAGATATGATCTGTGCAGCTAGAATCTCAGCGGCCATAAAGCAGGGCAGGACTGCTGCTTCCTATAATGGGGATCAGATGTGTGCAGCCACTGGGACAGAATGCTCTGTTATACAGATAGCTAGAATCTCAGCTGCCATAAAGCAGGGCAGGACTGCTGCTTCCTATAATGGGGATCAGATCTGTGCAGCCACTGGGACAGAATGCTCTGTTATACAGATAGCTAGAATCTCAGCTGCCATAAAGCAGGGCAGGACTGTTACCTATCTCAGTAAATACATTATTTAATTCTCTGTTCTGTTTCTTTTCTCCGGGTCTGTCTCTTGGTACATTATTACCAAAGTTAGAATCAGGAGTGCAGGGAAAAGAAAGGGACATACGCTGTTTTCAATAACAACGACATTTACACAAACTATAAAACTGACAGCACATATAGGGAAGTTGCCAAGAATTATATTTTCTTCCATTAGGCAAAATTTGTATATTTGGCTTTATATCCCCTTTAATGCCTTTCCCAGCCGAGCATGTTTTTTTTTTTTCCCCCTCCCCACGAGGCGCATGTTTCATCACTGGGGTGAGAGCTGAGAGGGGCCTTGGAATTCTCAATCACATATTATTATGTGGCAGGACTGGGATTCCGACGTATAATATTACAAGAGGCAGCAGGTTATTTTATAGCGGGGGTGAGTGCAGGTGTAGGGCCCGAGACCCTGGGGGGGAACTTTATGATTTACAGTCTTGCCAGACAGACGGGAAGGGAATGGATTTCAAGCCCATGCTCCAATATATGTGCAGCCGACACATGCTCCATCTCTGATGGCAACATCATTGGCTCCACTCATTGTTTTAAGGGGAACTCCACCCATCAAAAAGAAAATGCTATTCTAAGCACCTTCCCAATAACCATTCATTTGCACTGGCTTTATAGTTCCATTCTACTGTCTGGTTTCGAAACAATGTAGCGGTAGTTTTCCTTCAGATCTGCCCGGCTTCTTTGCTTTGTTTCAGGAGTCGGAACCACCAGTACAGAGAGAGAGAGAGAGCCAGACAGCTGCTTTCAAGAAAGATAACGTAACTTTAAAAGAAATTAGAGTAAGGATGCAGAACAGATCCATAATGTGTTTTAAAACCGATACAGCTCCACGGCAGGGATATTAAAGCGTATAGTTCCCATGGCAACCAGTTATCATTTTCCTTGGAACCCTATATACCAATACTTACACTGGCCACTGGGCAGGCCCGGACTGGCAATCTGTGGGTTGTGGCAAATGCCATAGTGGCTGCTATAAGATGCCATAGAAAGTCAATATTTGGTGGGCTGGTGGGGGCTGTTTGGGCCTCTGTGTACCTGAAATGCCAGGGCCTATTTTGATTCTCAGTCCAGACCTGCCCTTGGGTTAATGGGAACTACATTTCCCATCATCCTCAGCCAGAAGGGACATGCAGAACCCCATGAGATATTCTCCAAGTAAAATTAAAAGAACAATATTCGTTCACTCGTTGGCAAGTGAGCCGGGGTGAGCGGCAGGATTCTGGCTAAACGTGGTATTTAGGAAAAGCTGTAACGTCATCCGTTTCCCTCATTCACATCATAAAGATATCGTCAATGTATCGACCCATTTCGGATGGATATGTGTTTCTTACCAACACGAAAAAGTGTCTCCTTCATAATGAAATAGAGTTGATTACCAATATAAAGGGGACCTCAGAATAAAATATCCGCATATACCAAGGAATAAATACATGATGATGCTTAACTTCCCCCTTATTTTATGTGTCACATAGAAGTGAATCTTTATTGTTCTCGGGCTTCTGTAGTGGTGGTTGAAGCTTTCAGTCTTATACTGTATAAAGGACTCTGTTATTCTTCTATCTTTCCCAAGGCCTCCATCAGGAGCTCATTCTCCTGTATTAGCAGGGACAGCCTCCAGTTATTGGCCGACTGGTCACCTGGACCCCTGGGTAGAGGACACTCCACTCCTCTGATCTCCCTTAGTGACCCCCCATTATACTAAAAACTCAGCCCCCAAATCTCTCCATATTCCCTTCTCCTACTGTTCTGAGATGTTACTGGGCTCCACAGCAAATACATTTTAGGGCCCCAAACATACACAGAGGTTCTCATGTTCTACAAATAGATATTGAAACTGCTCATTATTTGGTTGTTGTGGGGCCCCCTATACCACCTGGACCCTCCCCCCCTGCAAGTAGTTATGCCCCTGATTCTGTCTAACCGAAGTAATATGGCAGCTCCTGCTCAAACATATAACTCTATAGATGTTTATATGACCAGGACATATTTTGGTTGTTCCCAGGCTGTAATTTATATCTCGCTTTTCGGCAGGTTTGGGGTGGAACCCCCAGGATTAATTAAACTGGAAAAGGAGATTGAACAAGAAGAGACTTTATCCATCCCAACGCCGTCCCCATCTCCCTCCCCAACAAAGTCACCGGGGAAGAAAAGTACTGGGAAACTGCTAGACGATGCGGTAAGTTCAGGGTGGGTTAGGGTTAACCCTAATACACTGGCTTAGTAGTCGTGAGTAGGGTTGCATGTTGTCAGGATTGAAATTTCAGCAGTCTGGTTGCTAGGGTCCACATTACCCTAGCAACCATGCATTGATTGGAATAACATGCATTAGGGGTTATGGGTTCTCAATGACCAGTAAAACCCTGGCTATGGGTCAGTAATGACACCACCCTGCCCTCTTAAAGGAGTGGTTGACCTTTAAGTTAACTTTTAGTACCTTATAGAATGGCCAGTTCTAAGCAGCTTTACAATAGGTCTTCATTATTTATTTTATATTCATTTTTGAATGATTTTCATTTTTCTTCTGACTCTTTTCAGCTTTCAAATGGAAGGGGAGGGGTCATTGAAAAAAACAACAAATGCTTTGTTATTGGTACTTTTAATTACTCATCTTTCTATTCAGGCCTCTCCTATTCATATGCCAGTGACTTATTCACATCAGTACATGGTTGCTA
This sequence comes from Xenopus borealis, assembly GCA_024363595.1. Taxonomy (NCBI): domain Eukaryota; kingdom Metazoa; phylum Chordata; class Amphibia; order Anura; family Pipidae; genus Xenopus; species Xenopus borealis. The sequence continues at coordinate 2,989,381 of CM044437.1, read as the reverse complement.
GGGGAATTTAGAGCCTAGCAACCAGATGGCTGAAATTGCAAACGGGAGAGCTGCCGAATAAAAAGCTAAATAACCCAAAAATAAAATAATAAAAAATGAAAACCAATTACAAATTGTCTAAGAATACCCCTCTCTACATCATACTAACAGTTAATTTAAAGGTGAACAACCCCTTTAAAATCCCTCCAATCAGGAGGGAGGGATGACCGTGACTACAAGATTGTCAGGGTCCTAAAACATTTGGTTGTGTCCTCAGCGTGACTAGACAGGAAAACATGAAATTGCAACTTTGTATCTTTCCAGGTTCAACACATTTCCGAAGACCCCCCATGCAAGTGCCCCAATAAATTTTGCGTGGAACGTCTTTCCCAAGGAAGATACAAAGTTGGCGAAAAGATCCTTTTCATTAGGGTACAGTACCTCATCTTTCCCCCGTTTACTAGAAAGGGTGCAATGGGATCAGAAAATCCGTTGGGGAATAAATGCCTGCCCCTTAAATGTATAATTATTTGTCATGTCCTTTGAATCTGTCTCAGATTGGCTATCCATATACTTTGTGATCACCGCCCATAGCTCTCCTGTTGTGTTATCTTTATATTCAGGAACTGCCATGGGTTTCATTGCCTAAAACAGTGGAATACTCCAGTCGGGCACAATTCCATGATAATGAATGGAACCTAGAAAATGAACCATTTTGCTCCAAACATACTGGCAGATATAAGCAGTTTTGATCAGGGGTGTTTTTATTGAGAATCCTGCAATGAGTCGATTACCTGTCCTGTGGGAACCTTCGGAATCATCGAGCGAGAGAGCCAAAACCCCAAGGACCCCACTTTACCTAGGGACCTAGGCAGGTTTCCCATGGACCCAGTCCTCAATAAAGTGTGGTTTGTGCAGTTATGAGGTTCTCAGGTCTGGGTCATGGGTACAGTGGGTAGCCGGGTCCATGTTGAGTGGCAGCTCAGCAGGTCTGGGTCAGGCATGGTTCTGCCATTACTTCTCTGTTTTTTTTCTAATATTAAGGGGCCGATTTACTAAATTCGAACAAATTCGATCGAATTTCGAACGTAGGATTTATTCGTTTGGTCGAACATGCAAATTTTGGCATATTCGTTCATCGAATAGCGAATGGTCAAACGATCAAATACATTCGAATATTCGATCATACGATCATTCGATCAGCGAAGGATTTCATTTTTTAAGTTTTATTCGATTGCCTACTACGCCAGATTGGACCTACCGAATTGCAATAGAAGCCTATGGGAGCCCTCCTATAGGCTTCTGAGACTAAGTCCTGATCGGATAGGATTCGTACGATCGAAGTCTTCAATCCTTCGAATCGTACGAATCATTTGAATGATCGAATAAAAGGTAGCCTAAAACTATTCGTTTAGCATTCGACGATCGAATATCGAATTTGGTCAAACTAATTTTGGGGAATAATAGTACATTTGCCCCTAAGTGTAGTATCTGTTCTTATCAAAACCTCTTCTGGTGGGACAGGGGCCATAGCATCATGGAGAACCCAGGTGTTGTGCCATCATGGTGGCCCTAGCACAAGCTTTAATATTTTTAATATATTTATTTTTTGCTGATGCCTTTTGGCCCAACATGAAAATTTTTTTATATTTGTCCGCAATTTTTAGCACTTCTTTATGCAAATACTTTTAAGCACTTATTTATTGTCAATTTTTAAAAAGTTTTTATATTTTGTTATGTGTTGTACTTTTTCTACTTGAAACTTGGGGTACAGATTTTGCCCGAGGCTTTGGATATGGTTCCTTGGGGGAAACTTCGGTGGAATCTTTGGATAAAGGGACTCTCCCTAACCGTGAGGCGAAGGAGGGCCTGAAAACCCTTGCCCCTGTCTGGCTTTTGGCCAGTGGGTCTGGGATTAGGGGTTCATCCTAACCTTCAGGAGAAGGTGAGAACATGGATGCCTTTAGTGCCTTTTGACCTGTGGCTTTCAGGGTTTTGGAGCCCTTTAGGGCTTGGTATACACCCTGCACTTTACACTGTGCACTTAAAGGAGAAGGGAAGGTTAAAAAAAGCTAAGTAAGCTTTATCTGAACTGTCTATGCAAATATAGCAGTAAACCCTCAAAGAGATCCTGCTCTAAGTCCTCTCAAAAGAAATGTTGTTTATTTCTATTGTGTCACATGGACTTCTGTATCAGACTTCCTGTTTTCAGCATAAACCTCCAGGGCTAGGGCTTGAGCATGCTCAGTTTGCTTCTCTCTCAGTATCCCAATCCCTTTCCCCCTCCCTCCTCCCCTCCCTGCTGTAATCTGAGCCCACAACTATGAGTCAGCAGGGAGAGACTCAGACAGGAAGTGATGTCACACCAAGGAAATATGGCAGCTGCTGTCCCAAACAAACAGAGAGATTTTAGAGCTTTGCTCTGTATGGTAAGAGCATTCTACAGAATAAATATAGCTTTCTAGCTTTCACTGTTGTGGCTAATCTGTTGGCAATTAACTGCCTGGGTAGCTTTCCTTCTCCTTTAAAGGAGAACAGAGCTGGGCCATGTGCCCTAGGCAACCTGGCTGGACACAGCGCCAACTAGTTGCGCTCATGTGTGAGAAAAAGGATGGCTTGCATGCGTAGGGTTGCCACCTTTTCTAAAAAAAATTTACCGGCTGGTGGGGGGGCAAAAAGGGGACTGTACGTGACGTCAATGGGGCGGGGTTATGATGTTTTGGGGGCGTGGCCGAGACTCAGCGCGATCAAGAAGTGACGAACTGTGAGTATTACAGGGCATTGGGGGCTGGCCGATGGGTCTTTTTAAAGGTATTACAAATTTACCGGCAGCTACATTGCCGGTAAATTTGTAATACCGGCCCCGGCCTTGGCGGGTGTTTTACCAGCTAGGCCGGTAAAATACCGGCCGGGTGGCAACCCTATGGATGCGCAAAATCAACCTGGCGCGTATGCCTGAAATCATGCTGGTGCGCATGTGCGAAATCATGCTTGCTCACATGTGCAAATACACGCTGGAAATCTAGCAGACATTCCAGAGAGGGGACCGGGCTAGGGGTTGGAGCCAGAGAAGTTACGTGCCTGACACCCCCAGCTTTGCGCCCTAGGCATGTGACTACTCTGTCTACACCTTGGCCCAGCCCTGAAGGAGAAGAAAAGGCTAAAACTAAGTAAGCTTTATCAGAAATGTCTATATAAATACACCAGTAAACCCTCAAAGTAATGCTGCTCTGAATCCTCTGTCTGCAGAAACACAGTATTTCTTTCCTTCTATTGTGTCACATGGGCTTCTGTATCAGACTTCCTGTTTTCAGCTTAAACCTCCAGGGCTAGGGCTTGAGCATGCTCAGTTTGATCCTCTCTCCCCTCCCTTTTCCACCTTCCTCCTCCCTGAACCTAGAGCTATGAGTGAGCAGGGAGAGACTAAGGCAGGAAGTGATGTCACACCAAGCTAATATGGCAGCTGCTATCCTAAACATACAGAGAACCTCTTGAGCTGTTCACTCCGGTATGGTAAAGAATTCTACAGAATAAATATAGCTTGCACTATAGTGGCTGATCTATTGGCAATAAACTGATTCGCCAGCTTTCCTTCCCCTTTAAGAGTCAAGAAAAGACGACCACAGGCTTTCAATAAAAACTGGGTCTGTCTGAGTGGACCCTCTCTGGACTGAATGTTAGAATCCTGCTGCAGTTGGCACTTTACAAGGGGAGGCAACTGGGAACTTTAAGGGACAAACGCAGAAAGAGCTCGACTCTCCCACTCCGAGGGTCTGTGCCCTTTTACTTATTCTTCCCTCTATAAACAGATAAAAAGGTTCTGCTCCATGAGCGTCCTACACATTTACAAGCGGGACGTATTTACAAGGCTGGGGAGACCCGTTAAAAAACCAAAGGTCGAAGGAATGACGCCTTCCAGCAGAAAGTCCCCCTGCCGTTCCGTGAGCAGTTAGGGCCCTCGCTGCGTTTCTACAAACACCCCCTATTTGCTTAGTGATTCCATGTGTTGGCCAAAGCGTGAAATAGTTTATCAGCTGCTGGCAGTGTCGGGACACAAAGGGGGCATTATTGGGGCACGGCGTAGTTATTAATTCGTGCAACTCCGCGTGACGCTCTAACGTGTTTGGGGATAAATTTATGTGTTTACTCTGAGGCTGACAGGGCGGAGGAGGGATCTATATTTTGCTTTAAAGGAATTTTACGCCACAGGGTCTGTTCAGGAATAATGGGGGCTCTAATCACACTGAGCTTTTGTTTGGTTTGGATTTCTCTTCTGTGTCAAAGTGTCGTCACAGCCTTCTGGGAGTTAATTAGTCTCCGGGTTATTAACCCTCTTTACAGCCAACACACTCGCACATTCACATTGCTTAAACTACACACATACTAACCCCCCCAACACATTTAATCAGGGTCAGACTGGAGCTTTGGGGGGCCACCGGGGCTGCAAATGAAGGGCCCTCTTCACAGTTCCCTGCCCCCCCAACCTCCAATTCCTAGGTCCGGTGCCACAGCTCTTTAAGGGGAGCAGGTCTGGGTCCGCAGTCAGACCCTACATTAGTGATGGGCGAATTTATTCGCCTGCGGTGAATTCGTGGTGAATTCCCTGTGAATCACAGGCATCCGTTTTTGGACGCGAGTGTTCGTTTTTGGACGCTGGCGCCCACCGCCGGCATCGAAGTGCGGCAACGTTTTGAATATTTTTGCCGTTTCACAAATTTCTACTAGAAATTAGCAAAATTCCGGCGAATCGTTACGCCCCAGATTCGCCCATCACTACCCTGCATTTAATATCACACAATAGGAAGTCTCTCCCAGTCCGAGCCTGCATTTAATAT
>CM044437.1:2723870-2740725 GCA_024363595.1 Xenopus borealis | reverse complement strand
GGGACTGTTCCTGCTGAATTGTGCTTAGTACAGGGAATACCTATGCTGCTGTAGTTTTATTGAATTGTGTGCAGTACAGGGGAATAAACCACCAGCAAGTTGCCATGTCAGTCAGACTCAGCAGACAAATAGAAATGGGAAGAAACTATTGTCCCTATTACAAAGACAAAGAGCAGTAAGAAGAGATCAGACCTACCCCGGCAGACGGTCCCATTCCCGACATATCCAGGCTTACAGGTACAACTGTGCCCTCGGACTGAATTTGCACAGATGGAATTCTCATCACAACTGCTCTCTCCTCCAGCGCATTCATCATGTTCTGTAAGGGGACAAGAGAAAGAGCTGAAGGTTACAAAGTCAACCAGAACTTCTCCAGTACAAACTGGGCCTGTCCTAAACTGCACAGCCAGATGCGTTTGTCCAGTGGCGTAACTCGATGTTACTGGGCCCCACAGCAAATTTTAGGGCCCCCAACATATCCAGAGGTTGTACATTTTACTAGTATATGTTGAAATTGTTCATTAATTAGGGCATCATGGGACCCCCTATACCCCTTGGGCTCCCCTGCAGCCGCAGGGTCTGCTTCCTCTATTGTTACGCCCCTGCGTTTGTCTTACTGGTGGCTCTACTCTGTCCAGGATTCATTCCCAGTTCCAACAGTCTCCTACACAGCCCTCGATAAGTCATCAGCCCCTTCACCACATACAAGGGTCCCTTTTCGCCCTTTCACTCTTAGCTGGTTGATTCAAACTGACATGAGTCCTAGTGATGACCCCGAGTAGTGCATGGGCGACCCCTCCTGTATACAGCAATGCCAAATGCACATTGTACCACCCCATTCAGGGAAAGCCAAAAATTGGCCCTTTGTGTACTAAAGCAAATTGCATTGGGGTAAGATGTAATGAGCAAAAAATATGGAGATTTTCATGTTTTTCGCACTTGTTATGTTAGACCTTATTTACTATGTGTAAGGTATATCCCAGCCTTGTCTTAGTGCTACTGAATGGAGGCTCTGCCATGAATACACCACTGCCTACATTTGGCAGCACTGTATTCATGAGGGACAGAGAGAAAAATAGACAGATGGTGAGAGAACGATAGACAGATGAGGGATAGTTGATAGATAAACGACAGATAGATGATAGAAAATGATAGATAATAGATAGATGATAGCTAGATTACAGATAGATGATACATAGATGATGGATAGATGACAGATATATGACAGGTAGACGATGGATAGATGACAGATAGATGATACATAGATGATGGATAGATGACAGATATATGACAGATAGACGATGGATAGATGACAGATAGATGATACATAGATGATGGATAGATGACAGATATATGACAGATAGATGATGGATATATGACAGATAGATGATACATAGATGATGGATAGATGACAGATAGATGATACATAGATGATGGATAGATGACAGATAGATGATACATAGATGATGGATAGATGACAGATAGTACATAGATACATAGATGATAGATGATGGTTAAATGATAGATAGATAGACGACAGATAGATGATAGATAAATGACAAATAGATGACAGATAGATAGATAGATAGATAGATAGATAGATAACTGATAGATAAATGACAGATAGATAGATGACAGATAGATGATAGATACATGATAAATAGATAATAGAAAGATATAATTTCTCTTTAATGACTGCAAAAAGAGGGCAGTCAGTTCTCTCTCAGGCCTTTTAGATGAGTGAAGGGCAAATTACGTGGGCAATCATTTTCCTACAATTTCCAGTTATAACAACTTTCTCCCAGATAATTGGCCGCCTCATTGCGGGAGAAAATGAAAGAGAAATATCCCATGCCGTAAACTTGTTAGCCAAGCAGCTCCTAGTAATTAGAATGTTGACAATCAGAGATTAAAAATAAAAACCCCCCCGCGCTGCCCCCCATTAATGGCATACGGACTCTTGTGCAGTTTAATGTTCATCAAAGCTTTTATGGAGCAGACGTTCTTCCGATGCATCTCCCCCACCCCAGAGCGGCTCTTTGGTAGTAAATGAAAATGGGCTAATTTATTTCTGCTGAATAATATCTATTTACAGAAATGGCCGCAATAACAATAAAATATGAGCAAAGTTCTTTTATTCACAGGCAACTTTTATAGACTGAGAGGAAAAAAAAAAACCCAACATCATTTTTCGTAATCATCCTTTTCAGCAAGGAAATTATTCCCATATAATTCCGCCGTCTCTCGACATCACATAATAAAAAAACACAATTATTATATATATATATTTTTTTTTTAGTAAACATGGAAGTTTGAATATCTGAAATTCTCTCTCCGGCAAAGTCCTCGGAAGGTTATGATGCACAACTGCCAACTGATAAAGTGTCCAATAAAAAGGCAAAGTCTACGAGTGCGCCGACGCATTTCGCTACCTCTGTTTACGAAACCATAAAACGCAACGTTCGTTCAGCAATGTATAAAAACGTCAGTTTTATTCGATAATGGGAACTCAAATTGGAATCAGGGTGAAAAAAAGGCAAAAGAAAATTAGCCAATTTCAGCACAGACATGAGGAAACCGTAATACATTTTTTTAAGATTTAAAAAAGCTTTTACAAATTTTTTTTTTTAAATCATTTCCCCTGCAAGAGCGTCTCTACAAAAACAAAACTAGGTCCAGTTTCAGGGTGTGTATTTTAATGGATATTAACAGCATATTCATTAATACTGACATTTGAGTTTTGTCCTCAATACTTTGTTGCAAAAATCACAAATTATAAATTGCGTTTCCGGTAAGATGAATTTTGGAGATTTATTAATGCAAAATTTGGCATTGATTTTAGATATCATTTTACTACATTCCGTTTTTTCCCGCCATCGAGTTTATTTTTTATAAAAAAAAAGCACACATTGAAGGTTTTCAAGTTTTTGTAAAGAAAATTAACATTAAAATATATTTTTGATAAATCTGTCTGTAAATTCAAACTGACAGCAGAAGAAAAAATCAAACAAAAAAGTAAAATATTTTGTGACATTAATCAACTCTAAAATCTTTTATTAAAAAAAAATGGAGTTTCAAAAACTTAATTGTGTAAAAACCCAACTTGAGTGAAGTGAAATCACATCCAAAGTCAATTTCAAATTTCGTATCAATCTCGAAAACCCAAATTAAAATATAGATTGAATTTTTTTAATACAGCTCCCATTGACTTCTACATGAACTATCAGTTTTTGGATGCTGAATTTTTATATTTGAGTTTTCCAAATTTTCACCTTAATAAATCTCCAAAATTCTACTTTTACGTATTTGCATTTCTCAGCACATTCGGAATTTTAAAAAGTTGGTGGGAATGATGAGAAATGGCAGCAGGAAAAAGACAGACAACTAAAAAAGATAAGAAACAAGAGCCAGTTTCAGCACTAAACACACCAAAATTGGATCTCCTTTTTAAGAAACGTTTTTACATTAAAAAAAAATAAGAACAAAAAAAAAAAAAGACAATTGTCGTCCATTACTTTCAATGTACATAAACAAAACTTGTTTTTTCTCATAATGGGGATCTGAATCGGCAGCAGGAAAAAGTCACACGCTAAGTGTGTTAAAATTGGCTCTAATTTTTTTTACCGTTTTTTAGAAAAGCTTTAACAAGGATCTTTTAAACATTTTTATCTATGTAAAAGCATTTATAAAAAAATAGAGGTAATACATTAGAGACAACGTCAGCACGTTTAGAGTACAAATATCAATCATTGGAATTTGGGGGCAGGAAAAAGCCACAAAAAAAAAAAAACAACAAAAGACTAAAATTGTCTCTCGATTTTTATCTTGTTTTGGTTTTATTTTTAAGAAATGCAGAATCACAGAAATAAAAACTTAAAAATGGAGATTAGCATTGGTACAGATGGATAGATAAGCTGGCAATTTCATGGTTCTGCAGGGTATTATTATTGCTAAGAGCCTTATAATTTTGGGTTAAGCAGCTCACGTCGAGAAGGAAAGTGCCTATGATTGAACAATGTTGGGAATTTATTTTTTTTCTGCAGTCTTTGGGATTTCAAACAGTATTTGCAGAGTAATTGTGCCACTGGTCTGGAAACATGAATGTTTAATTTTAATACAAAGTGCTAATAATCATATTTTCTCATAGAGAAAAAAAAGCACATATTTTTGTTCTTTTGTCATAAAATTTACAGGCTGAGGAACTTTTTTAGAAGAGGAACACCTTCTAGCAGGCTGAGGAACTCATTCAGAAGAGGAAAGCCAACTATAAGGCTGAGGAACTCATTCAGAAGAGGAAAGCAAACTATAAGGCTGAGGAACTCATTCAGAAGAGGAAAGCCAACTATAAGGCTGAGGAACTCATTCAGAAGAGGAAAGCCAACTGTAAGGCTGAGGAACTCATTCAGAAGAGGAAAGCCAACTATAAGGCTGAGGAACTCATTCAGAAGAGGAATACCTGCTAAGTAGGCTGAGGAACTCATTCAGAAGAGGAATACCTGCTAAGTAGGCTGAGGAACTAATTCAGAAGAGGAATACATACTTTGAGGCTGAAGAGGAACACCTTCTAGCAGGCTGAGGAACTCATTCAGAAGAGGAAAGGCAACTATAAGGCTGAGGAACTCATTCAGAAGAGGAAAGCCAACTATAAGGCTGAGGAACTCATTCAGAAGAGGAAAGCTCACTATCAGGCTGAGGAACTAATTCAGAAGAGGAACGCCCACTATAAGGATAAGGAACTCATTCAAAATAGGAACACCTTCTTGCAGGCTAAGGACCTCATTCAGTAGAGTAATGCCAACTATCACAAAGTGTAACTCATTCAGAGGAGGAACTCCCACTATCAAGCTGAGGAACTGATTCAGAAGAGGAACACCAAGTATCTGGCTGAGGAACTTGATCAGAAGAGGAACACCCACTATCAGGCTAAGGAACTGATTCAGAAGAGGAACACCTTCTTGCAGGCTATGGAACTCATTTAGAAGAGTAACACCCTCTATCACGTTGAGCAACTCATTCAGAACAGGAACACCCACTATCAGGCTGAGGAACTCATTCAGAAGAGGAACACCTTCTTGCAGGCTAAGGAAATCTATTCAGAAGGGGAACACCCAGTATCAGGCTGAGGAACTTGTTCAGAAAAGGAACACCCACTATCAGGCAAAGGAACTTGTTCAGAAGAGGAACACCCACTATCAGGCTGAGGAACTCCTTCAGAAGAGGAACACCCACTATCAGGTTGAGGAACTCATTTAGAAGAGGAACACCTTCTTGCAGGCTAAGGAACTCATTCAGAAGAGGAACACCCACTATGAGGCTGAGGAACTTGTTCAGAAAAGGAACAAACACATCAGACTCATTCAGATGAGGCACACCTGGTATAAGGTTGAGGAACTTGTTCAGAAAAGAAATACCCACTATGAGGTTAAGGAATGCATTCAAAAAAGGAACACCCGCTATTAGGCTGAGGAACTCATTTAAATGAGAAGCATCTTCTCCCAGGCTGAGGAACTTATGTGGGAGTGGAACACTTACTAGCAGGCTGAAGAAGACAAGAAGCTCTTAGAGAAGGACCACTTTTATACGCCAGAGAAACATCCAATACTTGACCTAGTAAGGGGGAGCACCTATGAGTAAAAACACTTAAACGAGGGTCATATAAAGAGTAGGACCACTCAAGTAGAAGAGCCAGATATATACTCCCGGACGCAGCATTTATGGCTAACATGACGATTTGCAAAAACATATTTGTTCCGCTAGAAGTGGAGTGGCATTTGAACAATAGTGTTGATTCTTAGCCAAAAAAAACATTTCCCAGTTGGCAAAACAGGATTCAGTGAGACTAATAATTACATGTAATCACAGTCTCTCATGTTAAATGGATAAGTTGATAGAACGTTCAGAACAGAAATAAAAGATTGTTTAAGCTTTTTTACGGGAGAAAATGGAAAATATGACAAGGGGCTCCCGTATCATCGATATTAGGAACCAGCCAACCGTACAAACCCAATGATTGTTTACAAAATAGAACATTATTTTTTACCATGGGAAAAAAAGGCAGTGATATGTAACCGGTGAAATTAGGTGTCCAGAGCAATTTGTCAGCTATTACCATGACTTGCGCCTGACTCACTAGGAATGGCTTCTGCTACAAATTACCAGGAACAGAAAATAGAACATGGAAACTCTCCTCCGAGAGCAAAACATCAGCTCCAGAATCTTTGCCACTCAATGTAAATACAATGGGGGATCATATAGAGAGGGATTGAAGGAGGAACATGTCCAGCGCACAAGGAGAATTCAATGCCTAATATCCAATGTCACCATAATAAACAAACCCTGGATCTGAAGTCAACCGGAAGTCAGAAAAGAAGGGACGGTGCTGCCGAGCTCTAATCAGTTCAAGTAATTGCCACATTGATCACTAATCTAGAGAATTTTCAGCTCGAACCTATGTTCCTGCTCAGGAAACTTTTCTTAAAACATTTCCACATGATAAATACAAGAAATTAACTTAATTGGATGAATTTGATTGACATTCTCTATATCTTCTCTCTACTGTATGTAAGTCACATAAGTGAGGGTTTGTTTACAGTCTATGTAACACAGTACAGATAAGGGATCTGTTATGCAGAATGCTTGGGACCTGGGGTTTACTGGATAATGGATCTTCATACCTTAAATCAGTGATCCCCAACCAGTAGCTCGTGAGCAACATGTTGCTCTCCAACCCCTTGGATGTTGCTCCCAGTGGCCTCAAAGTGGGTGCTTATTTTTGAATCCCAGGCTTGGAGGCAAGTTTTAAAACTAAGTATAGTGCCAAGTAGAATCTCCTGTAGGCTGCCAATCCACATAGGGGCCACCAAATGGCCAATCACAGCCCTTATTTGGCACAGCAAGGGACTTTTTCATGCTTGTGTTGCTCCCAAACTCTTTTTAGATTTGAATTTGGGTAAAAAAGGTTGGGGACCCCTGCCTTAAGTGTACTAGAAAATCATGTAAATATTAAATAAACCCAACAGGCTGGTTTTGCCTCCAATAAGGATTAATTATATCTTAGTTGGGATCAAGTACAAGATACTGTTTCATTATTACAGAGAAATAGGAAATTTTCATTTTTCAATATATGATTATAATGGAATCTACAGGAGACAACCTTTCCACAATTTAGAGCTTTCTGGATAATGGGTTTGCGGATAATTCATCCCATACCTGTAACACAAAGTTGCCTAGATACCTATAGCTATAAGTCTAGAAAGGAGGCAGGATCCAAACTGGCGATAAAAAGCGATGGGGCAGTTATTTAATGTCTGCTATATTTATCCAGGCTTCCTAATAGGCAAATAATAATTAAAGGAGAACTAACCCATTTAGGCTACAAATGTGGCACCGTCTGTTCTGGGATTCGATACCAGTCCCAATTCCGCCCCTGTTCCTGAGCAGCGCAGGTCTGTGCCTCCCAATATAGCAATCAAGGGGTTAAAAGCAAAAACATTTCACAAACAGCAGGGATCGTTTCCCCATGCAAAGGGATAGAATTACAAATAAGTATTTGGACAACAAGTTGTTTTAAGCAGAAACACTGACATCACGTATTTTTTATTAGCGCCGAGCCAACGCCATTATCATCTCACCACCCCCCCCAAAATAACAGAATGGGCGGCAACAACACACACAAGGCAAACACGAGGTGCTGAGACACCCGCAATGTGATTGTTTTCTCTTGTTTGGAGGATTCTGTTTACATAACAAGTTTTTTTTTTCCCACTTGCCCTTTAAGTCACAGACACATAAACACAGATTCATTGATTTTGTTTACTTAAAGGGGAAATTGTATTTCATAGAGGATGTGTTGTAATTCATAAAAAAAATTAAAAAAAATGTTTTGCTCTGCTGCAAGCAACTGATTCATGCTGCAACAGGAGGATAAGCTGACCACTCCGAGGGAGGTTGTGTGAGTTAAACTTGTGCTTGCATTACAGAGTCCATGCCCTTCCTAGTCCTCCTTTAAGCTGCCATCATAATGTTCTAGTCCCTCCCACTGCTTGAGTCACAGACTCCATGCCCCCTCTCCCAGTAAGCTGCCATCAGAGTATTCTTGTCCCACCCACTGCTTGAGTTACAGACTCCATGCCCTTCCACCCTCCCCCTGTAAGCTTCCATTAGTGTTCTAGCCCCACCCACTTCTTGAGTCACAGACTTCATGCCCCTCTCCCTGTAAGCTGCCCTTACGGTATTGTAGCCCCACCCACTGCTTGTGTTACAGACTCCCAGACCCTCACCCTGTAAGCTGAAATCATAGGGACAGATTTATCAATGGTCGAATTTCGAATTGAAAAAAATTCGAAATTCGACCATGTGAATAGTATGTGAAGTAAAATCCTTTGGATTCAAATATCGAATTTGAAGGTTTTTACCGCAATTCGAACAGGAAAAAATAATGATCAATAATCAAAAATAATGATACCCAATTCGGTAGCTTTGATTTTTCATGTGAATTTAGTAAATCTGCCCAATATTGTTCTTGTCCCACCCACTGCTTGAGTTACAGACTCCATGCTCTTTACATCCCTCCCCCTGTAAGCTTCCATTAGTGTTCTAGCCCCACCCACTGCTTGAGTCACATACTCTCTGCTCCTCCCCCTGTAAGCTGCAATCAAAGTGTTCTAGTTCCACCCACTACTTGAGTTACAGACTTCCACGCCCTCCCCCTGTAATTCTTCATCAGAGTGTTCTAATCCCACCGACTGCTTGAATCACAGACTCCATGCCCCTCCCCCTATAAGCCCCACCCACTGCTCCCAAGACAGGATAGTCAAGAACAAATGAACCATTAAAGGATAAAATCAGATAAATGGGGGTTAGATCTATAGAATCCATGTGCCTCCCATTGTATCTATAGCTACTTGGATGTCAGATCTTTGGTTGGTTATTTTAAATTCATGGGCAGAGCCAAATCTAGGGGCAGAATTCTAACTAATTCTAACTGCAGAATTGTCACGGGTTGGCCTTCGTTAGGCGCCCAGGGGAAGTAGTGGACCAAGGAGGAAGCTTAAGGGGTTCAATAACACAGCAAGGCAAGGATCAGGCAGGAATCAGCAGGTTCAAGCAAAAAGGTGTATTACAGGAACAAAAATAACAAAAGTCCAGGCAAGGCAAAATACAGGAACACAGGAACAAAAGAACAGGAAACAGGAACAAAAGCAATGTCAGGATCAATAACAATACCCAGGAACTATAGCAAACAGGTCCTATAATTGGGCACCATAATGGTGTCCAATACCCCTTTAAATATTTGAAATTCGCGCCAAAACGAGCGCGGTGACGTCATCGCGTCAAGCGTGACGCGATGACGTCACTATCCGGCGCCGCATATCCACGTGGCGGCTATGGGCGCCGCCATTGTGGATATGCTGCCGGAAGAAGAGGACGCGCCGCCCGGAGCTAAAGGTAAGCCTCCGGGCGGCGCGATCCTGACAAGAATGAAGCCTTGTGTATGCGGTGCTGTTATTCTCAGCCAAGGGGTGACGTCTTTAGTTTGATTTATAGCGCTGGCAAGGGCACAGCCATACTCTGAATTTAAGAAATATTTTTGTTGTATGGGATGGGGGCACTGGGGTATTGGGAATAGACAACAGATAATGCGATTGGGTTCCTGTGATTTATCATTGCATCCACGTTATGAATAAACATGCCAATGCGCCCGTCTTACCCCAAATATATTAATTCTGATTGATTCATAGCAGTACCAGAAGCCATTACAACAACAGCTGATCCTATTGAAATAACCCTGGGTTGGTGTGTGGGGGGGGAATCCGCAGTGGCTTTTCCCTCACACGCATGGTAAATTGGAGTCTGTTAGTGAGAGGCAGACAGGGCTGAGCGGAGCATTTACAAACAAGCTGTGATGCATTAATCACCCGGCTGCCAATGGGATCGCTAATATTTAGAAGACTCGCCTGTTCCATATGGAAGATTTTTCATACCTTGACAAGTGCATTATCAGGGGTGTCTGGGAGCCACGGAGGTGCACGTGTGTCTCTAAATCAAACGTGAACTTTCAGACAAATGCAGCCTATCTATAAGTCATGCTTAGACTCTATTTAATATGCCTTAGTCAGTAATGTATGACACAGCTCCTTTGCTGAGGCTGGGCAAAGGTTGAGGTTCAAAAACCTAAATTCCTTTATGGGTGCTTCTCTCCCTTCAGTCCTTCTGTACTCTTCTGTCCTATTCTGTTCTGAACCCACCCCTCCCATGACATCAGAGCACCCAGAACTGGTTGGTCCTCCTCCAACTGTCAGGTGATGGGTGCAGGTATAGATGTGATGATGGAATGGCAGCTAAGGTTGGGTTGGAAGAGAGCGATTTAGGGATAGACAACCATTTGCCAACCCATGCAACACTCAACAGATAGTTTCAAGGGAGCTAATAAGTTCTCTATGATGAGTCAAGTTTTTACAGTTCATTCGTACCTAAAGTTGAACATACAAGTGGTGGGTCTACTTGGGTTGATCCCTTTTTACCAACATTCAATAACAACAGATGCCTATGGAAATGAGATTTCAAACCAGGCCAATAAATATCATCAGATTTCACCCTACGTTGGCCAATAAACTCAAGCACATTATTATTATAAAGTGGGTTCAATGGGGAGGGAGAATGTGATTAAATACCTTCCCTTATTCCTACAAATACACAAGTGACTTCTCTTGCCAAAATCTACAGCATTGACACTTTGATAGGAGCTTCCCTCTTTATATCGATGACCACCTGACCTCCAGTCCTTATTACGGACCTCCAAATATGACTTTCTACTTACACTAAAGGAGCTCTTTAACTTAACCGACCCCGACTAATATCTCAATTCCAGCAACTACATAAAATAAAAACATCTCGTTTGTCGAGTCGGACCTCCCTCTTAGGTTCTGCACGTTGTAAAAAAAAAAGCGAATTAATCGGAAGGTTGTACAGTTTATCTGTTGAACGAGTCACAATCCCGGGCAGAAGGAAAGGTGGAAATTGAATATAAAACTGTGTCAAAAGCGAATTAAGGGGCTGAAATGCTTTACTGTGACCTTAAAGAAATAAATAAAGGCACCAATTAGGGAGAATATTTCTTGCTCATTAAAATTCTGCTTGAATTCCAATTACCCAAAGACACACTCACAAAACGTTCCTTCCCCCCTTTGCGTAGATACGTGAAGATATTCATCTGCAATTCCCTCTCTGTAATTTCCTATATTCATTATTATGGCAACAAGATCCTTTTGGGAGATATGCTAATAAATACACGATAATTAAGTCTTGCTTTCGCAGCCTCTATTTCAGGAATTTATAAAATAGGATCGTTTTGTATTCCTACTCACGGCTCAAACCAACCCCACTCCAACAGGGCACGGTTTTTACGGATATGCTCAAAGCGACGCTGTGGGACCCGTCCAAATTATCCCTATAAATGCAAGCGATTTAGTCTGTCCCATTTGGTTGGATGTTAAGGCTTGGGTTGCAACTTCAATTCAAGTTGTCTGTTTCTGATGGATTGTACTGTTTGGGTTTTCACAATCAATTTAGATGCACTATAAAAGTTGATTTACCCCAGACATTTGATGTGTTAATCCAATGATTTGTTCTTGTTCCATAGAAGCAGAAGGCAGAGCCTAATTCTGACATCCAACACAGTTAAAATCACTTGATGATGTCATCAAGGATATGAGCAATATCTTCTCTCCCTCTCAGGCTCTTGTGTCTCAGGCTTTTAGATAAGGAGGATTGCATTCTTCAGGGCTATATAATCTGATTCAATCCCTTCTTCTCCCACAGCTAGTTCGAAAAACCAAAAGAGGCGGATTTAAAGGGGCCCTATAATCAAAACCAATTTTTTTGCAGACTGAAAGAAAATGTAATTCTGAACAACTTTCCAATAGACTTTAATTAAAAATTGTAATTGGTTTCAACAGTATTTGTAGATTTTGTAAATTCTATTGAAAGCCATATCTGTCTCTCCACATCTTTCTCTTGAAACAAATCAGTAACATTGTTTCAAGATCCGAGTGGAGAGAATGTAAACACCCAGACAGACACTGCACTTGAAACAATGTTGCACCCGGCAGTTTAACTGACTTACTAGAGGGGAAAAAATGGAGAGACAGAGACTGCTTTAATTGGTAATTCAATTGTCAAATATCTTTTAAACCACTGAAAATTTCTAATTAAAGTATACTGGAGGGTGGCTCAGAATTACATTCTCTTCCATTACGCTGAAGAAAAGGTTTCGGGTGGAGTTGCCCTTTAAGTTTATAATGAAACTATTCTTCAGTTCAGGGCGTTACCCAAGCAATTTTCTCCGTCAGATTGGGCAGCTTAGTTTACACAAACAATGTTGTTGTTGGAATTGATTGAATGTCTAAATCGGATGTCTAGTGTTCCTTTCCTGCTTACTCACGCCTGTAAACAAGGCAACAGCCTGATGAACTGCCAGCCATCAAATTGTGACATTTAACCAAACGAATGTCGAAAATCACTCATGTGAACGCAGCCAACAACGCAGATCTAAACAACGTCAAATCAGATGTCAACTACGGTTCAACAGAAGCTCAACAGACACCAGTTGGACATAAACCAACCCAAAAACCCCCAATTACTGCGCAATGTCATTAACATCCCCAAAGATCAGCCTACCCACTCCCAATAGTTAAAGCAAACACAATCCCATCCAGTCAGAACTTCCATTAGATGGGCAGTATGATTCCGGCAATGAGCTGAAGTACTGTAGCCTTTGGCTTTATGACCAAATGGCTAATCCGACACCAAGACATCTGTAACCCCTCCCATCACACAGAGATTATACAGGGACTACAAGATTAATGGCTCCATTTGAATTCATCTGAAGAACAAACGATCTGCAATAACAAATTTGCTTCCTTTGACTTTCAACAATGTACATAAATATGAGGATAGGATAGTTATCGGGCAACTTGTAGCCAGAGGCAAAACTAGGGATGTCATTATTTAGTGAATTACAGTTTTGTCTTGCTCTTGCCTTACTTTTTACATTTTGCTCTACTGTCTCCATCCTGGCTTACTGTTTCTATCTTGCCCTACTGTCGTCATCTTTCCGTACCTTCTCCATCTTTCCCTTCAGGATCCATCTTGCACTACTGTCTCCATCTTGCTCTACTGTCTCCATCTTATCCTACTGTCTCCATCATGTCCTACTGTCTCCATCTTGTCCTACTGTCTCCATCTTGCACTACTGTCTCCATCTTGTCCTACTGTCTCCATTTTGCACTACTGTCTCCATCTTGGCCTACTGTCTCCATCTTGCTGTGCTGTCTCCATCTTATCCTACTGTCTCCATCGTGTTCTATGGTCTCCATCGTGCCCTACTGTCTCCATCTTTCCCTACAGACTTCATCTTTCCTTACCTTCTCCATCTTGCCCTACTGTCTCCATCTTGCCCTACTGTCTCCATTTTGCCCTACTGTCTCCATCTTGCCCTACTGTCTCCATCTTGCCCTACTGTCTCCATCTTGCCCTACTGTCTCCATCTTGTCCTACTGTCTCCATCTTGCCCTACTGTCTCCATCTTGCCCTACTGTCTCCATCTTGCTCTACTGTCTCCATCTTGCCCTACTGTCTCCTTCTTGCCCTACTGTCTCCTTCTTGTCCTACTGTCTCCACCTTGCCCTACTGTCTCCATCTTGCTCTACTGTCTCCATCTTGCCCTATTGTCTCCATTTTGTCCTACTGTCTCTCTTTTGACAGAATATGTTCCTATACTTTCAATCTTGCCTGAAAGTCATCATGTTGCCATACTCTTGTCATCTGATCCTACTTGTTTAATATTACCCTACTGTCACCATCTTGTCTAATATTTCTGGTGTCTCTTTATTTACCTACCTACAACTTCTGTTCTGAAGGTCTGGGGTATTTGCCCCTACTTTCAACCCCTGTTATGTAATATGTCATTGATATTATATCTATTTGTTCCCTGTACTATTTATATGTAAACAAGGCAGATTATCTAGGCCATACCAACAAATCACCCAGCCACACCCCTATAAACTGAAAATATAAACTCCTGTAAACTCAGTCCCTTTGTAGAGGATCACTTGTAGTGTAATGTTTTTTGGGAATGGCTCAGGGAAAGGACAAAGACATTTCACAGATACAGAAAAAGGAAGACTGGCCCCTATTACAAGATTACTGAGCAATGAAATAGAAAATGCATTACTTTCAATCTAAAGTTTGGTCTTGATGTCCCATTAAGAGAAAGTGAATAACTGATGCAATATTCCCCCCCCCCCCCCAGTTTGTAAAGCTGGACCAAGTTGCTTTGACACCCAAGGAAAGGTAGAAATTTGTGACCCCTGTAACATTCCTATGACACATTTCCCCATCTTCTGGCTTTGTATCCTCTTCCCAAAATGGTTTTGTCCAAGTAGTAAAAAAAAAGAGTAAAAAACATTTCCGATATTTGAAAGTAAACAGCTGATTGGTTAAGCCAAGGTAGCGCCCTGCTAGGTACTGAAAAGGCCTGGGGAGCCCAGCAGGAACAATGAGGTTCTGTTATTGGGCCAAATTGAATTTGTTTATTAATGACCTTCCAACTGGCGATAGAATTGCAATTTCTGCAGATGCCACTGAATTATGTGCGTTAATTAAATCAGACCGGGACACCTGCTCTCTTCTGGAGATGCCTCAGGAGTCGGCTACAGCAATGCAGATCAGATTTACACTGCTAAACAGAAGGGTTTGTATTTCGGCAACGGAAATCTGCATTTAGAGGAAAGGAGATTTCACCATCAGAATAGGAAAGGGTTTTACAGAACAGGTTTAGAGCTTCCTCTGAATCCAAGCTGAGATCCTTTATTTGCTTTGGGCCTGGTAGAAAGTTCTGCTTGAGCTTGACATTGCGGCATCGGGCTGAGATCCTCGTGAGCTTTGCGGCAGTTGCCTCGGTATCTCGGCTCTTTGATGGAAAAGTCGCCTCTCGGGACGCGTTTGTATTCCAAGGTCACGAAGATACAGAGTTTCCTACCCGCTGTCCCTTTCATCCGGGAGACGAAAGGAAGGGAAAGTTCCCCTACATATCATTGGCATCAACAGGGATGAACTCATAGATTATCAATGCTAAATAGTAGCACAGGCTGAAAAAACAAGGGCAAGGTTGCATTGAGAAGGATAAGCCATAAAATGCAATCAGCAAGATTTACTAGTCAGGGTCACTGACCCTAGCAACTGAATTCCCTTTCCAACGAATATGCAGGAGTCTGCAGGGGTCAGAATGGCAGGGACTGCGGACAAGCTGATGGAAAAAAACGTTAGTACTCAGGTTCCTTGCACCAGCCAGCAGCATAATGAATTGATGTACAGGCCGCATCCTTCAACAGTCGCAATTCGCTGCTGTGCCAAGCGAGTTAAGGCAGAGTTTCTTCCCTTGGTGGGATTATTGCAGCTTTCAGCAGAGTTTGGTTTCAGCTTTGTGCCTGTCTGGGCTGCACATTGTTCCAGTGCTTTACTGTATATGAATAGACCCGGGCAGCAAAGCAACATGGCAGCTTCCACTCCTAGACATCCGCTGTGATGTTACTGGAATCTAATTAGAGGGGATTGGCTATTAAAATTCTGCTCTCTCATTAGCAATTTAACCCATCAATTGCTGGTGAGTTCTAAAACCCTGGGACAGGGGTTACAAGAAGGTCCCCCCATGAGTTTCAGGTCAACAGAACTAGAGCCCAGGTCATTGATTTTTCATTGGGGTTAGGGTTGCCACCTGTCCGGTTTTGACTCGGACAGCCCGGTATTTTGAAGGGCTGCCCGGGTCACTGCTTCCTGCCCGGTTTTCCAAATAAGGAAAACTGGGCGGGATTAGCTTGATTGACACCACGACCGGCCAATCGGCGATTGCATCGTCATAGCTCCGCCCATGACATCATGGGTCCGTCCGATAATATCACAGGCCCGCCCACCGACATCACGGGCCCGCCCCCCTGTCCAGCTTCAGCCACAGGGAAAGGTGGCAACCCTAATTGGGGTTCCATTCTATGTGTTGGCAGGAACCCAGGAGACCAACAAGTTTGGGGCCCCTGTGGGGGGGATGTGGGCCCTGCAAACTTAGTAATATGTGTCCCTGTAATTCCTGATTGTGGCCCTGCCTTGGTCTAGTGAATTCCTTGCAAGCATTCAGCCGAATAGAGCTTATAGCACAAATCTGCCATGTCAGGTGTTAGTTATAGTTCATGTGTTACACGTCAGCTCACTCTCCGGCGAAACGGCAGTTAACTCCGCGCTGGTCACAAGCCGAGCCGCCTCCTAACCCGGGAGCAGCGTGTGAATCAGACAGAAGAGCAGGGAGGTCATTGGTCGGTACAATGGGGCTGAAACCACTTAAACCTTTATCTCTCCCCAGCGCTGCCGCTAATTGAAGGTCAAGTGCAGAGAAGGCTCAATGGAGACGGATCATTTCCAATCGGCCACAGATATTTCCTCCCCCAGTGATTTCAAAGCAATGAGACTGGAAGCAATGGGAACAGAGAGATGTGTGCACCGGGGGTTAAACGGGGTTAAACTCGTCTTTGGGGATCCCCTATAATAAGAAGTGGAGTTCATCCCCATAACCAATGAATGAGCATTAGAAGTGATTTCCTCTCGGCTCTAAGGAGCCAACACAGTTTTAAACACAACCCATAATCTCTTTATTGTTCCTTCTGTACTTTTACCCAATCATTGCCCGCTCTGATATAGGGTCCTAAACCCCTTTATTGGGGCAGATTTATCAAAGTGTGAAATTAGAGCTCAGAGAGATCCCATAAAACTATGTCACATAGGTATTCCCTGTACTAAGCACAATTCA
>CM044437.1:2691132-2717270 GCA_024363595.1 Xenopus borealis | reverse complement strand
GGGGTGGGTGGGGCCGGGTGGGGCCCAAGGGTGGGTGGGGGTGGGTGGGGCCGGGTGGGGCCCAAGGGTGGGTGGGGCCCAATATTTTGTTGTGCGGGGCCCCGTGATTTCTAATGGCAGCCCTGACAACCATACTGTACTGCACAGTGGGGCTTGGAGCACTTGGGGGGCTCAGTTATGGTGATAATTTGGAAGAATGTTTAACCCTAACCCTAACCCTAAAAGTCCAGTTTTTTGGGTTAATATCTTCTTCTTGTCCTGGTTATTCTTGAAATGATGACTGAATAACTGATACCTAAAAGAGTTGGACCTTCAAAGACCTTGGAACAGTCAACAACTGGTCTATGGGGAAAAATGTGGCAACTCCTACCTGAAGTAATATCAATACAAACCTTAAAATACATTGGTGGTTCCCATAGACAGGAAGGATCTTTATCACTTAAAGCATCTGTATCAATGTAAGGCAGTTACAAGAGCTGCCATATATGTTGTCCGCCTGAATAATGGTCTCTATGAACCCAGGATATAAGGAGCCTGAAATAATGGGAATAGAATATACTGTACAAGGCTCCTCAGCTCCTCGAAGAATCAAATTCCCAGGGGGTTACCCTTCTCTATTTCGCTCTTCGTTCATTTGATCATGCTGCCCGGCCTCCTGTGTTTCATGAAAAAAATATTACTTTAAATCATTTCCACACTCTCCTTATATGTTGTTTTTTTCACCCAAAGCCGAGTAATACAGATTGGGTCAAGCACGAAATTACGTGAGCTCGTTCTCCATGGAAGAGCGGCAAAACAAGTCATTTCATGGTGACTGAATAATACAGAAAATCATTTCGGTTACTGATGGTGAAATTCATTAAAGTTCTACTCTCGCTCCCATACACTTAGTTATATTCACTGCAGTGCTGTAAATGTCTTTATCAAACCCTTCCTTCTGTCCATATAAAGGTCAGGGAGAGAGGCTCTTACAGAATTAGACTGGGGATGTTCAGTATTAAGCCGAGAGGTTTCCATTGCCCTCCAGCAACCTCACTCATGTATTATAAAGGATAATGTACCCCCTACTGTAAATGATAAGGATATTAGAAGTCACTGAGGGGTGTGACCATATAAAGGCACAAGGCTGCAGGCTGAGTTATACAGGGAACTCTGAGTATCACTCATGTATTATAAGGGATAATGTACCCCCTACTGTAAATGATAAGGATATTAGAAGTCACTGAGGGGTGTGACCATATAAAGGCACAAGGCTGCAGGCTGAGTTATACAGGGGGGAACTCTGAGTATCACTCATGTATTATAAGGGATAATGTACCCCCTACTGTAAATGATAAGGATATTAGAAGTCACTGAGGGGTTGTTCTGTGACCATATAAAGGCACAAGGCTGCAGGCTGAGTTATAAGGGGGGGAACTCTGAGTATCACTCATGTATTATAAGGGATAATGTACCCCCTACTGTAAATGATAAGGATATTAGAAGTCACTGAGGGGTTGTTCTGTGACCATATATTCTATTATTCACTGATATTACTCAACTGAAGAATGAGAAAGACTTTTAAATTCATTATATCTTCTTGCTAGGGAGAGGAAATATTTATATTGATAATTTTGGCGAAAAAAACCCCAATAATTTTCTATGAATAAAGGGAATGGGGCTCTCGGGGGATTATCAGAACACATACTGTAGATGAGACTGATTTTATTTAAAAGATCAGCGGACAATGTGTCCCTTGGAGAAACACCATCGGGGGTCCCTTACGTTAAACTGATTGGACAGACCTTCGGTTTCACCTTGATCTCTGCCTCACTTGACGTTCCACTATCAATATTTGCCCTGGAGTCACAAAGGGCTTAAGTGAGTGGTGTAATTATACGAATAAATCCAGCACATCATTAAAGGACAAGAAAAGTATTTTTATAATGGTGTAACTGATCGCCAAGATGTTTTTCTCGAGGGACCTCTTGGTTCTCCTGTACTGGAGGCAACATTATCCACGTCAACTTTTCCTTCTCCGGAACACAACCAAGATCTGCAGCTTCATTCAGAGCAGAGAAAGTCTTGCTAGAAAGTGAGAAGTGCAAATACAACTGCATTCCTCCTATACTCATGGATGAGTTGCACATCTTCATTCTGCAGCTATTTCAGCTCGGGTTTTCCTATAAAGATCATGTGTTTTAATTTCACTTTAAATGGGCAGTTTCTCTGCCAGCTTTGGGTATAATAATGTTACAGCTTCAAAATTCCTTCTTCCCAACCTCGATGCAGCCGTAGCCCTTCTTGATAAGGCTCAGGTCTCTGTAGTCCTCCATTGCACTGTATCCAAGCGCTTTATTGAGCGTTACGTCAGGCGCCTTCAGAAAACGCATCCCAGGGCTGCCATTGATATCTGACAGGCGGCTGCATTTCACTTCTAGGTGAGGGCTGAATTAAAATCCGTTTCTGCTATCGGCCAATCGCTGGGGCCGTCTCTGCGCCACAATTTCAAACATGTTTTTTTAAAAAAACGAGCCACAAAGGGATTTTCGCTGCACATGAAAGAGGAGGAAAGAAACCGCACTTCCCCTTAGAAAACCTTAAAATAAAATATGTTCCAATCCAACACCATTTGTACATCCTCAGCAAAAACCTGACTCTAAAATCCTGATTAGTTCTAACGAGAAACTAATTTATACTCATCACACCCTCCCCCCCGTCCTCCATCCCCCACCCCCCCCAAAATCTGATGTAGGAAATTCAGGTGATAAAAATCTTTTTCGTGTGGTTGAACCAAATGCCAATTATTATGCCTTTTACGTATCTTCGTAAAGTATCCGTATAAGGGCTTTTGTATGAGGGGGTGGGGTCTTGTTATCACGTTGATGCTACAATTATTGTTCTAATTAAATATTAGCATGTACAGTCGCTATTCAATTTTATTAGGCATTTATTGAATAAAAAAAAATTGAAAACATGTTTTTTCCCATTATTAATAGCCCAAAACATTAAAGAACCAGTAAAAAAAATAATTAGTTTGTACCTAATCAAAGGACACATTTAACTTTAAATTTGCAAAGACTTTATGAAGAAATAACTTACCGATACTCCGCTTCTGCTCCTCTTCAAAAAAAGCGACAGGGCGACAATCCATCGTGCGGGGCTCGATTTCTCATCCTATAGAAGGCAGGGAGGAGAAATCAATTGCCGCACAATGGATTGTCGCTCTGTTGCCTTTTCTGAAGAGGAGCCGAAGCGGAGTATCGGTAAGTTATTTCTTCATAAAGAAGAATTTGGTAATTAGTTTAAAAAATTCTCAGCTATTATGCAAAAATTTATATTCAGACAAAAATAATATGTGAAACCTTAAAAAGTTAACTTGCCTCTCTAACCCTAACCTGCGAAACTTAAAAGAAATAATAAAGATGCAACAAAAAGCCAGAATCTGAAAATCCTCCATTTCAGGAATGTCAAGGTTTTGTATAAGTCAATGGTAGATGTCCCTAACCTATTTTGAAGTTTCTTTGGCTGAGCTTGAATTAAACTCAAGAAATTTGGGAAAAAGCCCGAAAAAAATCGAGTGGTTCATAAAAAAAAAAAAAAAAAGTCCAGAAAGAAATGTAGGATTCAAGTTTTCATTCAATTTTATCGAGTTTTCACCCAAAGTCGGGCTTTTTTTAAATAATAAATTAGGTAAAATTGGGTATTGGAGTTTTGTCGTGGTTTTTTTTTAAATTTAAAAAATTGGATACATTTTAGTATATAACCCTCTAAGTGATGGAATAAGTAATATTCCAAAAAATAAAGCACCTAGCAAAATATACAAAATATTTGAAAAAAATGTTGGGAAAGTATGCAAGGAATAGGTTAACAAATAAAAGTTTATCGATGAAAGATATCATGACTTGAAAATTCACAGATTTTTTTCTTTGAATTGTACTATTTCCCAACTTCATATTTCTATTCATAACTATGCCCCTACAATGGAAGTTTCATTTTACTGATATCTCTTCTGGTTACCTGGACTCTGTGTTGCTAAATGAGACACATTCATTGAGGAGCGATGACTTTATAAGAATCTCCATGAGTTGGTTGGGAATACGCGAAGGGGCAGCTGGGAAAGACGAGCAGTAAACATTGACAATAGAGAAGACCAGCTAATTACTTCTCCCTTTATCTCTTCCAAACTGTCACATCCCAATGGTTATTTGCTTTTTCATGGACCTCTGTGTAACCCAGATCCACACAGAGTTTTACCACGCTATAATTGATCTGTTCTGCTGTTCCCAATATTGACCCGGCAAAAGCACAAACATTGAGTTCTGATTGAGTTGTGTGTGCTAAACTGATTAAAAAAAAAAACATCCTTAATCCCAAGACTGTTTTTTTACCACCTGTCCTGGAAAAGTATGATTAACTCAACGAGACGTCTCAACTGGAGCAATCAGCCTTCCATCTCTGGGATTTGGGTTCTGCATTCTTGCCCAATCGTTTCAATCCATATTGACCTAGAAAATGTTTTCAATTGCCTTGATGGCGGTCCCATGGAGAGGTCAGGGAGATAACAAGCCTGTCTATCTCCACATGGAGCTGAACTAGAGTTGAACATAAACATACAACATGCAGCAGGAGAAGAAATGGAGCTCTTACTCCAATGCCTGTATCCACATCTCAATGAATTAGAATTGTTAAAATAAAACTATATTAAAAAAAAAAATCTAAAGGTAGGGTGTATTTATGGTTCAAAAGGGAAGCTTTCATTGAGTTACTTTAAGCCCTGCAAACCACCAGCATTCCCTTGAGGTATAAATCAGGTTTTCCAATTCATTCCTGTCAACGTCAGGTATGATAAGGAAATGTTCTATACGGAAAGGCAGCGCATGATGTAAAGCTATTAGGCAGTGGGGGAACAAGGTGGTGTTTGTCTCATGCGAGTCCAGATTTAGATGCTCTTCATTATATCAGCTATGATGTGAAACACAAACAATGACTGTCTGTATATTTCTGGAGGCCACCATAAATTCTCAGGCCCAGTTCTCTAAAAACCAATACAAAGTGTCCTAATACATTTCCTTTCTATAAGCTCAGCTGGATTATTCCAATTCACCCAGGTTTGCTGGACAAGGAAAAGCAAAAATGAAAAAAAAAAACATTGAGGGAAAATAATTTATTCAAAATGGTCTCCATCTTTGCAAAAACAGTTGACTCATTATTTAGTAAATGAATAATAATGATATCAGTAGTAATAAGTCAACTGAACTTGCTGTGTTTTTTCTTGAAGGCCTTTCACCAGTCATCTGACTGGCTTCCTCAATTCAGATTGATAAAGACTGGTGAAACGTCTTCAAGAAAAAACACTGCCAGTCCAGTTGATTTGACTTAGTACTACAGATAGACCATGACCTGGATGAATGAGAATCTTCACAAACATAATCATCATTATCTGCCCCATTAGATTTTGGGTATTTCTAATCAAATTAATCAAAATAACCTTGGGAAAGGATTGGTATCTCAACAGGATGGAGGTCAGTCACCTTGATACCATGGCAGGTGATGTTTCTTAGTGTTTAATGTTTGTAACACTATATTTCCTCTGGATAAATGCAAATATGAAATTAGAAGATGAATGGATAGTTCCTTTAAACAAAATCCAGAGAACAAGTGTGGAACTTTGTACTTCATTCCTGTGAGTGGGATGCACAGTGATTTAAACCCACGCTTCACACTTTAAAGGATCTGACCAGAATTGGCATCTATTGGGGGTTTTTGATCAAACTCAACAAAAAACAGCTTTCCAAGCCTCAGGGAATTTACAGCGTGCTTTTTTTTTTCACCTTCCCCGACAACCCAAACACCCAGCAGCACTGCCGAGACAAGAACATTTTGATGAAATTCCCACAGTCAACGACGCAAACAGAAACAAACAAGCAACGGTTTTCAGAAGCTTAACAACATGTGAAAAGATGTAAATACTTCTTGAAATAAATCACAAATTGCCCTGCAATTGAAATATTCCATTTCTTTAATCTCCCCTTTGGGTCCTTTGTGCCAACGAGCGCTAAAAGCATAAAAACAAAATCCTCACTTGAAATATTTCCTCTATAAGTAGACCTAATGACATATTAATCATCTTTCAAGAGGACTGGGGCGGTGGGGGGCAGAGGATGCAAAGTGAATTGGTATTAAGGCCACTTATCACTTTACCTTGGATATGTTGTTCTTTAGCTGTTTCCCTTACACTTGTTCTAATGTGCCATAACACCATGGCAAATAAGTGCATAAGGATACTTGGTATCTTCTAGAACTGACAGAACACCTCCATTTATACAAGTGTTCCCCAAACTGTGAGGCCACTTGCATTTCAAGGTCAAGCCAATTTCTTGCTCCACATACTTCTTCACAAGGAGCCAATATCTCTCCTCACTAGTCATGGGTGAATTTATTCGCCTGACTCGAATATGTGGGCGTTTCGCATTTATTCGCTGGCACTGAATCACCAAATCCAAAAATGGACACCCGCGTCCAAAATGAGACATCGCTGGTATTTCGTGAATTTTTCCTGTTTCATGAGAAATTTGTGAAAAATTTGGCGAAGCAAAACGACACAGATTCGCCCATCACTACTCCTCACTCTACTACAACAGAACAGAAATTGTTTTGTGTATCTCTAAAATAAAACATTAGTCAGTATTGGGGCTTCCATTAATCATTGACAAACCAGTGGAACAGATGGTCCTGATGACCTTGATATTCTTGAAGGAGAAATGCTTTTAAGCCTCTGATTCAGATCAAGTGATGAGGTGAAGAACAAATGATAAGACACCAAACCATTGGCCATGGATCCCCAACCATTTATTCCCAAATGACTATTATCATTCTCCCAACACTACAGGTAATGAATCCTAATGGTTCCACTCATTAATCACGAGTTATCAAAACCAGAACTTTCCCGTGCCCAAACTTCTTTGTTGGAAACAGTATTAAAAAATGTCTTTCTTTTAAAAGCCCGAATGAGAAAAAGATCTGAGATCTTCCAGCTGCTGCAAGAATTAACGTGGCAAAAGCCAACTCAGATGTTCTACTTTTGAAATGTTGTTTGAAGGAATTTAATTAAAGAATATCAAAAGTTCCCACCTTGCTCTTTTTTACCTTCAGTTCCTTTCTTGCTAAAACAACCAAAAAAAAAAACAGAAAGAAAACAAAAAAAAAAAATCTGAAGTTGAAAGTCTCAAATTTTTAGAAGGTTGCCCCAATGGAAGGATGTCTACTTGGTCAGTGATCTTAGGTCTGCAAAGTTCGCTGTATCCAGTACTAAGAAGAAAATATTGTATTTGTTTGAAAAGTTTAAATAAGTTTTTTTTAAAGAGCATCTTTCCTTCTGGAAGAACTTCCTTACCCATCATTCATGGTTTTTATACCCATGCATTCACTTGGTGCATTTCTCACTTTACAGCCATGCAACAGATATAAACTCTTATCCCCTTCTTCTCTGAAGCCTCCTAATTTCTCTTGTAATCTCCACCCATAATCTGTTCACTCAACCCTATTCCCTGCCTCAAGTTTATTCTTAAACTATCACTTGGCCTATCCGGTCTCTCTAACTATCGCCCATCTACCACTTGTCGATAAAGTCCTAGGACACAGTATTAGTACGTTTCATATATATTGGACTTCTGAAAACTGCACATTTTACTCAAACAATCATGTAAAGCAAATGATCTCCAAATTTCCCAGGCCAAAGACCCTTCTTTATTATAATCCTCCCAGACCTATTATCTGTGTCTGATACCACTAACAACTCCCTAATACAAATTCTCCATTCCTTTGGTTTTTATAATTAGAATACTTCCTGGTTAATGTGGGCCTGCTGTCAATAGATCCCCTATTGTCCTCCCTGTACTCACCATCTTTTGTAGACCTCAGCCATTCATTTGGCTTGAAAGATAATCCATATGTTGATGGTACCCATATTTTATTCCACATAGACTAGTGCAACTGACTACTAATTGTCATCCTTCTCCTCCCACCAGTCTGGATTAAACTCCAGTTATAGGATATTTCTCTTCCTCCAGGTGTAACAACTCACCCTGGTGGTCTAGTGGGAGGGGGTCGGCAGAGATGCCTCAGATCTTTTTCTTCCTCTATCCAGGTTCCTTAGGGTTGTGTGTGGTGCGCCTCTGCTCTTTTTATAGGACTATTCGCACTGGTGTGTTACGTCAGCACGCAATGGTGCAAAATTCAAATTGAATAAAAGGCGCATTTGGGCTGTAGATCATTGCCCGTTATAGGTTTCTTCCTTGCAAGTTCCTGGAGTATCTGTGCTATTTAAGCTTATGATATCTGATTACCTGTTTCTGATGATCCTGACTTCTGAAATCATGACCCTGCCTGGTAACCGACTCTTCTGTATCTGTATCCCTTCTGATTGATCTCATGCTTTGACCCTTGCCTGCCTGACTCCGCTTGTATTCTGCCTGCACTGACCCGGCCCCTTTGCTTGTCCAGAACCCTTAGCTTTGCACATCTCTTACTAAGACCTGGTGGCATCCGATTAGCCGAGGGTTCGCCTCCAGAGGTGAAAGGCTGCTGTTTTAGGCAGAAGAAAGAGCCGAGACCAGGGTGCCTAGCATTGGTTCTGGATTTAGGGTGCAGGTCATGACAACAGGCTCCTTCTCTGTTGAATTTTATATCATGGCTTCTCATAAAGTCCCTCATTCTTCTGCACCTCTCTACATTTCTTCGTTGGGCATCCATCCACTCCAGGTTATTGTCTCCATTTCTTAGGGGTCATAACTAATTATCAAGCAGAAAATGAGGTTCCCCTGCAATCAGCCTTATCCTGTGACATTTATATTCTATGTGTACTGTATAGTGGGTGCCTAAGCTCAGTAAGTGACAGCAGCACAGAGCATGTGAATCAGTGAATCAGTAGAAAAGAAGATGGGGAGCTACTGGGGCATCTACTGGGGAGACACAGATCTTTACTGCTAAAGGGCTGTGGTTGCCTTGGGCTGGTACACAAGCACAAAACATCATGTACAACATTTATACACACTTCTTTAGTTTAACTTTCCTTTCCCTTTAACTATAGAATTACATTCATGAACTCCTCCTGCCTCACTCTCTTCAAAATTGAAGTCAACAACTATCTCTTGGAGAACGCGCTTAACATGGTATTGATCCCGGTCTGTTCTACCAATGTTTTGTTCAACTCTACTCTTCTTCTGCCTATAGAGGCCATACTATAAAAACAGAAAACTCATGTTTACATATACTTGTTCTTGCCACACATTGTGCACCCAGATGCAGCTTCATATTTTTGTGGTTAAATGAAGACTCTTATGGGGCTATGTAATAAAAGGCACTAAGTTTGCCCAAGGGCAGTAACCTATAGCAACCAATCAGCAGGTAGCATTCACTAGTCAGCTGTTTAAATGCAAGCATCTTATTGGTTGCCATGTGTTACTGCCCCTAGGCAAACTTAGTGCTTTATATTACATATAGGGGTTATACCTATATGTATACATCTTAGAATAAGACCACTCTTCTTCTTTCACAACATGAGCTTCTTGTAGAACACAAGACTGAAAACTCTTTTCATCAACTATAAAAGTGTCATGGTAACCACAGCCTCCACATTGCATAGTTAACCTTGAAAAGAGAGAGCCCTCGCAACCCAACTACAGCCTTTGTTCATCCTCAGACAGGCATGATATGCATATATATATATATATATATATATATATATATATATATATATGGATATTAGAGATCCTAAATAAATCTGGTGTATTCCATGGGTGCTGCCATACTGCTGCTCCTGTCTAAGGCCATAATATCACATATGCTGGAAGTATATCCCAACAAGCAAGCATTAGAGGCATTAGAACACCAGATAACATCACAGTTGGAATAGACTTTTCATTATTTCCTGCAATAAGCCCTGGATAAACCCTTCTTCCTCTTGGGATTCAATGAAAACCACTTGCTTCAGGTCTTTCCCGTATTTTTAAACACCACACGGGGGAATAAGATAATGAAGCTTAAGTTTTGCAGACAAACGTTCCTCGGAATTAAGAGCAAATACGACATGACTCCGTGTCACCAATTACTTTTAACCACCATAAAGGTGATTTGCAGAGTCGAGTGCATTTATAATCTGTTATTGACGCAACCTCACAAATGTGACAAATATTTAATATATTTTCTGTCTTTAGCCTTTGATCCCCTCCCCGTAGAGTCCTTACCGGCCGCTAAGTGTGAGACACAGCCCCAACAAGACGAGGGGGAGGCATTGCCTGGGGATATTTAGCAACATGGAATTTCTCTGGGACTAACAAAAGGCTATCAAAAACAAATGGAAAAATAAGATCCGATTTAATTATCCGTCTACCTGAATTCCAATCAGTGTAATTGTTCCAATAAAGTGCCATATTACACTGCATGCATTATAGATGTGCTGCTCGGTGATGGAGGAAAATCACTGCAAGTGAATAAGCTGCGCCATTAATATTCCTCCTGCCCAATATCTCTGTCATTCTACTGGCGCCGAATCACAGGGATAGACTTTACAGCAGGGAGCAGTTCTGTCCAACCTTTACACAATTCTATCATTTATCTATCCATATGCCTATCCATCCATCTGTCTATCCATCCATCCATCTGTCCATTAATTCATCTTACCATCCATCTGTCTTTCCATCCATCCTCCATCTATCTATCCATCTGTCTACCCATCTATCCATCCATTAATTCATCTTACCATCCATCTGTCTATCCATCCATTTTCTATCTATCATCTATCTACATCCATCTATCTGTCCATCCATTCATCTGTCTATCTATCCATCCATCTGTCTATCCATCCATTATCAATCTATCTATCCATCCATCTGTCCCTCTATCCATCCATCCATCTATCTATCTATCTATCTATCCATTGGTATTCCCATCCATCTGTCTATCAGTCCATCCATTTTCTATCTATCATCTATCTACATCCATCTGTCTATCAGTCCATCCATTATCAATCTATCCATCCATCTGTCCCTCCATCCATCCATCTATCTATCGTTATTCCCATCCATCTGTCTATCCATCAAATATTGATATGTTATCTCTCTATCCATCCATCTTTCCCTCTATTCATCCATCTTTCAATCCATCTGTCTATTCATTCATTCATCTGTCTATCCATCCATCTATCCATCCATTATCAATCTATCTATCCATCTTTCCCTCTATTCATCCATCTTAAATTCCATCTATTTGTCTATCTATCCTTCTGTCTATCCATCTTCTCATCTATCCATCAGTCCATCCATTTTTCCATCAGTGTGTCTTTCTATCTATCTTATGTCTATCTATCTGTCTGTAACACTTGAATAACGTACAATAAGTCATTTTTCTGCCTTGAGATACAACTGGTACCAAATAAGGCTTTGCATCCAACCCAAGCCCACTATCTCCAACCCGGATCATACCCAACACCCCATCCCATCATCACTTTTATACCCGGGTCTGACCTACAGATGAAGCCACCTGGATTTGTGTGTTAAATGAGTCATGACTCAATATTAACTAAAGAAACTGTGTTATCTAAAGTCATTTCAACTCATTTAATGCATTTAACCTTTTCATTAGCAAAGCACCATGGTGAATGCTTTAATTGGATGGGATGCTGTGACACAATATTCTGTGTTAAATGGGATAAGTGGGATATCTGAGTTTAGTTATTCATCTGTACCTACCTCTGACATCACTGGTAGGGGCGGGGCAGATGGTGAGTAATTAAATGAAAGACAGCGGATGGGCAACCCATAGGATTTAACTGCTTTGTACAAGTATAACAGAGAATGGCATAAATGTAATTTTATTGTATATTCTGATGAGTCTTTGTTACCACTTCACTCTTTGACTCAAAGTAAAGTTTCAATGTTCCATTAGCAGATCATTTCTGTGATAGCATTCATTCTAATCATCGTCTGGTAAAATATTCACATCAGACATCTAATGAAACAAAGCATTTTGCCTTTTCAGAGACTCGATTCAGAGACATCGTCTGGATATTATGACTCCCCCCTTTCTTATCAGCTTTTAGAGCCATGAAACAGTCTTCCAAGCCCAACACTCTGTATGACAGTTGGCTTTGTAGTCAATAGACGTTCTCTTCTTTCCTTCTACCAAAAAAGATCCTCAAGGTTTTAGGGCCAATACCACAATAGTGGGGATTAAATTCCTGAATTATTCCTTAAATAACACAGATTCTTGAAGCTCATGGTTGGACTTAAGACTAATTGGCCTCTTTAAAGAAGAAGGTGAGTAACCACAGACATAATTCTAAGAGCAAAGCCTGGATAAATATGGTTTTCTCCTGCATCTGACTCTATTTTCTGCCGTACAATTCATCTTGAGTCGGATACAAGTGGAAGGCATCTATTGCTCATTACGCCGGCGCCGGGCGTTTTTCATAGTAATGGACTTTTACCCGACTACCTGAGCTGAAAGCAATCATTAGAATGGTTCTAATTACCTAGAAAACAAAGTAAGCGAGGGGATTGATGATGCGTCGGATGGATAAATCCCACAAGGTGATGAGTTTGTTCAGGCCGACTAATTAGTGCTTTGCTGCTGCATATACCCATATATCTCTGCATGGGGCGCCTAGGAAATATATACAGACTTTGGGAAGTGATAAACCCCCCAAACAGGTTCATAAAGTGAAATCTAAAATCAGTTCATTTTGCCTGTACAATGGAAGTGACATTAATAGGGAGGGTACGGCAGGGAATTATGTTTCCTCTATGGTATCAGAAGAGCTTGTAAGATCCAAACAAACAGAAATTTATTGGGATTTTTCTGCAGCTGAAATGCTGAGCCGGATCGACTGGCCTGATATAAAGACACTCACTTCTTTGTGCTCCCAAATTGTAACTTGCTGAGATGCCTTTCTGAGACCAGTTCCTACAGGACCAAAATTAAATTGGCCAACAAATCTTTATTCTCCTCTCCTTAACAAAATATTTTCAATTTGGACGGTGGAAATGTTTAAATATTTATAAACTGGAATCTTTTACTTTATACCAAATCTTCTTGAAAAGATACACCAAATACGGAACTGAACTGAAACCTTAATTTGAATACTCAAAGCTGAAAAGAATTCCAAAACCAGGCAAAGGGTGTGGCAGATATAGGGTGTGGTGGATTTAGTGCATAGCAGATATGGGATGTAGCAGATATGGGGTATGGTGGATATGGGGTATGGCAGATATGGGGGTGTGGTATTTACGTGGTGTGGTGGATTTAGTGTATGGAAGACATGGGGTGTAGCAGATATGGAGTATGGCAGATATGGAGTGTAGAAGATATGGAGTGTGGTGGATATAGTGTATGGCAGATATGGAGTGTGTTGGATATGGGGTGTAGCAGATATGGAGTGTAGCAGATTTGGGGTGTGGTGGATTAAGTGTATGGCAGATACGGGGTGCTGCAGATATGGAGTGTGTTGGATATGGGGTGTAGCAGATATGGAGTGCAGCAGATTTGGGGTGTGGTGGATATGGGGTATAGCAGATATGGGGTGTAGCAGATTTGGGCTGTGGTGGATTTAGTGTAAGGGCTGTAGAAGATATGGAGTGTGGTGGATATGATGTGTAGTAGATATAGGGTGTAGCAGATATGAAGTGTGGCAAATTTGGGGTATAGTAGATAATATGGAGTGTGGTATTTCTGGGGTGTGGAGGATATGGGTTGTTGCAGATATGTGATCTGGCAGATGTGAGGTGTGATAGATATGGAATGTGTGAGATAGCATGAGTGTCAGACAATGGCAGAACTAGATATTACTGGGCTTCACAGCAACTTATTTTTCAGGCCCCAAAATGTCTAGAGATTGACCTGTTTTACCAATATTTATGGAAATTGTTTATGAATTAGTACTTAATGAGGCCCCTATACCTCTCGAGTCCCCCAGCAGCTGCAGGGTCTGATTCCTTTGTAGTTACACCCCTGGTGCAGAAATGCTGTTTGGCAGATAAGCGAGTGGCAGACCCCATGTGGATAGTAAACCAGTCCAGAAGGGATCAGGGCAGCAGTATAAAACCGCAAATAACATCAAAACAAAACACCCTTATGAATGTCTCTATACACAGGCACAGCATCGCTTTGATCTGTAAGTCAGTAAATACAAATGAGCATCCAGGTGACTTTGTACAGTATCCGCCCGGGGGTCTCCATACATTGCATCACAATGGAGTCAGATTATTAATAGACCCTGTATTTTCTCTGGGCCATTTAAATCAGCAGACGTTTCAAGTGCACAAGAACAAAGGACGTCAATCTATAAATCTTGGCTTTGTTTAAAGGGGCACGCTATGTGCAAAGAAATCAACTCGTTTACAGATTACACCAAAAAATCAATCACCTTTGCTTTGCGTCGGCCGCTCTTTATTTCCAGGCGAAAATGGAGTCTAAAGCCGGTTTGAAATAGTTTGTCAGCATTCGCTGACCTTGTAATTAGAGATTATGTTGGAGGAAGACCTGGGGGTTTTAATATCACAGAACAGAGAGGGAGTCCGGGGGGGGGTGAAAGAAGAGCGTTGGGGGTTTAGAACCTTAATGTTCTATCAAAGAAGCAGAAAATAAACATAAAAACTTGCAGAACGATGTGAGCTGGGGGAAGGGGGGGAGAACATTCTGACTTCAGAGTTCCAAAGCAATGTCAGCCTGTCTCTCCCAATGAGACAGAACAGCTACAAAGTGTCTGGAGTCAAACGCAATTGAAAGAAGACCAATGT
The DNA here is from genome assembly GCA_024363595.1 of Xenopus borealis. NCBI lineage: Eukaryota > Metazoa > Chordata > Amphibia > Anura > Pipidae > Xenopus > Xenopus borealis. The sequence continues at coordinate 2,702,496 of CM044437.1, read as the reverse complement.
CATTGATACAGAAGGAGAATGTGAACCAGTGTGAGAGCTTTGGGGGATGATAAACACGAAGAAGAGACTGACAAAATACCTTCATCCCAGAGGCTAAAACTCTGCCCCCTCCAGGTCTTTTCTATCACAATTATTTACTTTATTTTATCTTTCTACTCAGACGTGAGACACTTAACTGTCCGTTCTGCAATGAAACCAGGGGAAGACCTGCAGGGTACAAGGTGCACCAGGTTCAGCATGGAACTCAGATTCAATTCAATACATGTTCAAGGGTATAGACCTTCAGTTCATGACGAAGCTCAGCAACATCTCAGTGGGATTCTTGCCTGTTCTGCTTCTTTTCCAGGGACAGTTTCCTGACTAGACCCTGACAGCCTTGCGGCCATCACAATTAGCCAATGAGAGAGACCTCTGTACCCTCCACAATTAGCCAATGAGAGAGACCTCTGTACCCTCCACAATTAGCCAATGAGAGAGACCTCTGTACCCTCCACAATTAGCCAATGAGAGAGACCTCTGTACCCTTCACAATTGGCCAATGAGAGTGACCTCTGTACCCTTTAGGATTGGGAAAATTTAAGCCATATGCCCAATATTCTATCATGTAGAAAGCCCATGTACAAGATCTGTGTCAACCAATATTCAGATAAAGACATGTTGAACCCAGTTAAAGACCTTCAGGTCTTGATGAACATCACTAACATCTCGGTGGGCATATTGCCTGTTCTGCCTCTTTCATAGTGCTGGATTCCTAAGTAGGAGGATGGGGAGCATAAGGCAAAAAAGTTGAGGGCAGATAGGAAGGGAAGGAAAGGAAAGGAGAGGAGAGGAGAGGGGACAAGAGTCAGAAGGAGAGAAGGAAAGGAGGTTAGGGAGTAGAGAGACAAATGGGGGAGAGAAGAAATAAAGAAGGGGAGAGAAGAGGGAGGATGGGGAGAGTAAGGCCAAACAGTTGGGGGAGAAAAGTAAAGGAGAGGGGATGAGAGACAGAAGGAGAGAAGGGAAAGGGGGTTAGGGAGTAGAGAGACAAATGGGTTACAAGAGAAATATAGAAGGGAGAGAAGATGGAGGATGGGGGAGAGAAAGGCCAAACAGTTGGGGGAGAAAAGGAAAGGAGAGGGGATGAGAGACAGAAGGAGAAAAGGGAAAGGGGGTTCGGGAGTAGAGAGACAAATGGGGTACAGGAGAAATATAGAAGGGAGAGAAGAGGGAGGATGGGGGAAAGTATGGCCAAATGGGTGGGGACGAATAGAAAAGGAAAGGAGAGAGGGTGAGAGACAGAAAGAAAGAGAGAAGAAGGGAAATGGGTTAGGGACAACATGTATGGAGAAGATAAATTGGGGTGGAGAAAAAACACATCAATTGAGTTTAAAAAGGGTGTAGAGACATGGAAATAAAATTAAAAGAAGAGAATATAAAATAAAAAAAAGAATAGAATAGAGAGTGTTAGTGAGTCCTTAAGTATTCCTGATGGGGCAACGGGACAGCACCTATACTAAACTCTTCTCTGCCAGACACCCCCATACAAATACAACATTTAGCAAAGCCACAGCACATTCCAACATGATATTATCTGGAATTTTCTGTGACATGTTGGCTTATTATAATTCGAGCGCTCCAATAAGGACAGAACCGGATAATAAACCAGACGCTCTCGCCAGAAAAGCTTTGCTGAATTCATTAAATGGGCACAGGTTTTTTTTTGTTGTTGTTTAATTGGCCTTGTGCAATTGTTAGCACATAGCTGCTTAATGCATTCACCGTCAAACAATGTTGCAGTTTTTAAAACGATCTTACATCACCTTGTTTGTGCCTGACAGTTTAGAAACAACGGGTAGCGGGTGGAGGTGCAAACACATTGAATGCATTTGGGAATGAGCTCTGTGGGAGTAATGAAGTCTCTTTCAATCCAAATGTAAAGGCAGGGCCTGAACTAGGGGTAGGCAGAAGAAGCACTGAGGGGGTGGTTGGGTGAGGGAGCGAGGTTAAATAGGAGTCCATGCCAAGTAGTATTGACTTGGATGCCAATACTCCTTGATTCCACATGGTGCACAGATTAGAAACCATGACTGATTAGCATCCGGTGTGATCTGCAGCAAACATCTAAGTTGATTAATAATGAGCCAAATAACATGTGGCCTTTGATAGTTGATGTTCTATCCTTAAATCCAAGAGTGGTTGAATTAACCAATGGGTTGGTGGAACCAGGGCAGACTGCCAAATAGGAAATAATGGTCTCAAAGACCCCACAATGGTTCATGTTTTTAGTCAACAATTGGTCTGGTAGGTGAACCTGGCCATATCTCTATACTGAGACCAAAGCTGATAGGTTGTGTTTCCATGAAATCAATGGTGTGAGGGCAACATAACCCAGATCCTACTCACAGCCAATCATCTCTGCAGGAATCAGATGGATGGACCAAATAGCTTCTACCAACCACCAGGGCCAGACCCTGGATAGACATGATCCTGAAGATACAAATAGGTGCACAGATTCCCTATCAGGCACCACCCATGGTTTAAAGAAAGTCCTTGGTGCAGGTGTCCTTGATCCTTATTTTATTATGTATTTTTATACCTATCTATGGTAACCCACTCTCATGCCCCCGCAGCTCTGGTTGCTGTAGATATTAGATAGAATACAAGACATGAATGGTATAAATATAGGGCCATGTTCCCATTGGGATCCAACAGTAGAGATGAGCTTGGGCTAAAGTGGAATTGCACTGATATTTCCCAGGAGTCTAAAGGACATCTTGATAGAAAAATACCTTTCTATATGAAATGAGTAAGGAACCCTTATCCCTGGGCTGCATTAAGTGGGTGCAAACAAGTATGAGTTTTTAGGTGCCCATCACAGTGGAGTAATACAGAAAATTAACTTTTCAAAATATATTGTCACTGGTGTGGTGTTTATAAAAATGGCCTGTAGAGGTCACTGTGCACATGAGTTATACTGTGCATATATTTTACCTTCTATACTGGTAAAAAGCAATAGAGTTCAAGTTACTGACTGTCTCTTTCTGTCCCTTTTTGTTATAATGGAGCTATGGGTTTACTTGCTCTTTAAAGTCAAACTAAATCCCATCATAACACATGCCATCTATATAAAGGGCAGCAAGAAGGCTCCAGCAAAGGCAGGTGAGATAGCAACGTTTCCCTAATAACCTTCCTAAATCCGACTTGTCCTTCCGCGTCTGGAGTCCTAATGAGTTCTGCCAGCTACAACGTGGGCACTGCCAGTCTGCGGTGACTGAGACAGAGACTATACAAATCTACCTGACAATCCTTCTTTAATTCCTCTGAAATACAGGCAATACCTTAAAAGGGTATATAAACCCAAGACTTTAAAGTGCATTCCTAATATCCATTGATTCTCACTGAGTTTAAGTTATGTCTAAATGCCACTGCTATTGACCAGCGTCTGTCTCTTTAGAACTGGTGGTTAGCGATGGGTGAATTTATTCGCCTAACACGAATCCGTGGCAAATTCCCGCCATTCGCTGCCGGCGAATATATTCGCAAAATGGCCGGTGAAAATTCGCCAGCATCAATTTCAGATTTTCACTAGTTTTTCGTGAAAACGTTCGAAATTCACGAATTTAATGAAAACTTTTGAATGTCACGAATTTAGTGATATAGTTCAAAATTCACGAATTTATAGTGAAATTGCTTGAAATTCATGAATGTATAGTGAAGTTGCTCAAATTTCACAAATTTTTCGTGAAAACGGTTACATTTCACAAGATTTGCCGATCACTACTGGTGGTTCTGATTCCTGAAACTAAGTAGCATTAGCCAACAGGCCTCCAGTTTACCAGTATATGTGAAGCCAATGCAGTGGTTAAGCACAATGGATTTATAGGTGTAGTAAATAGAAGCCAGCAAAGCAAAGCCAACTGAGAAACCAGGGTTGACACCTTATCGGATGTAAATAATAAAAAAGTGGCAAAAACGGATGCATTTTTAAATAGGCCATTACAAGGCTCAATTTATTTAAATTGTAAACAAACTGAAAAAAAGGAGAGACGTTGGCATTAAACATTTATATATCCAGAGGTCACAGAAAAGCAATTTAGAAATTATAAAGATCGTAACAGCAAATGGGAACCGCCAGCATTGGGAAATGAGAAAGTGATTGCAGAGCAAAGTATGAACAACCCCCAAAGTTATTTAAGCATATCATTAAGAGGAAGAGAATTTGCTCGTCCTAAGAGGGCTGAGAAAGCAAATACGCTCCATAAGAAATGTTATTTACAAAAGAACAACAAATGATCTGAATACGTCTCTAAATACTAATTTGTATGGAATCCTGAGACAAATGTGCGAGAAAGAGTCCACACGGGTAGGAAGTTAAGAAGGTAAATGAAGGACCTTAGTTCTAAAGCTAGAAGAGATAAATGGATGGATATTATAGAATGTACTCCCTTAAGAGCCTGTACTAGACAGTTATAAGAAAGGGATAGGAACCCCTCGGAAGAGCACCAGAAGCAGTAGAAAAATATGGCAAGATAGCGACAGTACAAAAAAAATGGAGACAGTGAGAGAAGATGCTGACACAGGGCCAAAAGAAAGACAAGACAAGATAGAGACAGTAGACCAAGATGGTTACAGTAAGGCAAGATGAGGACACACAGGACAGCCAAATGAAGACAGTAGGAAAGCATGGTGACAGTAGAGCCAGATGAAGACATTAGGATCAGAAAGAGACAGTAGGACAAGATGGAGACAATACAAAAATATGGTCACAGTAGAGCCAAATGGAGACAGTAAGAAAATATGGTTACAGTTGGGCCAGACAGAGACAGTAGGACCAGATGGAGACACCAGGAAAGTTGGAGACAGTAGGACCAGATGGAGACACCAGGAAAGTTGGAGACAGTAGGACCAGATGAAGTCAATAGGACAAGATGGAGACATTAGGGCAATATGGTTACAGTCAGACTGGCGCATTTGGGACCCAGCTTCAAGGGCCCTGCACACGTGCAAAAACTGGGTCTTCAAGAGTATGCGTGAACATAAACGCACAGCGCGCAAGAGAGAAGTCCTATGCACATGTGCAGAATCCTCCATACCCCACTGCAGTAGGCCGGTGTCCTGCCAGCCCTCCACCCTGGTTACAGTAGGCCACAATGGTTACAGTAGGGCCAGATGGAAACAGTACGAACCAGATGGAGACAGTAAGGTCAGATGGAGAAAGAAGGGCAGGAAAGGATAGTATGACAAGATGGTTACAGTAGGACCAGATGACCAAGGACTAGTCCCTTGATCAACTTGTGCCATTAGCTATCTTCCATAACCCGGTATTCCCTCACTTGCTAAATAGCCATCCAACTCCTTATCTAATGTATCAGTCTGTACAAATGATTCAGGATTCACAGCTCTCACTGTAAAAACCCCAGTAGGGCAAGATGTAGACAGTAGGACAAGAGGGCACTGTAACAAATAGGTATGCACTGCTAATTTACAGCAATCAACGTTTGCCTTCAAAGAGGAAACTGGTAGAGGCTATCAGCTGATACTGCTACTGAGAGGCTGGTTTCAGTGACTGGAAAGCCTTACAGTAATTATTATGAGTGAAATATGGGTCTAAGGACTCCTTAGCCCACTTGGGGTTGTATATACTGACCTCCTGTTTGGTTGTCTGGACTCCTGTTTTCAAACAGTTTCCATTTTCGTCGGTGAAATGAAATCATGTCACTGGAACATACTGTCGGTCTGAGGGCAACATGATTTCCAGGCTGGAGGCCTCAGGGGGCTTTTGTGCTTTGTAGCTTCGGCCTGTGATTATCTCAATGTATGTAATGAAGAAGGAGCTGTCACTCTGTACCTGACTAAAACCCCAGTCCGCTAATAATCCCTTTCTCTGGAGAAAATAGCTGCTTCTAGCTGTTTCCTATTTTACCCCCTCTAGCACAATAAGGTTAGTGCAGAGCTGTTTTTAAGGAGGGTCCAAGCAGCAGAGGTTGCCCTTGATCCTGCACATTGCAGAACTAAAAATGTTATTAGCTGTATTTGCAGTGGCACAAATAGAAATTTTGTATCTTTAACACAAAACTATTTTTAGGACCCCTCAAAAAAGAAGATTTATATTGCAAAAACATACCAAATGTATGTTGTATACACAATTAGCACACCAGACAATTGCTCCTGGGAATGAACTATGGTTGTAACATTCCCTGTTTTCCTCTAGAACAAATTGCATACATTTTGGAAGGCTTTTAACTGATTTCACCCTAACTAACTATGTGGGACAGCAAGAATAGTTGGGAAAGATGGAGACTTTAGACTCAAGAAGTAGACAGTAGGGCAAGATGGAGACAGTTGGGCAAGATGGAGACAGTTGGACAAGATGGAGACAGTAGGACAAGACTGAGACAGTAGGTCAAGAGGAAGCCAGTAGGACAAGATGGAGACAGTAGGACAAGCTGGGGACAGTAGAATAAGATGAAGTCTGTAGGACAAGATGAAGACAGTAGGGTAAGATAGATATAGTAGGACAAGATGAAGATGGGAAATATAGAGATAGGACAAGATGGGGCAAGTAGGGAAAGATGGAGACAGTATAGCAAGATGGAGACAGAAGACAGGAAGGTGACGGTAGGTCCAGATAGAGACAGTATGTCATGATGGAGACAGTAGGACAAGATGGAGACAGTAGGACAAGATGGAGACAGTAGGACAAGATGGAGACAGTAGGACAAGATGGGGACAGTAGGACAAGATGGAAACAATAGGACAAGCTGAAACAGATATTCAAGTTGGAGACAGTTGGGCAAGATGGAAACACCAAAGCAAGGTGAACCCAGTAGAGGGAGATGAAGATGGCCATGGTAGGCACAACAGCAAAAAATGGATAAAATAATTCTTTTTATGAGTGTTGCCCAATCTCAGATTTTGAAAACACCAGGACCCATCAACCACCAAAGGCTGTTTCACAAAGTTGTCAAAGGACTACAGACTAGACTGTCTAAAAATACCCAAATAATAAGGTCATTACTGAAGTCTAATTTCTGATGGCCCTGATTTTGGTGGTACTAGAAGATATAGTATAGCAACAGACACAAGAGATGACTCCTCCTTAATATTTCCATAAACAAAATCAAGCCATTATTGTTAACAGTAGTATTTGCAGTTCCCAAAAGTCACATGGGGGCGTTATTTTACATTCTTAAATTACAGTGGAAAATATTACTTATCTGTATATTTTTCCCAGTTTATAATTGCATTACTGCCCTAACAAGGACAGCATGCACATTTCAATTAAATTAAATTCTAAGCTTTGCAATAAAAGTTTGATTCATCAGGGGGGTGGAACAATTTGGCAAATTTAAAAATTGTAACTAGTGCACCAAGTGGGAGGCGTTGGCTTACTCTTGGGCTTATTTCTTCATTATATATTGTTCATTTTGTACATTTTTATGATTTTTAGCATTTAATCTGGCCCAAAGGCACTTGGTTATCCGGTCTCTCGGGGGCTGTTTTCTTATGAAAGCTGATGATTCCCCCGCTGAGCTCTGAGTGGGTTTGTCTAGCATAGGAGTAATTTTGTTTGTTTTTTTTAGTTTTCTTTCCATTTTATTTTGTATTAACAAATATTTGCAGGCTGTAAATTGGCACATTTGCTGTTCGAAAATGGAGATTAAATTGTTGGCTGTGGATGTTTTTGTTTTTTTTTGTAAAGCTTTACCAGCTAAGTACAGGCTGACATTATAAGGTCAGGCAGTGTGAATGTGTTTGGCGGGGGGCGCCGAGTTCTTGAGGGATTGGATGTCAAAAATTTTACATTTCTGTTGCATTAATGCCCATGAAAAATAAATTGTCTAAACTGCTGTAAATAGTTTAGAAAACCAGATGAGCACACAATGCCCCCTCTGTGCACCTCATCTGACCAACTATGACCTAACAGTGGTCAGATCCATTTGAACCCTGTCCACTTTCCAATAAGCCGGCCCTTTTTGGCTCCACAATCTGTGATTGTCCCACAAAAATGGCGACTATTGAGTTGTATGGTGATGCACATTTATTTCTTCTAAGGTGGCCTCCTGTGGAGTAGAACATTCATGCTCCAAGGAACCTTTTTAGAATAGATTTCTTATTGCCTCTTCCCCTTTAAGCCATATTTGCCTTCCTTACTCTTACAATCCAGATTTTGACACGCTAGATATTCCGCAGATGTTCCTTGGCACTCGGGGCTGACATTTCTTAGAGGACATGTCAAACGGAGATGTATAAGCCAAATATTTTTAGATCTAATTAGCCAAGCACATTTTAATGGCTGCCGGCCTTTGGAATCTGATCCTGTTTTGAAGAGATCATCTTCAATTAAGGATCTGAAATGCTAATTATGCCTATAATTATTATCCCTGTGCAATTACCGCATCAGTAGAATGTTTATTTAATTAGCACAAATAAATCCTGAAAGAGGTTTCCCTGGACTCCTTTACAGAGGTGACCTAAAATAAGTATTACTTCCTGTAGATGAAATCCCTAAATAAATAGAGTGTTTGAAAGGAGACATTCTGTGCCCACAGGACACTTGCTTCATTTTTCACGAGCAGCAGTCCAGGCATAAGAATGTCTTCTTTTTGGTATTGGGTCTATGAAGTCATAGATCATGATTGTCCAAGCTATGGTATCTTTGGAACTCTTCATAAATGCCATAAGTAGTTAATTAAGAAGCAGAACAGGAAAACTATTGTATTGATGGCTGAGCTTGGGCTTTTTTGCACTGATCAATACTGTTGATGGCAAGAGACACAATGACCTTTGTCCAAATCAAGCCTGATCTTCTTTTTGAAGCACCAGTGGCCAGGTCTTCTTTGGACATATTATGAGAAGATCCAATTGACTGGAAAAGACAGTTATGTTCAGAAGGGTGTAAGAGAAAAGAGGAAGAGGACAAACAGCAGCTAGAAAAACATCCTAAAGTAATAATGTCTTGGAATGTTGATGAGGACAAAGAATTTTGAGAACATAAAAAGCAAGAAACATACAAAAATATTCTTAACCAAATCAAGCCCAAGCTTTTAACTTGAAGCACCAATCACCATGCTGAAGTTGTTTTCTTTGGACATATGAGGAGAGTCAAATTCATGGTCGGATTGGTCAAAAGAGTGAAATAGAAAAAGAGGACAACCAGTAACAAGATGGATAGATTCAATTACAACATAAACATGACAATGAGAAAGCCTGAAGAACAAACAAAAGTCCATCCTCCAGAACATCCTCAATTGTTGATGCTTTTGACCTTTGGTGAAAGTGAAGTCTTTAGGGTGGAAGATCATTGGCAAACTAATTTGCCAAACCTAACCTACCACGATGACCAGGTCATGAAGTTGTCTTGTTTTAGAAATAATATGGGTTCAGCATATATGTTGAGGAGGAAGGGAAAAGAGGAAGTCCAGCAACATCATGTATAGACGTAATCACAACAGTCAAGATGCCATTGAAAAGCCAGATGAACAAACAGAAGACATGACATCCTTAGCTGTTGATGTTTTTGACCTTTGGTGAAGTCTTTAGGGTGGAAGATCATTGACAAACTCATTTTCCAACCTCCCACAATGACCAGGTCATGAAGTTGTCTTGTTTTAGGTTGAAACATTTGTGGAGGGGGAAGTCAACATGATGTAGAGACTTAATCACAACAGTCAAAATGCCATTGAGAAGCCTGGCGACCAAACAAAAAACAAGACATCCTGGTGGAATGCTGCCCATATAGTCAACAGGAGTCAACATCAACTTAATGGGACTTGGTAATAATCATTGTAAATAAGCCAGGGAACAAGGTTCTCCTTCAGTTCTCAAGCAGTTATGGAGTAAAAATATCTCAATTGCCACTTGTTCCTAATGGTGCTTGGCTTATCTCATTGTGAAGTAGGTACATAAATCTCTGCATAATTGAACCATCACTGAGTGAAGCAACAAAGGAAACAAAAATGGAGAAAAAAACAACCAGACACTGCTGTTAAGAATTAAAAGGACATTAGAAAAGGCTTCCCTTATCATATCTGTCAGCACATAAATTAGTCAGCAGTGAAAAGGTGTCACTGCACCCTGCTAATTGGGTTGCAAAGTCAATACTGTAGGCGATAAGACACAATGGTCCTGCTGGTCAGTGCATTTGTGCAACTGTCAGCTGCTGCCTATACAATGCTCTTTATTACAAAGGCGCTTTCCCAAATCTTGTCCCTGAGCTCGAAAAATTGGTCAACTTATGAAGATGTGGAACCAGATAGAACAATGACCCGGAAGGAAATCGGAGACAAAGTTCTGGGAACAACCGAGACCCTGGGCTATTTGGAGAAGACAGTTAGGAGCGGCTGTTTGAAGAAGTACAAAAAGTTCCCTTCATGTGCAAGGCTTCCAGTAAACCAACGGAGATTGCAGAACATTGGCTCTGATTTTCATCATTGTAATTAAAATCAAGTTTAATTGAACGTACGAATGGTTTTATTCATTAAGCGCCAGCGGTGCTAATAGATGCAGTGATCCCTGATAAAATAATTGCCTTTATAATATAATTACCAGCCGGCTTCTTTCCGAGGTCATGTGCTGTAGGAGGCAACGTAGCTCTATGGCACCCCCAAAATGAAGTCACCTAGTGACCAATGCAGATGTTCCTTTGCTGTCTCCAGACTGGGATCAGCCAGGTGGGAGCTTGGAGCTACAACTGCAGTAGATGATCAAGTCTGCAATAAGTAGTTATCTGATCTTTTATCAAGACTGTATAAGTGATTGGAAGGTGCTTTATCCCATCAGAAATCACTCCTGAAGTCTTCTATGCCTAAGTCAAGGGCCATATTGGCCCCTTATGGTCATCTCCAAGCAGGAGACATTGGACAAAAAGGTGAACCAAAAACCCCATCAAGATGGACTTTCTATGAAGCTGAACGGAGCAGAATTTTAGGCCTTGAGGTTACTGGAGATGTGATTTACTGTCCTCAGACTTGGATAAAGTGCTTGATGCAGTTCAGCTCTGTAGGTTATTGATTAAATTAAGGAATATTGGTCTGGGGCCAAGTATTTGTTGGGCAACGGGATGAGATTGTGCAGAGAGACATGATTAATTGGACACTTTCTAGATGGGATGAAACTAGAAATCAAGCACCTCGGGGTCTGCCCTTGGGACGCTTCACTCTAATGTATTCATTAATGACCATTTTGGTATTTAAATCATTGGCTCTGTGTTTGCTGATGGCTCAGGAATAATCAGAGTCATAGGATGAAGTCAAGAGAGATTTTGACAAATCGTGAGACTGAGAATAAACTGGTGTCTGTGATAATCAATTTTAATGCACCTACAGGGGAATACCTATGTTACATAGTTTTATGGGATCTCTCTGTACAGACTATGAGCAA
>CM044437.1:2667005-2684833 GCA_024363595.1 Xenopus borealis | reverse complement strand
AACTTAGGGACTGTTCCTGCTGAATTGTGCTTAGTACAGGGAATACCTATGTGACAATTTGTTGAGATTTGCTGAACACAAAGATTTGGCAGATCCTGCAAACATAGTCGGTTCCATCCAACAAAAACATGACCATGCCTAAAACTGCGACATTACCCGAAATATGAACGTTTATTTTAAAATGAGCTTTTAGCAAATTCCATTAATTAAATAAATAAATATAATAAACAAAACTCAGATTAGAATTTTTGGCAACAATTTCGCTTGCTCTCGTTGCCGGCGCCTGTTGCATTTCCGTTCAGTCAGTGGAGCAAGTGGGCGGTGCAATGAGAGTAAATAAAAGTGATGAATTCTTCGCCTCTCGTATCCCTCCATGTGTTTGGGGGTCCCTCGTGCTCTTGTCTCTGTCCTCGAATATCACAGAGTGGGATGAACAAGCCAATCAGAGAGAGCCCATAATAGGTTTAGCCTGGTCACGTGACCCAGCAGCGAGCCTTTATTGCTCAGAGATCACAGGAGAGCGCGGCACCAGCTGGTACATGGCGACTACCTGGAGTGATGATAAATGATGTTTCGCAGTTAAAATTCTCCTTGTAATGGGCTTGAGTCCTCGAGGAGGAGCTGGTCGGGGGGGGGGCACTGGGGCTCTACTACTAATCGTCGCTTTTTGGAGAACATTTGCAAAGTCCACGTTAATCTCTTTACAGAACAAGTTGATGCCGCAGGGCAGGTGGCAGTGACAACAGGCAGATGGTTGGGAAGAACAGCAGAAGATTTATAGAGTTTTAGAGCCGTGATATCAACCGCACTACAACTCCCAGCATCCCCTGTGGGTGTGTGACAGCTGCTGGGAAATGTGTTTAGACAACATTAGAGATGAGTCAAGTCTCTCACAGCCTCAAGTTTCAGCCCTTTGCCGGAACAGCCGAGCGCCAATTGTATGAGACGGGGCTAAACCAAATAAAATGCCATTTTATACCCACAGTGCATTGCTTCTTATCAGAGTCTCAAATCAACAGATGGAACCACAAAACAGCACAGCCTTAACTTGAAAACAATTCACACAGGACGACCTGGAAGCACATGCTACTGCTACATTGTGTATATTGTCAGGAGCAGCAGTGCAGATATGGGCAGATACTGCTTTTTGTTACATTTACAAATAACTTTATAAAGCCAAAGGCAGCAGGGAGGGAACAGCAAGAGGCAATAAGCACAAGACAGACCCAGTGATTAGCAATGGGTAGTTGGACTGAGCAACAGGGAAGGAACAGTAGGAAACAATGGACAGAAATAAATAAAGGAAATAATGATCAACACAAACCATGGACAGAAGATACAGTGGATTAAATTGCTGCGCACCCCCTTATTACCATGTCCATCTTACAAAAAAGTTATAATACATTTCTGTGGTTTTTGTGTGTTATTACAGTTTTGCTAATGAAGGTGAATTGCCCTTTTACTGCAAGTCACAGTTTCCCCACGAGACCTGCTTATCTTAAATTGATAAAATAGTTTCTTTGTTTGGTACAATAAATTCTTTGCTTATCCTAAATTGTTACAACACTAAGTGCACCTGCACCATGTATTCTTGACCCAAATACACTGGCAAAAGCCAATTAAGCTAGAAACTTTGTATCTTTTTTCCAGCTGTTCATTGCAGGAGATCAAAGAGAAAGTCAGGACATTTCAGTAACAATACGGGACTGCAGGTTGAGCGGTCAGGACTGTTGGAGGTATGGCAATTATGAACAGGGAAGGGGAGAAAGAAAGAGGACATAGAAGACAAAGAACAAGAGAGAAGTAAACTAGGAAAGTGGAAGTAGAAGGCAATGAAGAACAGGGAAGGAGAGAAGGAATGGGGAAGTAGAAGGCAATGAAGAACAGGGTGGAGAGAAGGAATAGGGAAGTAGAAGGCAATAAAGAACAGGGAAGGAGAGAAGGAATAGGGAAGTAGAAGGCAATAAAGAACAGGGAAGGAGAGAAGGAATGGGAAAGTGGAAGGCAATAAAGAACAGGGAAGGAGAGAAGGAATGGGGAAGTAGAAAGCAACTAAGAACAGGGTGGAGAGAAGGAATGGGGAAGTAGAAGGCAATGAAGAACAGGGAATGAGAGAAGGAATGGGAAAGTGGAAGGCAATGAAGAACAGGGAGAGAAGGAATGGGGAAGTAGAAGGCAATGAAGAACAGGGAGGGAGAGAAGGAATGGGGAAGCAGAAGGCAATGAAGAACAAGGAAGGAGAGGAAGAAAGGGGAAATAGAAGGTATCAAAGAAAAGGGAAGGAGAGAATAAAGGGCAAGTAGAAGGCAATGATGAACATGGACAAGGAGAAGAAAATGAGCAATAAAGGATAATGATGAACAGGGAAGAAGAAAAGGAGTGGGGAAGCAGAAGGCAATGATGAACAGTGAAGGAAAGGGTACAATAGAAGATAATGAAAAGGTAAGGAGAGAACAAAAGGGGCAATACAGGATTATGATGAACAGAGATGGAGAGATTAAAAGGGGAAAGAAAAAGGACAATACAGGATAATGAACAGGGAAGGGGAAAGTAAAGGGGCAATACAGGATAATGTTGAAGAGAAAAGGAGAGAAGGAAAGGGACAGTAGAAGGTAATGGGCATCAGCTGTGATCAGTGAGGGATATCATGTAAATAGAGAGATTAAAGAGCACTGAAGGTGAATTAGGGAACACTTACATGTACATATTATATGAATATTTGTGCTGTTTCATTCGTGTGCGGAAGCTAAATTACCAGTTCTGTCTTTTCTGCAGCCCATGCCATGCATTTTTACTTGCGCCGTAGCTCCTGGCTAATTCCATCCCTGGCACATGTAAGTATATATTTAGCAGTTCTAATTTCTCACAAAGTGAAAAGCGATGATAACGCCGCAGCTCAGATGCTATTTGGGGAACTCGATTTGCGAGCTCTGTAATGGGAAACGTATGGTAAATTGTGTCGGGGAAAGATAAGGCCACTTTAATTTGCCTTTTGCAGGATACAAATAAGCGTTTCTTCTGGGCAGAAGCATATATATATATATATATATATATATATATATATAGATATATATGCTCCGAATGAGCAGCAGGGGGGCGAAAGCGTCCAGCCAGCGAGGCCGAGCACGTGCCCCCCTCCCCTGTGATGCTCTTTTAATTAAAGGATTGTAATAATCACAAACGTTGAGTAGTATAAGTGCAGGGACATTAGGGGATGGTGTATAATACCACATATATATGCAACGCTAAATTACTAAACTATTCTGAATGTCCTTCCCATACTAATAGGGAGCTTTATACATTTTGGAAGCCCCCATGGAACTTTAGCATCATCTATCTACATAAAGAGCAATGGTACTGGCCAATTGGCTGGGTGGAGGCACACCCTATGGTTGGGTAGCCCTTGAATCAGAACCTTTCTTTTCCAATTAAAACAGCCGCCATGTACAAAATGGAAAATCTTCGAGACAATTATTTGCAATTTTTTAAAGTTGGTCTCCTGGAAAAATAAAAGCATTACAAATCCATTTCAGAGAGCGGCAACACATTACTGCCGGTGTCCACTGAGCTTTAATACCCATTATCAGTAGCTTACAATAAATATGCTCTCGGCCGGCATCTCTCCTCCATCAAGAAACATGTAATTTACAAGGTGAAGAGGAAAAAAAAAGACATTTCTCCATAAATTGTTGCATCGGCAGAAGGTTCCCAGGTTGCCTCAGAAGCTCACGCACAATGTTCCCCGTGATTTGATTCAACAACCTATTTTATCTCAATGAGTGGAAAGCCATTTTATGACTCTTAGGAGGATGAAGCACAATAGCCGAGGTAAATTTATGGTCAAGTGGAAAGTTTCGCCATAGGGTATTGATTTCATATTGAGCGAAAAAACTCCCTCAGAAATGGCTCAAGAGGAGGCCCCGCCGCCTTAATAGATGCAATTTCTTCATTATAACAAAGGAGTGGAAATAATGGTAGGACAAAGAGGAGAAGCACATCAGGGAGAAACATAAAGGTCAACTACGAACCAAGGGAAAGATTTATTTATAGGGAATTAAACAAGTCAAGTCATCAATACTGAGCATCTACAAGGTTCTAAAAAGCGATCCCACAGATCTAGGAGGACAGCAGTGAATGGGAGATGCTCGGGTCAAATGGTATTTTCCCATTTCAAAGCATTTTATTTCAATTTAGACAAGGGTGCATTGTTTCAATGCAGGCTTGTGAAATGAAGCACCCCCAAGATATTGTTTAGAGGTATTACTAAAAATACTGAAATACCTAAGAGTTTGAGATATTTTCAACCACCTTAAAGGCTAACATAAAGATAATTCAATGGGGTGACAATTTGTTAGGCACACCCTTAGAGACTCGAAACTCCTTTAGGTGGGGGTTTGTATTCCTCATGCTCCACGCCAACCTTCACATGAGTAACGCTTGGAAAAGCAGCATCTGATATCCATTCAACAAATTTCCAATATTACACCTTTAATATATCAGATCTGCCAGGCAGAAGCCGATACATTAATCCTGAGCTGTAGCCTGCTGTACAATATAGATCCGAGAGGTGTTGGACACTCATAACTTCTTCGTTTTTCATTTGCAGAGGCTGAACCTTGTTATTCTCTTTGGACTTTATACTGACACTATCTTGGTAAATTGTACTTTAACTCAACTATTTGCCCCAAACTGTTTCTGTGCTGCAGTGAATGTGCAGCTGAATGGCAGACAGTTGCCATTGGTTAGCATACAAACACTGCTCACTCATACCAAAGATCTATCTCATACATAGCTTTGAATGCTCACTCAAGTACTGCTATTAAGAACAACATGATGACAGTAGGGCAAGATGCAGACAATAGGGCAAGATGGAGACAGTAGGACAAGATGGAGAAAGTATGACAAGATGGAAACAGTAGGGCAAGATGGAGAAAGTATGACAAGATGGAAACAGTAGGGCAAGATGGAGACAGTAGGACAAGATGGGGACAGTAGGACAAGAAGGAAACAGTAGGACAAGATGGAGACAGTAGGACAAGATGGAGACAGTAGGACAAGAAGGAAACAGTAGGACAAGATGGAGACAGTAGGACAAGATGGAGAAAGTATGACAAGATGAAGACAGTAGGGCAAGATGGAGACAGTAGGACAAGATGGAGATAGTAGGACAAGATGGAGACAGTAAGACAAGATAGAGACAGTAGAGCAAGATGGAGACAGTAGGGCAAGATGGAGACAGTAGGGCAAGATGGAGACAGTAGGGCAAGATGGAAATAGAAAGGCAAGCTGTGGACAGAAGGGCAAGGTGATGACTGTAGGTCAAGATGAGACCGTAGAACAAGATGTAGAAAGTAGAACAAGATGGAGACAGTAAGGCAAGGAGTGGGGAAAATGGAGATAGTGAGGCAAGATGGTGATAGTAAGGCAAGATGGAGACAGCAGCACAAAATGGTGACAGTAGGGTATGATGGACATGGGGGGTAAAGATGGTGACTGTAGTAAGTTGCTGACAGTATGGTAATATTGAGACATATGGCCACAGAAAGCACCTGTGCCAGATTTAATATCCACATAACTCTTTTGGCCAAATACCCTTTCTTGTTCCTTCATTTGAAGGTTGTTGAAAAAAATGGTTAATGAGTTGTTAACCTGAACCTGAAACTAAAACCTCTTTGGCCAAAGCACTAAAGAGACAGACCAAGAAAAGTTTCTCAAACTATGATGCCCTCTATATGACAAATGCATGGCAAATAAATGCTTCATAATCCGTCCATCTTGTCAGTTATAAATAGAGAATACTATTTGTTAATTGAACTAACAATGTTACAATGAGAGCTATACAGTAGCATATGTCAGCAGCAATGAATATTCATGTAAAAATGTGTAACAGTCAAGAAATTAGGTACATGCACTCATGATTCATCACAGTTGCCCTAGAGCTGGTAGCTAATAAATCGAGCCTGCTCTGGAGCTGCTGGTTGTGATTCATTATGGTCACTGCAGTTGAGATTCATTCATTCAATCCCAGGCTGGTGGTCATGACTAATCCTGGCTGCCACAAGGCTCCTAAACCTCAGATGGAGAAATGATGTTCCACCAAAACCATCAACTTGTTTTGCCACTTCCTTCAACTCCTTACATGACTGCAGGAAAGGAACAAAACTTCCATCAGGAACAGCCCTGCCTCCCATGATCCTCCCATGGGCAAAACTTTTACAATCAAAAGAAAATATCAAAATGAGACTGTGACGAACATCTAAAGATTATGTTATGACCATAGACTGACCAAGCCAGACAAAAATGAGACCCTAATGCAGCACTGGGAAACACTCTTTAGGACCAATATGATAGCATATGTTAATAATAATAGCAACTTGTTTTGCAGTCGATTTCCACCAATATCCTTCATCCTTGCCATATTCCCAACAATTTGGTCAACAAGAACTTACCCTCACAGTAGGCCGGATCACCTTGAATGGGTTGAAAGCCACCGAGACACTCACATGTCGCTTTAGTGTTACGGTTTCTACATTCCGAGTTCTCACCACATCTATGTCCGTCGGCACAAAAGTTATGCCCTGGGAGATAAAAAATATATATTATTTTCATACTCTTTAGGGCAGTAGAACACATTCTCATTAGTGAAAGATGAAGGGGAACCTAATCTAGACTGAATTAGACATTACATGAATCCCCTCTTCGATATCTCTAGCTAGCAGAAAGCAGACATGTGAAACTGAAATCTGGTCATAGGAAAATGAAGAGAAATTTATCAATCTCCTGTTTCACCGTAGTTAGAAGTATCCCTGGTAAGGCTATGGGCACCAAGATTGCTACTCTGTAATTTTAGTACTTTTGGAAATCAGTGAGCAAAGGCAACTACCAACTGTTACTTAGTGCAGGGGTCAAAGTCCTTAGTGACCCTCTACCAACAGTCTTTGTGCTATCCTGATGGACCCTCATGGCTGCTCCTGAAACAGCCTCCAACATTCCTCTCAGGCCTTTAGAGAGTGGACACTAGAAGATAAATCAGGGGCACCAGGCTGAACACACTCACTGATCTGAGCACCTAAATAACGGACACATTTAAATAGACCGTACTGGGAAATGTGTGCCGATGACTATGCTGGCAGCTGTCAGGTTAGACATCCCTGGGGAGAGAACATATGGATCTGATGTATGGACCTGTACATGTGATATAACGTCTGTGTATAAAAAAATAGAATTCCCCTTCACTTGCCCCCCATCTCTCATTCCAGAAGAAGATTAATGAAGCAGACTAGAAAACATGGCATATGGCAGCCACTGGGTAATATTATAAACGGCAGTGATTGAAATCACATTAAAAATCGCACACAGCATTTGTACATTTCTTCCAACAATCTTACAGGAAAGAGCCATCTGGGAACTCAGAGCTTCCTCCTCCTCCTCCTCCTGTTCCAGCATTATTATCAAGTATTTATTGAGAGCAGTCCTTTTCCACAGCCTTCTACAATTATATTCTAGTTGTGCTACTGAATACTGTAGACTGGGGCGGTGAGCTCTAGTGATGTGTAGGTTGACCTGAGGGTTGGGTAGGGTTTTCACAACCATTTTGGGTTCATGTTGGGTGCAGTTCAGGAAGGCAAAAGAAACGCCCCCTCTTCTCCTGAGGAACCAGAGGCATACACAGAAGTAGTGGGAATGGGTTGGGTGCTGGTTCTACAATGGCAACATTTTGAGGGTTGTTGTTGGGTGCAGGTTTAGGTTTGTTTGTTAGGGTTGTAGGGAATGTGCCCAACAAGGGTCAAGTATGGGTTGAGTTTTTCCTCACACACACATCACTAGTGAGGTGACCTTAGACACTATCTATCCATAAAGCTAAGGGGTCACCACCCTAATTATATGGGGTCTATTTGGTTTTAGGATGGAGGCCATGCTCAGAAGCACACTACACTCATTGGCAAGGAGATCCAGATGAGAAACCCATACAGAAGCTTATGGTAAAGATTGAGGAGAAACAGGTTGAATAGACTAGAAACCACTAAAGGATCTGTCTTCACAAGGAGATCTCCTAGAACCCTGCTGAGATGGTCTAAACCTACTATCTATGCCCCAAATGAGGAATTGTTTGAATTGGGAAAATACAGAAACTTTTTAAGCAAATTTGAACATTGCAGTTGTTTGTTGTCTTAAACCACCGAGTGTCGTGGAACCACCACGGCCAAACACTAAAGATCCGGCCAACTCTGAGCTTCACATAATATCTCCTAAATTAGGCAGCTGGGTTGAATCAGAGAATCAATAACTTATGTCCAGAGATCCATTATTCAACCAACCAATATGTGCCCGACCACTTCCATGGTGGAATGACCAGTTAGTTGCTTCTCTAATGATATCTCTATTATGTGCAGTTTCTTTTGTTGGAGAAGAAAACAGATTAACTGTTGCAAGTACCAACTGAATGCCAGTTCTGACTTTTGAACATGCCACCTACAGTTGACCTCTGTATATTTATGGCTGGGAGCTGCCATATTGTTTAGGAAGGAAACTGTCCCTAGACAAAGGACCCCCACAAAAGGCTTTGTTTCCATAACTACCAAATACATCCCAGGCCTCCAGATCTGATATGCCTCTGTGGAACCAGCTAGGGGATTGAATTAATTCTGGTCCCAGGGGAGCCGTTTGCTGTCAGTCGCAGGTCAAATAATTCCCCTAAATCTCAATTCCTACTGATGAGGATAATGCCAGGACCTTGTTCACTGGAGACGACAAGCAGCACAAACAGTTGGATTATTATTATTTATGATCACATCAGGACAATGTGCCGGGACCCCTAAGCACTGAGCAAATATTAATAACAGGCCAAGCAAATACAATTACCTGCCGACACACGGCCAATAATAGAGACAGATTAAGAGCAAAACAGGGCTTTGTAGGACAGAGATTCAAAGCGAGGATAAAGGTAATGTCACTCCATGCAGAATATAATCACCCCACGTAAATACCCATTGGTTTTATTGATTAAGTAGACAGAATACAATATTACTAACCATGATCTGTTTATGTTTGTTCTGGGCACACAATAAGCTATACCCTCATACTGTACTGTCTAAGGGAATCAATATGGCACCTCCTCCCATATGTATAAATACAAATATACAGAGAAGGAATGTTCCAGGCAACCAATATGTTGTGCCTCATTTTTAAAGTCTATTAATGGGAACATAAATGGAAAATAAAGCAGTTTATATTGTACCTGTAAGGAAATGGAAATGAATTTAGAAATTAATGGATGATAAAATGGGAATGCCCCTGATTCAGTCAGTGTCGGGGTATTATCTTAAGCAAAACACTCGTGCCGTTTAGGATAATGTCCCCATAAACAAATCCTACCCAGCTGTGTAATTGATGCTCCGAAATGACGCTCATAAATTGTCTCCAGTGAATCCCATGACCCGATCCTCATTGGCTGTATATTAATTCCCAAACACTGACCCTTTAGGGCGACGACACACGAGGAAACGGAAAAGCAAAAGCGAGACAAGTTACAAAGCCAAAGGCCGCCGCCGATTCTATTACTGTATTATTTTATTGCTTTTAAAGCATTTACTGCAGAAGACACGGCCGTCATTACTTGGAAGCGAAAAAAAAGGAAAAAAAAATGATTCTCTCGGGTCGGTTTCTAAACTGCGGGGCACAAAGCGAAAAGATAACATCTCCGCGCAGATGGGAAGTCAAAATTATCAATGAACCGGTCTCGGAATGAACTGGAACGTTCTGATTGATGTCATAAATGGTTTATTCTAATAAATCCACAGAGAAACTGCCATTAACAGAAGGAGCGACAGTGGATTCAAGGTAAAGTATGCAACAATTAATGTCACGTTTTTGAGGCGCGCCGCGTCATTTTCGTCGCGCGTCGCATTGTTTTCGTTGCTTCGTTTTCGTCACGTCGTTTTCGTCGCGTCGTTTTCGTCGCGTCGCTTTCGTCGCGTCGCTTTCGTCGGGTCAAAAACGGCGCATGACATGTTTTCCGAGCTAATTTTCGGTGGCGTTTCGTGAATTTATTCACCAGCGGCGAATCGCGGGAATTCGCCGCAAATTCACCCCTGGCAAATAAATTGGCCATCACTAATGGACGCAGATGATTTGGCAGTAATTTGTTAAAACAAAATATTTTGTTGCGACACTGGAGAGCAGAAAGAATATTCTGAATTACGAAAAAAAAAAAAAAAAAAGATTTTATCTAAAATTTTCAGCAATGCAGGTGTCAGGGAGCTGTTATCATGTTACCTTTCCATTGTTCTGTTGAGGGGGAAAGGGGGAGGTGATATCACTCCAAATTGCAGCACAGCAGTAAATTATCACTGAACCAGTCAGGTGACTGAGGGCACCTGAGAACACGTCTATCCCAAAAGTAAAAATACAAAAATCTGTTTTTTGAAAATGGATTTCACTGCAGGATTCTTTTGATCAACTGATAAATTCTGGGGACATTTGTTTTTTCACTTGACAGATTCCCTTTAACAAAAAAACTAAAAAGATAAAAAAAACTCAAAGCTGTAAACTATACTTCTCACCGACTTCTATGATAGATTTGATAGAGTTGATAAATGATTTCAATTTCAATTCATAAATCTCGAAATATTTGAGTCTGGAAAACTTTCCAAGATCACGGAGGGAAGGGGGGGTGGTGTATCAGGCATGATTTGCTTGAATCACAAAAAAAATGTTTAATTTAAATTGCCAATACTTTTTTTCATTGTTAATTTGTTAATCCTTAAAAAAAACGTAAATTTGAAAAAAAATTTAAAAAGTTTTTTTTTTGCTTTGTTTCATACTTTTTTTTTTCATTCGAAGTTACAAGTCTATTGGCTGTGCTGTTTTTTAGTTTATCAAAATCTCAAAAATTGGATTTTGGAAAATTGGAATGAGAGAATATTCCAGATCAGGAAAGCTTTCATGATCACGGGGGGTATTGGGAATGATTTACTTGAATTGCAAACAAAATTTTAATTTTTCATTTACATTTTCAAAACTTTTTTTCACTGTTAATTCTTTAAATTGTAAAATTTGAAAAACATTTTGAAAAATTTTTCATCTTAAGTGTCAAGAATTTCCAAGAGTTTCAAATTTCCAAAGTTCAAGGGTCTATTGGCTGTGCTGTTCACAGATGGCAGGAAAAACCCCAATCTTGAATGATTTATTTTTTTCATTTGAATTTTTCAGATTTTTCTTTTAGTTTATTAAAATCTCAAAAATTGGATTTCAGAAAAATTTGAAGGAAAGAATATTTCAGATCCGGAAAGCTTTCAATGATCACGGGGGGTCAAAATTGGGCACAATTTGCTTTAATCGCAAACAAAAATTAAATTTTTCATTTCAATTGTCAAAATTTTTTTTTCATTGTTCATTCTTAAAAAAGTTAACTATGAAAAACATTTTGAAAACATTTGAAAAAAGTGGGGCTTTTTTGCTTTTGTTTCATAATTTTTTTTTTTCACTTGAAGTTTCAAGAACTTTCAAATTTCCAAAATTCAAGGGTCTATTGGCGTTGTTGTTTACAGATGGCAGGAAAATCCCCAATCTTGAATGATTTATTTTTTTCATTTGATTTTTTTCTGATTTTTCTTAATTTATTAAAATCTCAAATATTGGATTTCGGAAAATTTGAATTAAAGAATATTTCAGATCCGGAAAGCTTTCCATAATCACGAGGGCGGTCGAATCGGAAAAAAAAAATTTCAATTCAATTGTCGAAACTTTTTTTTCATTGTTATTTCTTTAAAAAAATTTAAATTTGAAAAACATTTTGAAAAAAATTTGAAAAAGTTTTTTTGCTTTTGTTTCATAATTTTTTTTCATTTGAGTTTTTCATATTTTTCTTGGTTTGTTAAAATCTAAAAAATTGGATTTCAGAGAACTGTAACGAGAGAATATTTGAGATCTGGTTTTTATGCCTTTTTTTAACATTTTAATAAATAAATTTGGTTGGTTTTATTCTCAGTTTTGCTTGACTACAACCAGATTTGTGGTTATTATCTTGAATAACAAATTTTCTCTAGTTAAAATGTGTCAAATGAGAAGAGTACAAATCCCCTTGAATCGCTGGAACATTCCCGTTTTCATACAAGACAGCAGATATTTGAAGAGTTATAATTCCTGTTCCAGAAGAATTTGCGGCACCAATTTCATTTCCATTCTTTGGAAGGCGTTTCAAAAACTCTACAAGATACAAACTTCTCTCCCCCACTAAGGCTAAGGCCAGACGGGGAGATTCGGGGGCATTTTGTCTCCTGGCGACTTCTCGCCGCGACTTGTAGCCCCGAACCTCCCCGAATAGCAAAGTACCCAAGCGCACCGGCGTTGCTTGAAAACGCCGGCGCGTATCCACACGGAGCGGCGCGCTTTTTGAAATTGCTCCAAATTGCGAGGCAATTTGGAGCGATTTCAAAAAGCGCGCCGCTCCATGTGGATACGCGCCGGCGTTTTCAAGCAACGCCGGTGCGCTTGGTTACTTTGCTATTCGGGGAGGTTCGGGGCTACAAGTCGCGGCGAGAAGTCGCCAGGAGACAAAATGCCCCCGAATCTCCCCGTCTGGCCTTAGCCTAAGGGCACCGAAGTTTCATCATAAAATACAAGATAATTATTTACTTCAGCTCCAGCCCATAAAACAATCCGTTATTTGTATAAATGTAATTGTACTTAATGCACTGGAACCAGACGCTTCCCAACATTCTCAATATACTGAATATTATCACCTGCATCTGGCGCCATCACGGGAACTAATAGCGCTAACAATTAAAGGGATATCATCAGACCATAAAATACACAATGCTATTAAAAAATTGCTGTCATGTCAAAATAAAGTGTCTTTACAGAACTTTTAGGGGCAAATTTATCACTATTCAATTATTCGAGGGCTAACAGCCTGAATTCGACTATCGTATGCTTATCGAATAGTTTTAGGCTATTTTTTCTCCGCTATTCGATTTCACTAACAAATCGTACTATCGAACACTGATTGTTCGATTTCACTAAAAAATTGTGAAATTTCCTTCGTTCGTTCCAAAAATTTGTACGATTCGAACGATCGAGGCGTACGAATGGTATTTGAGCAGGTGATCGAGGAAAAAGCCTATGGGGAGATTCCCATAGGCTTCTATTTGCTATTCGGTAGGTTCAATATCGCAAAGTAGGCAGTAGAATAAAATTTTAAAGTTGAAGTACTTCGATCATTATATGGTCGAATTATCGAATATCCGATTATTCGATCTATTCGATACGCTCGAATTTTGCATATGATCAAAGTGGCCAAATTTGCATATTCGAATATCCAATAAAATCGTACGATCGGAATTCGATCGAATTCGATCAAACTTGAAAAGTGATATTATTATTCTTTATTTATGGCTGTTAAATCCTTATAACAGAGCATTCTGTCCCAGTAGCTGCACAGATCTGATCCCCATTATAGGAAGCAGCAGTCCTGCCCTGCTTTATGGCAGCTGAGATTCTAGCTATCTGTATAACAGAGCATTCTGTCCCAGTGGCTGCACAGATCTGATCCCCATTATAGGAAGCAGCAGTCCTGCCCTGCTTTATGGCAGCTGAGATTCTAGCTATCTGTATAACAGAGCATTCTGTCCCAGTGGCTGCACAGATCTGATGCCCATTATAGGAAGCAGCAGTCCTGCCCTGCTTTATGGCAGCTGAGATTCTAGCTATCTGTATAACAGAGCATTCTGACACATGGGATCCAAAATGTTCCCCTTTCAATAGTGCCCCAATGAAAAACATAAGTTTCGGATGGCAGCTCTGGATAAATACAAAGTTGAAATAAAACACTTGAAGGTCCTTGAATTAATTTCACCAGGTGCCATTTTTCTATTTCTGCTCATTTTTCACCAGGTTAAATGCCGATAATGACTTTTTCTTACAGTTGTTCCTGATCCAGAGAAGCGAGGATGAAACTAATCACGCAGTATCTGTACTTTAATAAGCCACTATATCCGCACTTTATTAAACATCTATTTGGAGCGGAGATAGGAAGCATTAAAAGCGACCATATCTCGCATAGACTGGGCTCGCCGCTTTTCTCTCTTTCGATGTCACTTTCGGAGATTTGAGGTACGGCCGCGCTGCGAGGGACAGAATGTGTATTCTTTCATTAACATTATTTCATACATTGCAGGTTTAATCTGTCAGGGAAAGTCATCCTGTTCCTGACAATCCACATCAGCGGGTAATCCTCGCCCATCTCAAAGCCACGGTGCTATTGTGTAGGGAATAGAAGCTGCTTTACATACAAATTGGCTGCTGCTACCTGCAATTTCAAAGTTTGCAAACCATCTCAGAGGAAGGAATTCGTCGGCAGGTTTTTTGAAACTTTTTGGTTCTCGGCAGGGGGTGAATAGTACAACTGCAAATACAATCACTGAGTACAACGGGCTCCTGTGTTTTATCAGTAAGTAGTGGACTGCTTTATCCCTGAAATTAACTGATTTATCCAGCTATTGAACTGCTTTATCCCTGAACTGAACTGCTTCATCCAACTATGGAACTACTTGTTCCCAGTACTGATCTAATACATCCTTTCACTGAATTGCTTTAATCAACAACTAAACTGATTTATTCCTGTACTGAACTGCTTACTTCAAGTATTAAATGACTTTATCCAAGTACTGAACTACTTTATTCCAATACTGAACTGCTTTAATCAGTTACTAAATTGCTGAATCACTTTCTTCAAGTGCTGAACTACTTTATCCAAGTACTGAACTACTTTATCCAAGTACTGAACTACTTTATCAAAGTACTGAACTACTTTATCAAAGTACTGAACTACTTTATTCACTGAACTGCTTTAATCAGTTACTAAATTGCTGAATCACTTTCTTCAAGTACTGAACTACTTTATCCAAGGACTGAACTACTTTATGCAAGTACTGAACTACTTTATCCAAGTACTGAACTATGTTATCCAAGTACTGAACTACTTTATCCAAGTACTGAACTAATTTATCCAAGTACTAAACTACTTTATCCAAGTACTAAACTACTTTATCCAAGTACTGAATTAATTTATCCCAACACTGAACTGCTTTCATCAAGTACTAAAGTACTTAATCCCATTACTGAACTACTTTATACAACTACTGGACTGATTTATCCAAGTACTAAACTCCTTTATCCAAGTACTAAACTTCATTATCGAAATACTTAACTGCTTTATTCTGAACCACTTTATCCCAGTACTGAACTGCTTTATTCCACCACTGAACTGCTTTATCTCCAAACAAAGATCACATCAAAACGGAGTGCTCTGCTTGGTTTATTTGTTATGTTGTTTTGTTGAAAGTAGTAGTTGATGTGTTTATCCAGCCCTGCAGGGAAGTATCAGCACCAGAGATTTGACATTCATTAAGAGACCCCTCATTGATAAAGTCATGACTACAGCAACTGCAGAGTAATATTAGCATGGCATGACAGCTGCAGCTCAACCCATCATTTACAATAAAAAAATGCAGTAAATGCAATGCAATAAAGTGATTTAAAGTTTTTTTTTAAAGGGTGTTGGTTGGATGGAGAACATTAGATTATTGTTTAGGAAACATCTCACAGTCCCTAAGAGGTGGCACCACCAAAAGTAGACCATCTGATTTGTAATCTTATGGAAGTCTCTCGTTTTGGATCTAGCTAAGCAGATTGGAGGCACCATAAGACTTCCTTGGATTGAGATGGTCCTAATCATGTGTGTCAACATTCCAGTGTAGGAAGAAATCTGGAATGGTCCAGATGGTCAATGTTGTGCAAAAAAAAATGTCTGGAATATTTCATGTTAGCATCTCCAAGGGAAAGAAGCAATGCAACCAACACCTTATAAAAAAAACAGAACAGATTCATGCTTGTAACTGCTCATTTGGAAGATTCAGATTATTTCCATGACCTTATGTTCCTCCGTTGTGATCTATTGACCTTGCCCAGTCCAGTTCTCAAGATGTCCTTAATGAAGTCACCTCCTGACCACCTTCTCACAATATTTTGCTCTTTGTTTTAAATCTGCTTCTGTTGAGCAACCACTCAATGATAACCTTCTGGCCTTTTGTCTTCCTCTAATTGATGGTTTCTCCCTCTGACTTTGGAACAGCAAGAACATTGTCTTTTCCTACATGACTGAATAACCACCACTTGACCTATTTTTCAGTCCCTGCTTTCTCTAAGCTGTGCTGTGTGTACATACATATTTTTGTGTCCAGCTCCGGCAACAAATTGTGGTGCACATTGAAATTTTCATGTTGAAATACATCATTTACTGATAATTCAGACTAATGTTTGACTGGGATGAACTTCAACCCTCCCACCCCCAGGGGCCACCAAATACATTAGCACACAACTACTGGGGCGCACCAGGATTTTCCCCTGTACCCCAGTAAATCCAATCCAGCGCAAAAGGGAACTAAAGAAGCACTAGAGTCATGGATCAGTGGATCAGTAGATAATATAGGGAATGGAGCCAGGACAGGTGAGGTGGTGGAAGATCTAAAAAACCTCATACTTTTAAGGATTCACATTTGCTTTGAGGCAACTTGATTGGGCTAAATGCAAATCCCACTGAAAAAGGTTAAATCCCGAACCAAATCCCAACATTCATTGCATCCCTATAAAAATGGTAATGTTTGAGAACATTACTTAATCATCTCACATGCACAAGAACCTTCAGCTGAAAGCCGTTCTTCAAACCAACCAGATTGTGTTGATTAATTTAGCTTTTTCTCTCTGCACTTTCCCCATTGCAATAAAATCGACAATTCTAACCTGAATAGGGTTCACCCACTCTACACCTTGTAGCCACCATTTACTTTTCATTTTCTTCTTTATAAAGTATTTTATTGACATCCCTGTATGTTCTGTGCCAAAATGCTTTAACATTAGGAAGTCGTTTGAGTTGCAAAGATATGAGGCATTGTGCGCTCTCCTACACGCTGTGATATATTATTGTACGATGTGCGGCTTTCACATTAAGACATTTACAAGGGACATTTGCGGAGGAAAAAACGGCCATGGCTGCTGCTGCACGGCACATAAAGACGGCGGTGGAATCACGCAATCTGTTTCCCAGTCTGGCGCAGGAATGTAACAAAGAGAGCGCAACTGATTATCACAAAATTCTAATATTTCTTTTATTTTGTAAGAAAGGCATCAAATATACATTAAGCCAGATCCGTCTGATTGGGAGAGACAGGGGGTTAAATAGTTTCACCGCAACCCTCTCCCCAGATCACTGCATTATCCCGTCACATTGAGAAATCAGAAAAGACGCTTGTCATTTCCCATTAAAGACGGCGGTCCCTTCACGAGAAGGATTTCTCTTTCTTACAGAGAGGAATATGCAAATAACCGTCTGCCTGTTACCAATGGAAGGGCGGATAATGTAGAACCATTAGCGCAAGAGGTGGGGTTACTCACCCCCAGATTGATTGGCAGCTCCCCCCCCACACACACACATACACACAATACACACAATACAAAGAAATTGCCTATTATGCTCCAAGTGTTAGAGAGAAAATTATAAGTGCCGAATGGAACAGTGGGAGGTTTTGTGCATATATATCACATTTATATCTAAGGCCTGAGAACTATTGTTAACTGCCATCAAAAGGAAGGTAAGTGTTCACTTGTACCGCAGAGTAATGTGCAGTACTGTGTAATTTAGCTACTTCTGGAATAAAATAACTTAGTATTTCAGAAGAATTGTAGCTACTTCTTGTTCTAGCACGGGAGAATGTATTTCCTGGTACTCATGTGACTGTCTCTACTTCCTTTGCATGGGGGAATGTTTTTCC
>CM044437.1:2625150-2646968 GCA_024363595.1 Xenopus borealis | reverse complement strand
GAACATTCCTTCTATGTATATTTGTAAGTGGACATATCATCACAGCATGCCTCAAGCAGCTTCATATATCTAAAGAATGGTGAGAACTCTTTAATATAGTAGGGCGGGGGAGAAGCCCACAATCACAGAGGCCTTGACAGGACATATTACAAACCCCAATGAGTAGCCCTTCAGAGACAGCCTGCAGAGGGATTTGGGACCTTGCTTCAGAAATTCCAATCTCAGAAATAGCTTGGAGCTGGGAGAGTAATAAAGTATCAGTAGATATTTCATTACAGAATGAGATTGGTTTCATATTGTGCGTAGCTACAACGTTTCCAAGCTCCAAAAATATACAGTCAAAGTATGGCCCCATCAACAGAGAGCCCTGAAATGAACAGAGATGAGCAAAATAAGTTGACAAGTTTTGGGAGCTATTGGTTCCTGCCTAAAAATAGGGATTAGTAGCACTAGATAGGTACCTAATATATAGAGACAGAGACAAGAGGAAAGTGTTGGAAGGGTTACTGTCTGCTCTCATTATTTCCCTACAGAAATAGGGATTGGTAGCACTAGATAGGTACCTAATATATAGAGACAGAGACAAGAGGAAAGTGTTGGAAGGGTTACTGTCTGCTCTCATTATTTCCCTACTATACAATGACAATGCAAGTCACATGTGGTGCCAGCAGAACAATAATGAATATATTGCGGAGGCCAAACCAAGGTGTATAACCCCTTTAAATGTGAAAGTGCCTATGACTGATCACAAATTCATAGCAGGGAGCGAGCGGTTAATCCATCACAGCTAACACTGGGGAAGGTCACCCTGCTGTTCTATAACAGAAGAAACCATCACCAGACTCAGCTTATTAGAAGATGGAAATTGCTAAAAATGCAAATTGGAAGCAGCTTTGCAGCCCCCAGAAGTGCAATAATAATAATAATACACAAGGTAGAGAAGCATCAATGCCGTCACATCTCTCACCCTTCAAACAAAGAGACACCACCCCTGCCCTGAATTCCCCATCAGCCATTGCTGCTCATCCCCGCACCCCCAGTGGTCCCATCCCAGGCAAATAATACAGTTCACCGGCTGCAGTGGAATCGGATTTTCACACGGGAGCCGGTGATGCTTCACTAAACCAGGGGGTGAAACGACTGTGATCACATTCATAGAAATTCCATCTTATACAAGATCCTCCTGCATTTCATTTAAAAGCTTCATTCATAATATTGTCCTGGATGTGCAGGAGGGCCCCCAATACTTGTCACTTGTGGGGCAAGTCTGTGTATGTCTGCACCATGTTATAAGGCTACATAGTTGGTTTCTTTCTCAGACATTATATATAATTCAAGAGGGTGTTAAAAGGTCCATGGTTTATGCTCTTGGTTGGCATTTTATTCCAGACAGCACTTACCCATCAAGCACATCCATAAAAAGGGTATTCTGCTCAAGAGAGCACTTAAAGGTGGCAAGAGCACAAAATAAAAAGGCGACTTTAACACTAGAACTGAAATTTGAAGAAATAAAGTGTGACTTTTTTTGATCAAAAAAGATCAAATGTACCAGTAGGCGGTGCCTCCATTCAGTGTGAGGTCCCTGGGGCAGAAGTGTTGTGGGCAGGAGCACTAAGGGGCACACAATTGAACTGGTCAATGGATTGGACCCCCTCAAGTGTAGAAACAATACACAAGACCTGGGCAAGACCAAGGGTAACCAAACACAACACCAAGACTGACCACCAGTCAGTGGCTTATAAAAAAGGGACATTGACTTGAGGGACGAAAGCATAATAGTGGGCTTCCTAGTGAGGCAATTAATGGTCTTGGAGGACTGAAACTAAACAAGTAGAAGGAATGGATCCATTAAGGTGAGACAAGACCAAGGGAGAGTAAATGTGTAAGACTGATACAAAATGTAACTGTGCATAGCAAGAATAGGCGTAACAGTACAATATACATAAATAGACCAATTGTAACAGCTTCCAAAGTAAGAGCAAGACTGATAACCCATAAAACGGAGAGTACATGTACACAAGGCAAGAATGAGTGTAACACAGACGTGACCGAGTCAAGGACAAACCCAACACTACACAAGACTGAGACAAAAACATAGGTAACAAGGCTGAGGGGGTTATTGTATATAACAGACTGTGCAACTCTAGGCAGTGTAACTAATAAAGCTAATAAAGTATAAAACGGGACATGTTTTGCCTAGAACAGATCTCTAGTTAGACCTCATAACAGATCTCTAGTTAGACCTCATAACAGATCTCTAGTTAGACCTCATAACAGATCTCTAGTTAGACCTCAGTGGTGATGTTTGGGGCATCTTTCCTCAGGTAGGATATTAATGAGCTGGAACGAGATGTGCGGCTAAAATGGCAATAGCAATGCAACCAATCTATGAAAAAGGGTGCCGTTAAGGGGGGCTTTGATGATTTATTGGACAGGCATTAGTGTCTAGGGTTATAGTCAGGTCAGACTGGGCTGATAGGACATCAGGTATGGTCCAAGCCCTAACAGGCCCCAATAACCTAGACCCGCAACCATCTACTGCCCACATGGGCCTAGGCTGCCCCATGAATTCCCCCGACCCCCCAGTACAGTCACAACTAGAGGACAGGCTGAGGCTGTGTAGGTGGACCTGAGGGGAGTGGGGTCCTGTTGGGTTCAACCAGTCCAATAATGGTTATAGTTAGTTTGTCTATGTAATTGACTATGTGTGTGTGAGATAGTGAAGTGCAATTAAAGACAAAGCAGAACTGTATTTGTAATGGTCTCCCAAAAATTGTTGAGCAATAAGCATAGAAAAATTAAACATTCTGTAATGACCTTGCTCCTTTGCGTGTAGGACGTTAATAAAATATATATATATACATTCCTGTGCTATCCACTTGTTAATGGGAGGCTGTTACTCTCTGGAATCAATACACTGTAGCTAGAAGGACACTGAGAAAATTTAGTGGGAGTCAGACGGAACAGGGAACGGATCCAGCGCAGTCATTTATCCAATACTATGCGCTTGACTGTGTTGTTTTTTTGGGGGAGAAAAGCTGGTTTTATGAGCCATTTGACACTTGCAGATGTTCTCATTAGTGCGTTTTATCCCTGCAGTAAATTTTAAGAATCTACAGGAAAACAGCATATTGTGACATTAAATTATCATCAAAAGAAAGAAGAGCTAGCGTCTAAACCCCTGTGCGACGCGGAGTGAGTTTTATAAACTTCATTGACTGTTTGGTATAAAATCCCGCCCTGCAGTCCCATGTCGCCTGCTAGGCCAGGGTTACGGATGCGAATACTTCAGTCAGAATTGCCGAGAACCGCTTATACACTTTTGCAGCAATACCATATTCCGAGGAGTTGTAATAACTTTCAGTTTTCTCTACATGCTCCACCTAGTGGCAGGATGAAGAATCTATAAATAACCTATAATATAAAAATAATCATTGAAAAGCTATCTTTCATTAAAAGTGTCCCCTTGAGGTGGGGTTTGAACCTATAAGCAAGCAGGCTCAATGTATTGACATTTACAAGGAACAAGTAATTGATACTGGAGACAAGAGGACAATCCAAAGTGTTCATTTACAATTACAGGTGCAAGTCCGGTTGCTCCAACATGGACAAAATGTTGTACATATTGATGAAAATCAATAAAGGTACACTTTATGGAGGCAAACTTGTTTGGTAATGCCAGCAATGAAGTAGAATTTGAAGGCAATAATATGTTCTTAAACGGTTGGAACCAGCCAGACTAAGTTCCAATAGGTGTTTCAAACCTTCAGCTTCTCAAATACAAATCTCAGAGAACTTGAGAGAATTTTTCAATCCCAGGTTTGTTCATCTTCAAAAAAGACCCACCAAGACAAAGTGGCAATTGGTCCATGGAGATGCCATTGAAAAACAGGGTTCAGATAAGTCCCATCAAGACAAAGTGGCCATGGGTCCATGGAGATGCCAAAGACAATATGGGTTTAAGTAAGTTTGACCAAGACAAAGTGGCCATGGGCTCATGGAGATGCCAATGAAAAATAGGCTTCAAGTAAGTCCCACCAAGACAAAGTAGCCATGGGTCCATGGAGATACTAATAAAAAATGGGGTTCAAGTAAGTCCCACCAAGACAAAGTGGCCATGGGTCCATGGAGGTGCCAATGAAAAATGGGGTTCAAGTAAGTCCCACCAAGACAAAGTGGCCATGGATCCATGGAGATGCCAATGAAACGCGGGGCTCAGGTGAATCATTAGTATACATAAGTGCATATCACCACTGTTTTAAAGACACAATTGGGTTGACACAAATTGGGTGCAAGATGCATCTACTGGAGGTTGTCACTTCTGGAACTCATGTTCATTACTGTATTTTTATAGCATTCAGGTCCAAGATGGTGGTAGCTTCAGGGTTCCCCCAAGTCAAGAGGAACAAGAAGAGACAGGATAGGCGCACAGGCAACCATGGGGACGTATAGGAGTCTGGAGCTCTTTGGGTCCAAAATGAGTAGACTGGGAATTAAGCTTGAAGGACAGTTTGGGTGCACTCTTTGAGGTTGGGTGGGCACTGAAGAAAATTTGGGGTAAAGAAAGTATTAAAACTCCTACCATATGTTATTTATCATTAATATCCAACCAATCAGAGGACACTGTGAAGTCATACAGTGCTACCTAAATGCTTTCACAAAACTTTAGACCCGAGAGGCTGAGACCATAAAGTGGCAGTCTGTTCTCCACCCAAATGTTAGCTCTTCCACCTCGATACATTTGTACTGCGAGTCCATCTCCAACACGGGCAAAGTCACACGGGACATTTCACTAAATAATTAATTCTAGGATATTTGTTCTGGCTCCTCAAAAGAAAACCAATTTTCTTTGTGTAAATTTAAATGTGCTTCTGCACTATCTCCACTGTCAAGTCTTTGTCCTATCTTTGTAGGAATAAAACAAAATATAGATAACAACTTCTGCCTTAACAATAATTAAACAGATTCTGTAGATTTCAGAACCTAACAAAAAAATGGGTCTTTGCCCGCAACAAGAGTTGGGGGAATATTAAATGGCAGAATGTGCCGGCGTCAGCAGAATGCGGTTTTTCAGGCAAAAGTTTAATCACTGAAAGCTTCCAGCATAAATACAGTGATTTCAGATTCCATTCGCGATAAAGACAAAATTAATAGTTGGCCGCGGCGTTTGATCATCTCGAGTGCATGAAAGGCAAGAATGGCTTATCAATTTGCAAATAGAATGAAAAAAACTACATTTCTATTGAAGTATCACTGGTTCCTTGGGGTTTCAATGGGGATTAAGTTGCTTAAAGGTGCACTAAGCTTCATGTTTCTTTTGTAGGTTTGAAGGAAATATAAGAAAATAACGTGCAGAGATACTTCACTTATTCTACTTTCCTGGGTTAATTAAAGGATTTGTTACCCAGGGAGAAGCATCAAATGACTTCTTCATCCCCCATTGTACTCTCTCCCAAAGCTACCTTAGCAAGTCTTGCAACAGATGAACCATGATCACTACTGTATTTCTTTGTCCTGGGGTTCTGAGGTCATGTATATGTATTTATAGAGATCTAAATGATCAATATCCACTTGAGTCTTGAGTGCAGAATTATTCTTAGTGTAATGCACACAAGGTATGGGGCAGGAGGAGGAATGCCTACGTGTCTACCCCCCCCCCAACCTTGAGCACTGCAAAAGTAGACAAAGTGCAAAAAAAAAAATATATATATATATATATATATGTATAGGGGCCCCCACCTGTCCAACATCTTATTCCAAAATGAAGTTGCCCTTCCTATTAGTGAGGCTGGGCACTGATGTTGGGCATCAGGCTCACAGTCGGGGTTGCAATTCATGCAACAGCTCAGTTGGGTTGTTCCTCAGATTGTGCTATAACTGCCCCTATTCTTTTAGGAAAGTTCCCACTAGATGTTGGAACATTGTTGCTTCCTGGGAGTTTCTTCCATTCAGCCACAAGACCATTAGTGAGGTTGGGCATTGATGTCGGGGATCAGGCTCACAGTTGGGGTTACAGTTCATACTACAGTGGTTCAGTTGAGTTGAGGTCTCTGTGCATTTAGGTTCTTCTCATCTCTGCAAACCCATTCTGTACAGACCAGGCCTTGTGCATGGGGCATTATTGAGCTGGGACAGGAAAAGTCCTTCCCCAAAGTGTTCCACAAAGTAGAAAGCATGGCATTGATAGGAATGTCATTGTAGGGTTTGCTTTAACTGGAACCAGGGGTGCTAGCCTGAACCATGGAAACAAGCAATGGTCATTACTCCTATACCAAACTTTACAGTGTTCTCCAGGGTCCTACAACACTGAACCACTAGATATTGGAACCCTAAAGACCAACCATGAACCCTTGGCTTATAACCAGGCTGGATAATGACCAGAATAGGTTCCTAAGATGTACCCTGTACCCCACTGCAGTAGAAGGAGAACTGCCTAAAGGCCCTATATGGTGAGAACCATGGTGAGATTTTATATGTTGCCAAAGATATTCCTTAAAGACCAAATGGGTGGACAAATATTTGTTGTTGCCTATCTACACTGTATATAGAGTCAGTAACAGGGTTTAGAAGTCAAACTGGAAGATCTGTTGAAGAAAGAAATAATACAGGGGGAATATCTATGACTCTTGGGCTGAAGTCATTCCTATGATGTGACAGATGGAACAATGGAGACTCCACAAGGAGACCGTTTCTATGGTTAACACAACAAACCCAATGGTTTCTAGGAATAAAAGTCCATTAAGTCACGACGCACTGGCAGCACTTAATGTCCACACAATCAATTAGTCTTTAATGTCCACTACTCAGTCCTCCGCATTATACGGGATCTTGAGACACAATTACCAACAGGGAGACTTGAGGAGAGAAGCTGAAGCACTTAATACAAGTGTTTGGCCAGCGACCATTCCTTCTGCTCGGAGTTATTTCTGTTTCATTGTGCCGCCGTTTCCTTCCCATTATACAATAATGACTCGGCTAATCCCGGGCTCCTGGGCTTGGCGCGGCCACTAATGGGTTAGCATTTTTAGCACTCGCAACGGCCATGAATCTATTTCATTTTTAATGCTATCGGCAGTCTAACGAGGGAGAAGAGAAAAACTCTCTTGCGAATTTACGGTCACAATTTTGTTTCTTTTTTATCATGTTATGTTAACCGTAAAGGGGTAACGTCCTAATCCAGTTTAAGCACACACATTCTCTATTGGGGGCAAGGGACTCCCAGATTGTGCAATACAAGACCACTCTAGTTCCCAAACTGTGGGCAAGGTCACCCCAAGGTATTGGCTTGGATAGGGGCGCAGCCAGCAGGTCATATCTGGGGAGAATACTTAGTTGCTCTCCTTGATATCCCTGGAAGGCCATTTTAAAGGTCAATTTTTGGATGAAAAAATATCCTAGATATTCTTGCACCTACGGCTGAATTGCAATGTTCCCAAACTTGTTATGATCTGGGAAAATGTTAGGCCTCCAAGCATCAGAATAAGTCCAAAACCCACTGCCTCAGACCTTGTTCATGCTACTGAATCTCTTCTGACTATATATATTATGCCATCTCTTGGTAGGGAATCCCATAACCTGACTGCTCTTACAGTAAAGAACCCCTTCCTATGCTGATGGTGAGATCTCCTTTCCTCCCCACCAATAAATCACTGATTCCCCCTCTCTTGGTAGGGAATACCATAACCTGACTGTCCTTACAGTAAAGAACCCCTTCTTATACTGATGGCGATATCTTCTGTCCTCCCCATCAATGAATCATTGATTCCCTCGCTCTTGGCCTGGATTTCCATAACCCGACTGCCCTTACAGTAAAGAACCCCTTCTTATACTGATGGCGATATCTTCTGTCCTCCCCATCAATGAATCATTGATTCCCTCGCTCTTGGCCTGGATTCCCATAACCCGACTGCCTTACAGTAAAGAACCCCTTCTTATACTGATGGCGATATCTTCTGTCCTCCCCATCAATGAATCATTGATTCCCTCGCTCTTGGCCTGGATTCCCATAACCTGACTGCCCTTACAGTAAAGAACCCCTTCTTATACTGATGGCGATATCTTCTGTCCTACCCATCAATGAATCACTGATTCCCTTGCTCTTGGCCTGGATTCCCATAACCTGACTGCCCTTACAGTAAAGAACCCTTTCCTATGCTGACGGTGAGATCTCCTTTGTTTTCTCACACATAGACCATTTATTAACTGAAATACACAGTAGACACAGGTGTGACACAGACCATAGTTTTAGGCTCAAGCTGAACACAGAAGAATATTGGCTTGTGAAAATGTATCTTTTCTTTCTATTTTACATAATTTTTCAAACAAAGAAATAATGTTTTACATCACCCAACATGACACAGAGGAACTAGCCTTAAAGTAGAACCAAACTTGTAATAGAAGAAAACCCTCCCCTGGGCTTCACCGCCTTTCTCATTTGGTTAAAATTCAGTTCATACAAGTCACTCTACCAACCTGCCCAGAACACTGTATATTCCTCCCACGAGTAATACAGAGCTGTGGGTGCCCTCTCTCCATGAGCCCGTGTGTCTCTGGATTAGGTTGTACATGTAAAACTAGGTTATGCATGTTTAATCAGGTGGCTTCTCTATTGCTTATGCATGGGGCGCAGGATTTTACATTGTACCTGCTAAGAAAGGCTCATTGAATAGAAACCAGCTCTGCGGTAAATATATTCCTGTTTCCCAAACAAACACAAACTAACTGCAAGTATATTGGCAGAACGCATGCCGCCGCGCATAATAATCCCTGCATCCATTTCCCTTTATGAAAGGACAGGGGGAATAAAAGACACTTGCCACTGTCGACTTGGGAAAATTTGGGGTGGAATTATTCATTTTTTCCTTTGTATTTGAGTGTTATTTATTTTTTGGCAAAGAGAGGCTTAACGTGGCCTTATATCTATGCAAATTGGGAGTTATGCATGGCAGGCAGGCGTCTAAACATCATCAGTGATTCTGCGAGCATATATATCTATAAATATATGTATATATTGCTTTCCCTTTAGGAAGCGCTGGGAGTTACTGATGGAAATATTCAGACTGTCATTGATTGCGCCAGAGGGTGGGGCCAATTGATGGCAGAATACAGGTATGGGACCTGTTATACAGAATGCTCGGGACCTAGGGTTTTTCCAGATGATGGGTCTTTCTGTAATTTGGATCTTCATACCTTAAGTCTACTAGAAAATCATATAAACATGAAATAAAGCCAATAGTCTGGTTTTGCCTCCAATAAGGATTAATTATATCTTAGTTGGGATCAAGTACAAGCTACTGTTTTATTATTACACAGAAAAAAGGAAGTCATCTATGGGAGAAGGCCTTTCTAATTTGGAGCTTTGTATTAAACAGACCTTTATTGACAGGGAAGGAAGAGTATAATGTGTGGGGGGGTTAAGGTGGCGTAGGGAGGTTACGGCCGGGGTGGGGGGCCTGGGGGTGTTTGGGGGCCCCTAGGTGTACCCCAGACATGCCAGTTTAACACTAGGTATAGAAGAAGAATCCCAAAAATATGGAAATTGGAACCCTGGCTGGAGAAGCGTTGACTAATCTTTCAATAGTATATGTAGTCACAACCAGCTGTGCAGGGAATAGATAAGGAGATACAAATATTAGCCCTTATTGAAATGTTACACTTCCATTAAGCCAAATTAGGCCTTTCTAGGTCAAACCAGTGAATGGCCATAGCAGGTAAGGACATCTGTCAAATATAAATTAGTTGCTGAATCTTCTAGTGTTAAGATGTTTCCGAACTTGGCCGATTACCTGCATGCACAGATCATATAATTAAGGAACCCTTCCTTCATCCTATCACTTGTTGGCCAGTGGCCCCATAAACACTTCAATGGAGCAGAGCAGCCTTGTTTTTAGGAAACACCTCTAGTATGATCTAGAGAACAACTGGTTAAACCACCCGTTGACCAAGAGTTCATTGGGTCTTTGAGTTATCTATGTATGATCTCTTCATCATATGTAGTTTGTTTGTTTGTGCCAACTTATGCCAACCATGGATATTTCTCAGTGCCACTTTTCAAACAGTAGAAAAGTATTAAGGGGGGGAATTACACCGAATAGAAATACCCAGTCTGCTGCTGACCATCTTCTTTTCTGTTGGGTTTTGAAGGGATGTCCTTTGGTGAAGTCAACAACAGTGATACCTATGTCTGGTATAGGCATCACAGTTGTGCTACCCCAGTGCTCTGCTACTAAGGAATATAATGCTGGGTAATTGGTGGGATCACTGCCTACATGGTGGCCAAGCTGTTTTAGGGACAACCCTTGAGGGGGAAGGTATTCCACCAGAGCTACCAAAATGTCCACCCAGGTACTAAATATCATCCAATTCAGCTGGAAACAAGCAAAGTGTATCAATGGCATGATGGAAAGTCCCAACTTGGTCACATATAAGGGTGTAGGAATGGAAAGGGCGTGAAGGTGCCGCTGTCAATATTTACAGTGACTTTTTCATCACAACAGCCCAGCAATTGTTTGAGCGCCTGCCAGAGTTTTATTACATAATTGACATATAAATCGCAGCCAATCCCCCCAGAAGTTGGACCATTTCAAGTGAAATGAAGCAGAAAAATGTTCGGCAATGTTTTGCATTATGTCTCCCTTGTATGTCAGGGAATAATGAGTATCCATCACTTTCACTGGTGGTAATGGAAATGTACATAGGTGGTCTGCATTTTACCCAGAAATTGGCCGTTCCTCCTGCAAAGCCGATCGCCCTCTTTATGTCTGCGGAGGAAATCACTGAGCCTTGTCAGGCGGACAAATTAAAGGGAAATGGGCACTAAAATACAAGCTGCCATCACGGAGAAAGCACAGGAGAGAGTACACGCTGCCAGATCCAATGATATTTATGGTAAAAAGTGCTGAAACATTCAGGGAATTCAAGATTTTTGGACGCTGCATGAACTTTATGTCTACATTAGGAGAAGAGACAATATTCTGAATGCCTGTGGATATTGATGCACGGTTCAGTCATCAGCAAGCAGAGCTCAGGGGCCTCAACTGATGTCCTCTCTATCGCTCTTCTACACTTGAATCTCATTATCCCAGTGGTCCCCAAACTGAAGAGCTGGTACCACCTGAGGAGAACTGAGCAGTGACTGGATGGCCTGAAGGCCCTTTTGGGTACAATTTGGGGACAATACCTATTTGTTTCTCTAGATACTCTTAGAAGACCAAGTTCAAGGTTAGTCTGATCCACTATGCATGGTATCCAGGCAACGCTTGGTCTTGCTGTCCAAGTGCCAAGACTGAAATAGCAAAATACTTGTAAGTTCCCAAGAGCCATTAATCTAAAAGGTACTGCCTTGGGAGCCACACCGGTCACTTGAATCTTATTATCCCAGTGGTACCCTAACTAAAGAGCTGGTACCACTTGAGTAGTGACTGAATGGCTTGTAGGCCACTTTTGGTGAAATTTGGGGACAATATGTATTTGTTCCCCTAGATACCGCTAGAAGACCAAGTTCAAGGTTTGTCTGATCCTCTATGCATGGGGTCCAGGCAACTCTGGTTGTCTTGCTGTCCAAGTGCCAAGATTGAAACTACAAAATACTTGTAAGTTCCCAGGAGCCATTGCTCTAAGAGGTACTGCCCTAAGAGCCACGCCAGTCACTTGAATTTCATAACCCAGTGGTTCCCAAACTGAAGAGCTGGTACCATTTGCAGAGCACTGATCAGCCTGAAGGCCATTTAGGGTTAAATTTGGGGACAATACCTATGTGTTCCCCTAGATACTTTTGGAAGACCACATTCAAGGTTCCTCTGACCCTGTATGCATGGGGTTCAGACA
Organism: Xenopus borealis; assembly: GCA_024363595.1. Lineage (NCBI taxonomy): Eukaryota > Metazoa > Chordata > Amphibia > Anura > Pipidae > Xenopus > Xenopus borealis. The sequence goes on along the minus strand of CM044437.1, from coordinate 2,635,142 downwards.
TCTCTGACTATCTTGCTGTCCATGTGACAAGACTGAAACTGCAAAATGCTTGTAATTACACAGGAGACATTGCTCTTATAGGTACTGACCTTACAGCCACACTGGTCACTTGAGTCTCATTATCCCAGTGTTTCTCAAACTGAAGAGCTGGTACCACTTGAGATGTGCTGAGCAGTAGGGTAAAGTTTTGGACAATATCTATTTGCTCCTGTAGATACTCCTTGAAGAACAGGTTCAAGGTTATTTGGATTGAAATGTGGGGCGAAGGATTATTTGCCGCCCAATATACTGTATTCTTGGAACTAAAGACTGATGGAATAATATTTCCTTATATTTGAAGGGTGCAGACCAAATGCTGAACCTCAAATATGAACAAAAAAAAAAAAAAACATCTGCATACCAGTATAAGTTGACTGTTACTGATTGTAGTTTATTGATTGTGTTTTTTTTCTTCACCTCCATTTCTGTTTGTCTAGTTTAGAGGTCCCCAACCCTTTTTAACCATGAGCCACATTCAAATGTAAACAGAGTTGGGGTACTAAGTAAGGGCTGTGATATATAGCTAGTGGGTTCAAAAATATGATTCACATTTCTACTGTATATTCAGTTTCTCCCAAAAGGACATCATACAAAAAAAATGTTCCCTTGGTAAGTAACACATTTCTAAAGCATTTTTCAGCATTTGCCAAGGAGACACGTAATACAAATTCCATAGGCAAACGCCAAGGCAAATGACTAATGATGATCATATACATTATCGCAGGACTAATATCCTAAAAATAATTAACATGAATCACAGGATTTTCTTTTTGTGACTGTTTCTTAGATTATACTAAAGATGTTTCACAATCAACCCATGTACTTTCAGCGACCACAATGTAGGGGAGTTATCAGTGGGGATCAAGCATAGCCACTATATGGGGCAGTGGTATCTAGGGTAACACCTAGTGCAAAAAACACAAATCATAGAACATTCCATTCCAACCTAGAAGGTAGAAGAAGGGGTAAGCTAATAATGTGACAGATCCAGGATTTGGTTCAGGATTCTGCACATGGGTTGGAAGTAGGCAGAAACATTGGCATCCTTAGTGCTCTTGCACTACTGTCTGGGGTCTTGGTATATGCCCATTTGCATGTTTATATTGACAATTAGTGGTGCCTCCATGAGGATAGGTAGACCAAGGCAGCCCAATAAATTCAGCCCATGACTTCTACAGGAGCCCCCTAGTAGGTCATGCCTTTTTCACCAGGCTTCAACACTCCCCAGTCATCCTACCTTTATCATAATCATACCTTGGTAGTTTGAGACATACCCTCAAAATCACATTGACCACTCCACTAGCTACCCCCAAACCCTTCCCACCTCTAGTTGTCCCCTTTCTTTATGGGTCTGGCAACAATGACTTCCCAACCAAAAAGTTTTTTTTATTTATGGGGGCAGTGCATCATTGCATCATATGTAGCATCTGTTTGTAATTAACATTGACCAAACATTGACTTTAACAATGACTTTTCTAGACGGCAGAAAATAACAAACATGTTAAAATGGAGAAAAATCACTAAACCTCATAAATGAATGTTTAATAACCCTGTGATTGAAAATCACTACAACATAATTACATGAGAGAGCATAAAGTCTCCCAGCATTAGCTTCCTGCCTCTGAATATGGCTTGGCTGGAAGTGTTCAGGGGTTTATAAAGGTCCCGTTACAGTTAAATTATATGCGGGCTAGCCTGCAGAACGTTGTCGGAAAAAGAATAATTTCCAGCGTTCCAGAACGTGCCGCATGCCGTTTGTAAACTGAGCATGTTGTCTTCCAGGGCGCTCGATGTGCCACTTTAGAGAATCAAGACCACTTTGCTGTGTATACACAGTTTAAGCACAAATTAATGTTCTCCAGATCTTCTACCTCCTTATTAAATCTACTGGAGAGGCAGAGAGAATTGTTCAGAGAGAAGAAACACAAGCAAAATAATGTTAGTTTTTCCCTAATCCTGTGGAACGTCTACGAATTCAAGGATACAAGTAAATACAACCAGCAGTTTGGAATAGGTCTCGAGTGGCAACAATAGCAATGGTATGTGATTGGCTTCTGTAGAGGGTTTGCACATTGTTACTTAATGTCCTCAAAGTCCTACAAACTGTCCGTCTCCTGCCAAACCTTCCCCAACATTCCCCCCTTTATTTGCATGGCCTCAGGAAAGATGGGGCCATCTACAGTGCCACCCAGTGTAGACCCCATTTTGGCATCTGAGCTCTATGTAGGGAGGCAAAGAGAAAAAAAATGGGATGGGAAGAGTTGAGAAACCAAAAGAAACCAAAGGAAGGGAATAAAAAGCACCATTGCAGGGAAGAGAAAAAGAAGAGGTAGAAAGAAAATTAGAAAGTAGGTCAGAAGTACAGAAGGAGATATCAGAAAGTTGTTGAAGGAAATAGAGATGTGGCTGGAGTAGACAAGAGAGAATATAACATAAAAGGGCAGTAAAGAATGAACCAATGGGCTTCCATGACACGAGACAGGAGAGGAAAAAGAGGACAGGAAAGAAGGAGGCTGGATTATCCTCCTTTATCTTTTAGCAGCTGAAATGGCACATACCTATGACTCTAGCCTCTAGTCATCTTATTATCATGCATCACCCTTATCAAGACATTTGTCTGTAATCCTCTTGTACATTAGTGTTTTATTTTAAACTCCTTCATAATGGCACAATAGCAATAAAAATAACAAAACACGCAATTATCTGATGTGTTTCTGAAATACCAGGCACCAACGCAACATCTTAAAAGAAGGACAGTTGGTAGGTAGGTCTCCTTCTGTTGCTTTTTTTTCAGTTTCAGGAATCAATCTCTCCTCCTGGCTTCTATTATAATATTTTATTTCATACTCCAGTATGGAGCTGACTCCTTTGGATATTATTCTGAGGCTGGTCCTTGCCACTGCCTCAGATGATAAGTAACACACAGTGGCGAAACTAGATGTTACTGGGCCCCACAGCAACTTTAATATAGAGTCCAAAAAATAACCAAAGAGTTTGTCCTTTTTCACCAGTATATGTTGAAATTGCTTATTATTTAGGGCCTCGTGGTAGATTTACATCTCATCATCCTGGTTACAAGCTGATCACTCACTTTGACAGAATCATGTGAAATTTGGCTAAGCATTAGCTGAAGAACACATGATACTGCAAAAGAAGCAATCAAGAAAGTAGCTTGGAAGTGGCATTGGAAGATGTCAATCTGGTCCAGCCAGTAATCCAGACAGACTCTAAGGCAGTGATCCCCAACCAGTAGCTTGTGAGTAACAGGTTTCTCTCCAACCACTTGGATGTTGCTCCCAGTGGCCTCAAAGCAGGAGCTTATTTTTGATTTCCATGCTTGGAGGAAAGTTTTGGTTGCATAAGAACCAGGGCTACTGTTAAGCAGAGCCTTAATACAGGTTGCCAATCCACATGGGGGCTACCAAAGGGCCAATTACAGAACTTATTTGGCACCCCAAGAACATTTTTCATGCTAGTGTTGCTCCCCAACTCCTTTTTCTTCTGAATGTTGCTCACGGCCTCAAAAGCTTGGGGATCCCTGCTCTAAGGGATGGGTTGTTGGGTAAACTAACATTTTAAAGTGAGGCAGTCGAAACTGAACTATCTTACACATTATTATTCAATTACCTCCCAACAAAATCCATGAAGGTTATGACTAAGGTTATTTTTTTATTTGTTTGTTGTAAAGTCGTCCAAGAACAAGGCAGGAAAATAACAGTATGATTAATCTAAAACACTCAACCCACTAGATTTCTTCCAGATATCTTCTTTCCTCCGTACCATCTGACATTATACAGGCTTTTCTTTTCTGCTGCATTAGAACCATTTTCTTACCACTCTCCTTTTATGGTGTAGACAGAACTTTGTACTAGTTTGGCTTAAATGTGGGGGCCATTGTGGCGCCCATCATTGTTCCCCTTATAAGTTCATTTAAAAAGCATCTATGTGACAGACACAGCTCAAGGAACCAAAGATGGTGCAAAAACAAATACATATAACACTTAAGAAAGATTCTTATTTCCACTTACACTGCAATACACCATATATAATAAAAGCACAGTCCATTGAAAGAAAATTACCCACACAATTTTACCGAGATTATTTAGAATCACAAAAGCCTCCCTAAAACATTTTTTAATATCCCGCTCCCTCTCTGAAACATCTCATCTGCTCTGCCAGCCATCGTCTCTTTCATAGTTTGCCAGTAATCTTCGGTGAAGAACCTCTTTGCTTTAAAAAAAAAGGGAGAATTCTTTCTAAATGGATTCTATCTACATACTCTTCCAATAAAAACCAGAGGTCTGTTAGAAATGTTGATGTTCTACAGCGGCAGCTTATGTTTCTGATGTATTTTAGCCCAGTGGGGAAGACTCAATGTTGTCCAGCTCTAGTTGAATATATTTTAAGGGGCAGTTATAGCCCAGGCACTAAATGAATAATCTGTAGATAGTAGATAGTGCCACTATATGTTATGACCAATATCCTGAGGAAGAGGCCCCCATCCAAAGGTAAACACAGTTTTTTTTCTATACCTAAAAGACAAGGGATACTAATTTGAAGATAGCAATGTCCAAATTTTGGATAAAGAAGACTGCTGGTTTGAAAGAGGTGTGAAAGAGGGAGAGAAACCATCCCTGTACAGAGGCGGGGGCCTTCAACTCCCCCTGTCTGCTACATGCAATGCTGTTCTAACATCTGTACCCCGGCAGTTTCAGAACTATTCACACATCCATTCATGCAACTCTCACAAGTAACATTTTTTTTCTAGGAGTTGAATGACACATTGGTAATCCTATCACACCTCTGTGAATTTCAGATGTCATCTCTCTGAAGAGTTAAAATGTGCCGTTGTGATTGGATTGTTGCCGAGAACTCCCTTACACCAGTCAGCTGAACTGAAGAACCTGCTTGGACAAGCAATGAAACCTATTCATTAAAATTTCTCAGCAAGTCCAGTTGTTTTGAATAACTTGTGTTAGATATTTCCTCAATATCCCACCATAGCCCCCTTTATGTATATGGCCTCAAAGAAAGCTGGGGAATTTTACACTACCACCCAGCGTAGACCCCCATCATGGCATCTGGGTATCTATGTACTGTAGGTACATGTTAAAAAAAAGTGTGGGGAGGCAAAGAGAAAAAAACGGGATGGGAAGAGTTTAGAAACCAAAATAAACCAAAGAAAGGCAACAAAAATGACCATTATACTATTCTAGCTACATTCCATGGAAAATATAAAGTTGTCAAAGTTTTCTTTCAATAAAAACCAGAGGTCTATTAAAAATCTTGATTTTGTACTGCGTCAGATCATATTTCTGATGTATTTTAGCCCAGTGGGGAAGACTCAATGCTGTCCAACTCAAGTTGAATATATTTTAAGGGGTAAATACAACCCAGGCAATATATGAATAAGCTGTCCTAACAGTAGATAGTGCCACTGTATTTTATGATCAACATCCAAAGATAGAAGTAATAGTCCATATAGGATATACAGTAGGTTGTTCCCAGAGGGAAGTTATTACATGTTCCCTGATATAAATTGTTGTAGTCTAACAATGTCTTTAATGTATAGTAGAACATTCTCAGCCATTACCGTAGGCTTTTGAATGGGTAAATAGATTTCCTTATATGCATGCTACCTTGCTACAGCTGGCAGGTGTCCCAGTACATTGTTAATCACACCCAGTTGCACCGATTTCCACGGGTGATGTGCCACAAGATGGATTACATTGCACAAATACATCAAACTCAAAACTAAGGCCTTCTCCAAATGTACATTGACACATTCATCTCAGTATCTTGAGAGTTGCAGGACAGGAGTAGACCTACTGGGCCCTTGGGATCTACCACCACTTAGGACAACCTTGACTCCCATCAACAATTATGGGAAGCGGCTAAGAAAGACATTGTCCTATGATATCAACCCAACAAGCTTTGTAGACCATGCATCCCCAACATTTCAAGGTTCTTCAAAGCAACATGTGTGTCACCTGGTTACTTTGCTTACCTATTGCAGTCTACGTGCAGAAGAACATGGGACGCACTGATGGTGAGGGCGATTTTGTGCCACTGCCCATCAGCAAGGCGATAGGGAAATGCCTCCGTCCTTGATTTTCCATTGAATCGGTAATGGTATCTGATTTCATCCCGCAACCCGCTGCTCTCCAGCTCGAAGAAACTAAAATACCAAAAGAAATGAAAAGATCCATTTTATTACCAGGGTATATATTGATGCAGTAGATAGTTTACAACATAAATGTATTGTGCAGCCGTCCTTGTGAATTCATATAAATCTATTCTTTGGAGAACAAAGAAGTGGAGTTATGAAAAACACAGGCTTTACGGTAACCAGATGTTAGCTCTCATTATTTGAACTGCACTAGACCAGATAGAAAGCTAACTGCCAACCAGTTGCTATGGGTTACTGCAAGCGTGTAAATTTTGCCCATTTACTAGGTGTCCCAAGAGTCCAAATACAGTGATGCTAGATATCTTATCAAGGGGTGTCGATGGCATTGTGAAGCAGTTGTTTTGTCCTGGAACTCTTTCTAAACCAAAAATTTCAAAAATGGATAGTGGATTTATAGAATATGTGTTACATAAGCTGGGCTAGGTATTATTTTTTTGTTCCCAGCAAGACAGGGTTAGCCCAATGAAAGTTAGAATTGTGAGCTAGTATTTGTTTGGTTACAGGTTGGTCTAGCCTTCAAAAATGATACAATTATCTGCTTAGTTATAGATTTGTCTAGCCTTGTGAGCAAACTAGCACTCTTCTTGGCTATAGGTTGGTCTAGCCCTGTGAATGATCTCGTGCCTAAATGGCTATATGTTACTCTACCCTTCAGAATAATCAAGTACTTTGCTTGTCTACTGGTTGGTCAAGCCTTGAGAATGATCAAGTACTCTGTTTGGCTACCTGTTGGTTTTGCCTTGTGAAAGATCTAGCACTCTCCCTGGCTACAGGATGATTTAACCTTCAAAATGACTTAGTACTCTGCCTGGCAACAGGTTGGTCTAATGTTCAGAATGATCTAGTTTGCTGTCTGGCCACAGTTTGGTCTAACCTTGTGAGGGATGTACTACTCTGTCTGGCTACAGGTTAATTTACTCTTCAGAATTATCGTATACTCTTCCTTGCCATAGGTTGGTCTACTCTTCAGAAGGATCTAGTACTCTCCCTGGCTACAGGATGGTCTACCGTTCAGAATGATCTAGTACTCTGCCTGGCAACAGGTTGGTCTACCCTTCAGAATGAGCAAATATTCTGCCTGGCCATAGGTTGGTCTACTCTTAAGAATGATCTTATACTCTCACTGGCTACAGGTTGGTCTACCATTCAGAATGATCTAGTTCTCTGCTTGGCTATAGTATGGTCTAGCTTTCAAAATGATCTATTTCGCTGCCTGGCCACAGGTTGGCTTAGCCTTCAGAGGGATGTACTACTCTGCCTGCCTACATGTTGGGTCTACTCTTCAGAATAATCTAGTTCCCTGCCTGGCTACAGGCTGGTCTAGCCTTCAGAATGATCTAGTTCCCTGCCTGGCTACAGGTTGGTCTAGCCTTCAGAATGATCTAGTTCCCTGCCTGGCTATAGGTTGGTCTAGCATTATGAGTGGGCTACTACTCTGCTGGCTACAGGTTGGTCTACCTTTCATAATGATCTAATACTCTGTCTAGCCATAGGTTGGTCTACTCTTCAGAATGATCTAGTTCTCTGCCTGGCTACAGGTTAGTCTAACCTTCAGAATGACCTAGTTCCCTGCCTGGCCATAGGTTGGTCTAGCCTTGTGAGTAGGCTACTACTCTGCTGGCTACAGGTTGGTCTACCCTTCATAATTATATAGTTCCCTGCCTGGTTACAGGTTGGTCTAGCCTTGTGAGTGGAATACTACTCTGCTTGGCTACAGGTTGTTCTAACCATGAGAATGATCTAGTTCTCTGCCTGGCTACAGCTACAGTAGGTCTAGGCTTCACAATGATCTAGTTATCTGCCTGGCTACAGGTTAGTCTAGCCTTCACAATGATCTAACTCCCTGCCTGACCACAAGGTCTAGCCCTGTGATCTACCACTCCCAAAGTTGCCCGTTCCATCCCTGTAACTGTATGATGTGCCCCATTGCCTGCATTCCCCACTCTGCACCAGCTGTTATGACTCTTGATATGGCAGAACATCCCAGGGAGCTATAGTAACCTTTTACCCGGGGCACCTCTGTAAGTCTGAGATTGAATAATCTGTAGTGAGCGCAGAGATGGAAAAAGTCAGCTTTTATAGAAAGAGACAATAATTCATATGAGAATCCCCTGAAGCGGGAAGACAGAGACGCCCAAGACATCCATCAAAATCTCAGCCGAACGTATTGCTCAGATCCCCCCCCCCCGCTTAACCTGTGACCTGTGAGGGTTCCAATGGGGCTCTGACTTTGCTTTCAGGCAAAGGGCATAATAAATGAATACGCAGGAGAAAAATATCAATGTATGACAAGAGAACAAGGTCAGGTTAAAGGGGAACTTTCATTTTATTTCTATGTTCGATCAACTATCCACTAATTATTTACATCAATGCATGGTTTCTAGGGTAATTTGCATCCTAGCAACCAGATTGCTGAAATTGCAAACTGGACAAAGAAAAGCTAAATAACTAAAAAAAAAACTAAAATAATAAAAAATGGAAGCCAATTGTGATTTGCTTCAGAATATCCCTCTCTATGTCATACCAACAGTTAATTTAAAGGTGAAGAACCCATTTAAGGACAACGCAGCTTTAAATAGTTCTCCTCTTAAAATAAAAAAAACAGTCTTTATGTGAACAACAAACAATAACATCCTGATGTTTGGGAAACAGACGCGGAATCCAAGCACGATACAATGTAGCGAGACCGGTGACCCCAAATGATGACACGTGCCGGACGCATGTCCAGCCAAGTGACATGTAAATAGTAAAAAGTTCTGCAGAAACAAAATCATCCCAGAACGTCAGCCATCGAGAAACGAGAAACAGACCCCAACAATGCTGTGGCATTTCGGAACTCAATCACACTTGTGCTTTTATTGTCAAGAATGTTTAGACGCCAATAATGTTGCAAAATTCAAAAAAATATACTATACTAAATGTTTCTAGTAAGTCCCTAAAGATTTACAATTGACCTGCACATCACTAAAGGTTATAGCTTTTTGTGTGCACAGAACATTCCTTCTCTGTATATTTGTATTTATACATATGGGAGGAGGGAGGTGCCATATTGATTCCCTTAGACAGTACAGTATGAGGGTATAGCTTATTGTGTGCCCAGAACATTCCTTCTCTGTATATTTGTATTTATACATATGGGAGGAGGTGCCATATTGATTCCCTTAGACAGTACAATATGAGGGTATAGCTTATTGTGTGCCCAGAACATTCCTTCTCTGTATATTTGTATTTATACATATGGGAGGAGGGAGGTGCCATATTGTCACTTCATCAGACTCTACGATTGGTTGGAAAATGCTGCAGATTAAGTTACGGCCCCAGCCCATGGCCTAGGTTGTATTTTTAATCTCAGAACTACACGTTTATCAGCAGATAATTATATTTATACTCACAATAAAAGTGCGACAATACCTTTGGGGGGAGTGCAGATGTACCAGATTAACATAAAATCCCCAACTCCCCACAGCAGAATTTATTTAGCTGAATTGTTAAAGAACAGCTTTATGTAAATGTTACACAGTGAGGCCAGTGGCTCCGTGCTCAGCGCAGGGTCTATTTCATTAGTAACATACGATGTAATCACTATACAAACCACAACATCTGCTTCTCTCTTATTTCTCTACACCTACTCCTTCCACATGAACATTAAATATTATCTATAGTGTGCTATAGACTTATCCTGATAGTAATCTTGCTTCAGAGTAGGTAAGTAGGGAGAGATGGTGCCTATAGTAACAGTGGATAATAGTCTCTGGGAAGGGAG
>CM044437.1:2607847-2622051 GCA_024363595.1 Xenopus borealis | reverse complement strand
ACTGTGGGATAGCAGGTATAGTAGGGAGAGATGGTGTCTATAGTAACAGTGGATAATAACACAATACACATTACAACAGCGACACAACAAACAATGAAAGTCTTTGCAGAAAAGAAGATAAAATGAGGGATTTACGTTACTGTTACTGGGGTCGGAATCAATATTTTCCAGTAAAATGAATACAGAACATTCTGTAAACAAAACAACACAACTCTGCACTGCAGCCATTGTACAACATGTAGAGGGTTAAATTCTTTATCCCCGAAACAAGAGGAGAATTTAAAGGGAAACTGTCATGGGAAAACATGTTTTTTTTTTAATGCATCAGTTAATAGTGCTGCTCCAATAGACTTCTGCATTGAAATCCATTTCTCAAAAGAGCAAACAGGTTTTTTTATATTCAGTTTTTAAATCTGACATGGGGCTAGACATATTGGCAGTTTCCCAGCTGCCCCTGGTCATGTGACTTGTGCCAGCACTTTAGGATGGAACTGCTTTCTGGCAGGCTGTTGTTATTCCTACTCAATGTAACTGAATAGTACACAGTGGGACGTGGATTTTACTATTGAGTGTTGTTCTTAGATCTACCAGGCAGCTGTTACCTTGTGTTAGGGAGCTGTTATCTGGTTACCTTCCCATTGTTCTGTTGTTAGGCTGCTGGGTGGGGGAAAGGAAGGGGGTGATCTCACTCCAACTTGCAGTACAGCAGTAAAGAGTGATTGAAGTTTATCAGAGCACAAGTCACATGACTTGGGGCAGCTGGGAAATTGACAATATGTCTAGCCCCATGGCAGATTTCAAAATCAAATATAAAAAAATCTGTTTGCTCTTTTGAGAAATGGATTTCAATGCAGAATTCTGGAACAGCACTATTAACTAATACATTTTGAAAAAAAAAATTTTCCCATGACAGGATCCCTTTAACCCTTGGCATTAGAGAGAGTTCCGAGGACTAGAAGAGACTACAAATATCACTTCCCATCTCTTTACAATTAGTAGAAAGTAAAAGGCAATCTTAAGAGTCTTGTAACCCCTAGCAACCCACCCAGCATGTGCTTACAAAGTGCTGAGCAGTTAATGTGTTCGCTTTGGGTTATTCCTACTCGTAGCTTGTCATTGTCTCTCTAGAATCTACAGAAAATGTGCTGAAAATAAAAAAATTTTGGGGTGGGCGGAGGGGGATTTTAGTGGGTGCGTTAGAGCCAAAGAGCTGACGATCATTAAATAAAGCAAGTAATGAATGTCAGGGAGAAACCCAATATCAATGACACCAATATACTTCACAAGAATTTTTTTTTAATAAATTGATATATTGGGCCAATTTCTCAGTAGGAGCCACTAACCAAGTCATTTATCTTCATGTTGCCAAAAAACGTCCCTCCCATCCCGCCTTCCATCTCCACCCATTCCCTGTGACACTCTCATAGCTACAAGCTGTAAAGCAAAGTTCTTCTTTAATAAAGGCTCTGGGTCAGACTGTTGTTCTGATGCCGAGTGCTTAGTTACAGCCCCTGCCATAAAGCGAGACAGAACTGCTGCTGCTGCTAGACAGGAAGTAGAGAGACAGTATCATCAGCCCAAACCAATGTATCAAATATCCACTGCAGATACAAATCGTCTCTCCTCTGGCCAGGACTCCATTTCCCACAATGCTTTGTACCTTCTGTTATTCTCCTTCCTGGAGGATGAGCCGACTATGGATACAAGGTTTCACAGGTACATGCAGTCAGAACCAGCAATTCACACAAGTGCTAGAGGCATGTGGGTAGAGAAATTCTTGCTAGTATATTATAGCGGGTGAGGCAAAATACCCAATTATAGTAATAATAGTAGTTTGTGTCTATATGGGAGGCTCCAAATAAAGAAAAAGAGATTGTACTTACAGTTCACCCCAGTCCATAGGTGCAGAAATTTAACCAGAACCAAGAATATTGTAAACACTTCCTGAAAAATAAATGAAAATAGCCAGAAAAATGAATAAAAAAAGTTCAATCCATTTATTAGGACATGTACTCAAATAGCCTGACGCATTTCATGCCTATTGGTCTATGATTAAGTGCCCCAATGGGCATGAAATGCGTCAGGCTATTTGTGTACATGTCCTAATAAATGGATTGAACTTTTTTTAATTAATTTTTTGGCTATTTTAATTTATTTTTGAGGAAGTATTTACAATTTTTTGGTTCTAGAGAAATTCTTGACCCACCCGCAACCCTCCTAGCCCTTCCAAAGCTTCCAAACCCTCCCAACTCTCCCAAACCACTCCCAACCTTCCCAATGCTCCCAATCTTCCCAACGCTCCCAATCCTCCCAACCCTCCAAATATTCCCAACACTCCCAAACTTCCCAATGCTCCAAACCCTCCCAATATTCCCAACGCTCCCAACCTGCCCAATCTTCCCAACACTCCCCAATGCTCCAAACCCTCCAAATATTCCCAACACTCCCAACCCTCCTAACTTTCCCAATGCTCCCAACACTCCGAACATTCCCAACCCTCCTAACCTTCCCCAACGCTCCCAGCCCTCCCAATATTCCCAACGCTCCCAACCCCCCCAACACTCCCAACCCACACAGCCCAAAGTTGTATTTATATTTATAGACCCTCAGTGAAAGGGGCAGGGGAGCAAATCTATATATTAAGGGGCCAGAACCCAGAAGTTGGCAGTGCTAGGTTGTGGGCAGGGAGAGCAGAAGAATAGCTCAACCTATACTTGCTTGTGACTCGAAGATTTTGTTAATTGAACAACCCTGAACCCGCCCTACCCCCATGGGGGTCCCACGGGTTTCGGGCCAGCCCACACTTTCAATAACCATTACCTGTCCAAATACCATTGACAGTGTCTAATGATTGGCTATTGGAATGGTGAATGGGAGGAGATAAGAAAGCTAAGGGACGGCAGGGCAAATACAACTACTGAATTCACATACCTCCCAACATTTTGGAAATAAAAAATAGGACAAAAAAGTGCTGCAACACTTGTGCCACGCCCATTATTGTGGTCACACCCCCTTATTACCACGCTCATTTTACAAAATGTGGCCGGTTAGGAAAGTTTGAACATATTTCTGTGTTTTTTTCAGTTCTTACAATTTTGCTAAGGAAGGTGAATTGCCCTTTAAGCTGCGAGTCTAACTTTTCCCAAGGGGCCTGCTTATCTTATATTGTTACAATTACTTATTTGCTTATCTACAAATTGTTACAAATTGTTCTGTGATCCCTGCCAAAAGCCAATTAAGTTATAAACTGTTTCTTTTTCTGGCTGTTCAGTGCAGAGAAAAACAGGACTTTCCACTAGAAACGAGGGACTGCGAGTTGAGCTGTCAAAAGAGGGACTGCCCCTCTAAAAATGGGACAGTTGGGAGGTATGAATTCATTAAAGTTCACCTTTAAATTCACTTTAATATATAATATCCTAGCAACATTACAATTGGTCTTCTTTTTTTCTTTGTTTTTTAAAAAAAGGACCAGTAACATCAAACCTTTTTTTTTTTTCAATTAAATTTGTATATAACGGGAAAAAATACACACAAAGACATATGAAACATTAAAATCGCAAAGTCTTTATTAAGAAATAACTGAGCGATACTGCCTGGCGCTCCTCTTCAGAAAAGGCGATCCATCGTGCGGTGCTTGATTTCTCCTCCCTGGATATCTCCTGTAAGGAAGGCAGGGAGAAGAAATCGAGTGCCGCACAATGGATCGCCTTTTCTGAAGAGGAGCGCCAGGCAGTATCGCTAAGTTATTTCTTAGTAATAAAAACCAATTGCAAATTGTCTCAGAATATCCCTCTCTACATCATACCGACAGTTCATTTAAAGGGGAACAATCCCTTTAACTTCTCACTCCTGCTCATATTCCAGTCTTTCATTCACACCACTGCCTGGTTGCTAAGTTAAACGGAGCCCTAGCAACCAAGCAGCTGCTGTAATACCAAACTGGAGAGCTGCTCAAGAGAAAGCCACCACAAACACACCAACTGCAACTTGTCTGTAAAGATCAACGTCTACATCACAGTAAAAGTTAACTTAAAGGGGAACAACCCCATTAAATATAAATATATATCAATGCACAACAGTGTCTGAACCTGACAATTTCCTTTCCATACACTTTATTTACCCTGGCTGGGGAGTAGGGTGCCCTAGATACTTGCTATGGAGATTTTACAGCTGAACTGCAACTCCCACTCTGCTCAGCTGTTGAACTGCACAGAATTATACTGAGTCGCAACAAACCGCTGATGTAGTTGTTGCAGAGAGAGAGAGAGATTGCTTTTATCTCCCCCAGTTGTCACCTAAATGTGCTGGGTAAGTGTTCAGTGCATCTAATCTAAAAGTTTCCCCCCCCCGTTCCCACCAGCGTCTGGCCCTGTCGCAGCGAAATCGCCGCCTTCTCATCTCTTTCCAACTGCCGCCTCTTCGGCTGTCAGGGAATTATCAAGTAAATTCCTTTAAATCAAGCTCTCGGGGGCTGCCGCCCAAGAACGGCCAAACACAAGCCAGTGAATTAAAGGCCATACTAACAGAGATCATTAAATAACAATGAGATGCCCCCCCACCCCCCGACACTGAAATCATTGATTTGCCCCCGTCTCATCCATTTGCTGCAAATAATGAAACCACTTTGTCTTGTTTTAAAGGAACAAAGGAACCAGGGAAATGTATGTACAGAAGATAAAGTTCTTTTTTTCCTCAAATAAAAACCCATTTCTGTATTACTCACTCCCTGGAACTGCTGACGCACCTTATGTTGTTGTGCAGAACCGACAAATTGTGCGACTTGACAACGCGGGAGAGAGTGCGGCTAATGGGGAACACGGAGACACCGGATGGTATTTTAAAAGATGCCAAATTAGATTTATATTCCTCATTTAACTCACATTTTCCATTTGGAGTTTAGTCATTCTGACTGCGGCAAATTAGTAGCTCTGGGGGTGAACATTAAAGGGCCAGGACTGCTGGAACTATAGCAGTGACACCCCAATGTTTCTATATATCTGTAACCTTGTTATGAGCTAAGGGGGCCCAGTCTGAAGGTCAGTTAGGGGGAGATTTGGGGTGTTTATTTGTACCCTGGGTACCCCTGGAACTATAGTGACACCCCAATGTTTCTATATATCTGTAACCTTGTTATGAGCTAAGGGGGCCCAGTCTGAGGGTCAGTTAGGGGGAGATTTGGGGTGAGTGCTTATTTGTACCCTGGGTACCCCTGGAACTATAGCAGGGTGACAATTTAAAGGGTGCAATTTAGCGCCTTTGTTCTTGAACCTACACTGGGGACAATAGAAAATAAGAACTGTATTATGTTCCCAATCTTTCTCCCCCTCTGGCTACTGAAGTTGATGCCCTGTTTTGAATTAGTGTAATTAATCAGCCCCATGGAATTACATTAACCCTAAGTAAGTGCCTAGTTAATATTGGCTAATGCTATTCCCTCCGTATAATAACATTAAATCTCATATAATACTTATCTGCTGCTCAAGGTTAGACTTTTCCTTCCTCTTTATTCTTCCGGCCTGGGAATCGTAACGGCGCCGCTGGTATAAAACATTGAATCCGTCGTAACATTTCATGACAAATCCGATGGCTCTGAACTTTTTTTTTTTTTGGAAATGTCATTAAACTTCTCTCTAATCTCTGCCTGCAGTATCGATGGATTTGGGATTTACAGGGAGGGATGTGGGCGCCGGGGGAATTCCTTTCCGTTCCATAAAAGAAAACCGTAAATAACCGCGGCACTTGCGTATAAATAAATATCGCACAGCAGTTTTGGCATTATTGCGCACATTAGTGATGCCTTGAGGTGTGACAGGACTAAAGCGTTTGCAGAAGGTCCATCTCCCAACATTTTGGAAATATAAAGAGGGACCAAAAAAATTTGCCACGCCCATTTTGTGACCACACCCCCTAATTACAATGTTCATGTTCCAAATCTGCCAGTTTATGAAAGTCAGAACAGATTTCTGTGTTTTTTTATGTGTTTTTCTAATGATGATGCATTGCCCTTTTAGCTGCAAGTAAGTTCCCCCAAGGGACCTGCTTATCTTAAATGGTTACAAAATGCTAAGTGCACCTGCCACATATTCTGGGCTCTCTGCCAAAAGCCAATTAAGTTTTAGAGACATGGTTTCTTTTTTGGCTGTTCAGTGCAGGGGATCAAAGAGAAAGTCGGGACATTTCAGTAACAATCCAGGACTGCGGGTAGTGGGTTTTGTTTGCACCCATTATGCACCCATTAAATTTGCTATAGCAACAATTATGACCTCGATCACTCCCTTTAAAAATACCCTGCACTGCTGGTCCTGACTACGTCACACTGAAGCAATGCAGCACTCCTCCAGGGAGGACAACAATTCCCACAATGCTTTGCATTCTCTGTAATTAGCAGAGCAGTGAAGGAGACCCACCCATGGGTGCAAGGAACCGTGAGAACAGGAGCGTAGGGTGGGGTTGATCTGACTGCCGCTGCATTGCTTCGGTGGTACATGGAACGTATATCGTGTAGAGGTCTAGAATTGCTGATGCAAATTTTTCCAAGGAAAAAACTGAACTAAACCACATTATTTTCGGCACAAATTACATTATTTTTTCATTTGATTTTAGTACGCAGTTAACACTTTGTGCCCACACACTAATATAACCATGATTAAAATATTAGTTCTGCCCCCAACGACAACGACAAAGTTCCAATCGCATCCCTCATTCGCTAAAATCTCCCTGATTGTTTCTAATTAGCTATACTTCAGTTCTGTGGCATAGAGGCATAGCCTGGGCCCCAAAACAAAACAGACTAAGGACCCCTATATTAAAAAAGAAGGTTGACAATCTGGAAAGGTTGTGGGGGGTAATGTATAAGAGATGTCCAACCAGCAGGCTTCCAGGTATTGTTTAACTATATCTCCCAGCTTCCCCCGGGCTAGACATCTCTGATACATATACTGAATAACAGTTGTTACACAATATAATATGCCCTTTCCATTTACAGGCATTTGGATCAAATCCTCATAAGCCAACTTCCCTCCCTTCTTAACCATCTACTGACCATCAACTTCCTTACCTTCTTGACTATCTACTTCCCATCCACGTCCATCCCTTCTTGACTATGTACTGTCCATCAACTTCCCTCCCTTCTTGATTGTGTACTGTGCATCAACTTCCCTCCCTTCTTGCCTATCTACTGCTCATCAACTTCTCTCCATTCTTGACTGTCTACTTTTCATCAATTTAACTCCCTTCTTGACTATGTACTGTCCATCAACATCCCTCCCTTCTTGATTGTGTACTGTGCATCAACTTCTCTCCCTTCTTGCCTATCTACAGCCTATCAACTTCTCTCCCTTCTTGACTGTCTACTGTTCATCAACTTAACTCCCTTCTTGACTATGTACTGTCCATCATCATCCCTCCCTTCTTACCTGTCTACTGCTTATCAACTTCCCTCCCTTCTTACCTGTCTACTGCTTATCAACTTCCCTACCTTCTTGCCTATCTACTGCTCATCAACTTCCCTACCTTCATGCCCATCAATGTCCCTCCCTTATTGACTGTGTGCTGTCCATCAACTTCCCTCCCTTCTTGCATATCTACTGCTCATCAACTTCCCTACCTTCTTGACTATGTACTGCCCATCAATGTCCCTCCCTTATTGACTGTGTGCTGTCCATCAACTTCCCTCCCTTCTTGCATATCTACTGCTCATCAACCTCCCTTCTTGACCATCTACTGCATAAGAGCATCCCTCAGTTCTTGACTGTGTGCTGTCCATCAATGTCCCTCCCTTCTTGAATGTTGTGGCCATGAACTTCTTTTCCTTCTTGACTTCCCACCAGCATCACTCGCTACTTAAATGTGTCCTGCCCACCAATATTCCTTCCTACATGCCTGCCCGCCACCTCCTAATTTATCCTGTGTTTTGCTTACCCGCTTTCTTCCTTTCATGACTACATGCTGCCCACCAATTTATCTTCTGTCACCAACTTCCCTCCATTTTGCACTATGTGTTGCCAATATCTTCCAATCAAGTGTCCTTCATTCATTACTATATGTTAACCAGCCTGAAAAAGGAACTAAAATGTTCTGAAAGCTTGCTATGATTATATTAGTTAGCCAATAAAGGTATCACCTTTATACCATTTTGTTATTTTTTATTTCAAAAGGGTTGCCCAATAACATTTTTACTGGCTAACACGGTACAGCAACTTTACCTGCAATTATATGTTAACCACTAACTCCCTCTATACTTCTCTCAGCTTCCAAACTAGCTCACAACAAGGAACGGTAGAGGGGTGGGCAGCACACAGTGAGGAAAAAAGAAGGTGGGCAGGCCATTCCTTGGAAGATGTGGGCAACAGACAGTATGGAGCGAGGAAGGACAATAAAACATAGCAAGGAAAGAGGAGGGATGGCCAGCAACAGGCTATTAAAGGAAGGCTGTGAGCAATCATATGGGTCCTGAGGATACCACATATATCACAATAAAACCAACAAGAGCTGAAATTGTGAAGGGTGGACCTCCAGTCACTGTCCATCTGGAGCCAATAACATGGCAGTTCTGCTAATAGTCAAAAAGTCAATATTCCCTGCATCTGTATCTTGTGTCTTTGAGCCGAGTGCTGCAGATAAAACAGTTTTTCATGGGTCAGAAAACTATTCCACTGTTATATTAGTGGCACCACTGAGGCTTTATTGCACAGTAATGGGAAGTACACTTTGATGGCCATGAGCCCAATTGGATGGCATCTAGTCTGACTGTTCTGCACCGGAGAGATAGAGAGAAATCCCTGTATTGTGCTTGTGTTTTTCATTCCTTCCTCTCGAAAGTGTTTCTGTCTTTTCTCTGTATCTGATCAGCTGCATCACCTTCACCATGTCTGGAGCTCTGGTCATACCTGCAGCTGGTACGTTTCTTCTCAGCACCACCATATGGTTGCGTGTTTGGAAGAAGAGGACAAGAACGGATCCAGGGATTAAAGTAAACAACTAGTGGAGTATTTCAGCGCTGGTGCTGCCCAGCATTACAATATCCCAATTCTGCTGCTCTCTCCCTCCCCTCCAGCCACTGACAAACAAAAGCAAAATAAAATCAGAATAATTTGAAAGGCACGCAAGTCACTAACATGATTGAAAATGCAACGTTCGGCCAATAAACCCCTAATTTATGGACTGGGAACACGTTTCAGGCTGATAAAATGAAATAAATCAATGTCGAGCGTTGCCACATCAGTGAGTTTTTCCACTGCAGAATATTTACTGGCTTCGTTTCAGAACTATAACAATAAAGCGACTCAAATATCATCTTCACCGGCACCTCTCCTGCTCCAAAATGTTCCCATAAACCATTATTGATCCCACAGAAAACCCATTGTCTGTGCCGACTCCCAAATCCTCCCTCACACTCTCAACAGCTTTGCAGGCTCCTCACTGGTTTTCACACCAAATTACAGGTTTTTTTTTTCCTTTCAGATGTTCCCATAATTTACTCAACCTGAGTCCCCTTTGATCTGGAATAGCCGGGAGGAAATCAGAACCTGCACTATAAGGCGATCGCTCCACAGCTTTTTACGCTTTATCTATGGAAATATTTCTTCTGCAATGTCAAATTCAATAGCAGAATTCCAGCTTAGAACGATTTCAATGATACGGCAAGTGTGAAAGTGATACACATATATTATACCTGGAGTGTTTCTTACAATTTCCTTTCCATTCCCTGTACAAGTGCCTGGTTATATTGGAATAGGGCCCAATACACAGAATGATATATATTTTTAATTGCCTTTGTTGCCAGTGAGCCCAGTTAACCCAGTTAGCCCAGTACCTACCTTTATGCTGTTATTTATCTTTATGCCTTGAACTGCCAATCAAAGCAAATAGAAATCAAGCAGTAATAATTCTAGGACATTTTAACCCCAAATAAACCAGCTTTCAATATTGCCTTTAGGGCCAATATCAGTAAATCACAGGGCCCTGCCAATAAGTAATGGCCCAGGGTCGGACTGGGCTGGTGGGACACTGGGAGGAAACTTGCTGGGCCCCTACAACCCTGACCCACTCCCTGGCCAGAAAACTTTTGGTGCTGCCCCCTGACTTCCCCACATGGCCTGGATAGTGGCCACAAGAATAAAGGACATGCAGGGGGTGGAACAGTGTTTCAAGGCTTGGGCTGAGGGCCAAGGAAAGTGGAGGGGTTGCAGCTGAGGCAGGGGGCCAGGGAGGCAGAGTTGCAGTTGGGGGTGTCCAGGCACCAGAGTTGGCAGCCCCAGTGGACTCCAGAACCCTGCGTCTGATGCTGAATGGGCCCCAATTAAAAAAAAAAGCCTCTTGCACACAGTCACGCCCCTAATGCATCCTAGCCACGTCCAAATTATGCCTCGACTTTCTAAGCCATCGAGTTAAGCCATTCCATCTCAAGGTCCCCCTCCATCCTGGACCCCTGGAGGGAGCAGACACAGGTTTATAAATGAAAGTGGTTTCAGCCATCACAAAATTGGGGCTAAGGCTGGTCTGGCCCAACAATAGCCCCGTCTCAGGAGCAATAGGTCAAACCTGCTCAACCCATGGATCCGGTGTGTTTCCAACTGACCCATGCATCACAAACACCCACCTACCACCTGTCCATAGAAAAAACACCCAAATCTTGGCACTTGTACCTGGCACAGATGCCCAAGAGGGGACACACGTGGACCACCTTACAGGGGCTACACAAATTGCAATTAACACTCCATACCTGGCAGCACTCGGTGCATAGAAGTGTGTGATGGGGGGGGGTGAGGTATAGTTAGATAACATCCTTATATTTTACAATAGGGGGTACATTATTCCATGTATATTCTCAAAAAGGACCTGCGTTTTCCTGAAAGCGTTTTCCAGCTGGGATTAACCGAAGAGAAAAAAAATATCTCCAAACTTAAACATAACCTTTCAAGTGTCAGTGATATTAACCCGAGTCCCAGGGAAGAGGCCGCTAGAAGACAACTCGCCTTTGTTCCCATTACAAAATGCTCTCGTGCTGAGAAGCTCTTTGATGTGACATCATTTACAGGCCACGTTGTCTACTGTCGTGTGTCACTGATGCTTCTCTACCGACTCTCTGACATTTAGACAAACACCCCCCCAGGGTCACCCCCCACCAACCAAGGTCTCTTTACCTGTGTTCCATCTCACGGATAGAGAGGATGACCCCTGACGTGGAAGACCGTTGCTGGATGGAGGCCAAGAAAGTAAACTCGCTTTTATTCCTAAATAACTGGATGACTTTCTCGCTCATGTGCGGCGCCGCGTGGATCTCTCGCTCCCCATCTGCAAAACCAAAGGAGATGGGTTAAAATGGAACAATATAGGAACATCAGTCATATAACAGCCCCATTACCAGTCTTGTGTCCTTGGTACGATGGAGAAGAAAATCAGACTTGGGAAAGAGCTTAATATTAGGCAGAATACAATTCCGCTTTATGGCTATTTTATACCGTCGCCTTAATTTTGTTTTCCCTTTTATACGGAAACATTCCCCCATCTGCAAAGCCCTTGTCCCTTTATAACGGTCATTAATTATACAGTTGGTACATTCTGCTTTGCAGACAAGACTAAGAATGGGTTTCTTTTCAGCCAAAATATATTAATGTCTCCCTATGGCTGGTGGCTTGAAATGTTGCTTTGCACCTGCCTGAGTCTACAATAAAGGGGTACATCCCCCTCATTATCCAGCTGAGCTTATGTGCACTTTTATAAGAATCATGGGCAATGAGCTTCAGCTTATAAAAGTGCAGCTGGATAATGAGGGGGATGTACCCCTTTAATTGCAAGCAGTTACTAGTTCATAGGCGCATTAAAGGCGACGCAAACCCCAAAATACAATCTTGTCTAATGATATAAAATGTCATTCCAAGCAACGCCCCAATATACATTCATAAAAATATTAAATGGTTTCAAGATGACCTGTAAATGTAATTGCAATTGAAAGCAGTGCCTGCCTCCCCATGATTCTGCCCTTAGCAACAATGTATCAGGAGCCAAGTTTGTGTGATACATTGTTTCCTTTAATTGTAATTGTTACAAGCTAAAACCATTCATGTTTAATAGTTCTTGTGTACGAAGCAATATTTTGGGGGTATATTGACGTCTTTTTTTTTTTTCGGAAGCCTCTTTAACGCACCTCCCCCCTCGAAAATTAGATTGCAACACTGTAGAATGAATTCATCTTCATTCTCCTGATAAATATCCGGCACACACAGAACCTGATTAAAGAGCAGTTGGCTATAGGAACATATGTTCAGCACTTGTGCCAGGATCCAGTTCAATTATTTAGTGACGCGGCTCCCCCCACTGTATGTTATCAGCACCCGCACATCCAGCCGAGTCCTCTGCTGATACAGCCACGATGCCTTTCTAAATTATTATCTTTTTCTGCCACAGTTTGACGCCGGCATCTCTGCTTCTGATGTGACCGTTTTCATGGAGACTGCAGATGCCCGACGCTCCCTCCACGGCGACTGCAATTGGCTAACATATGGGCAACAGACAGCGCACTCTTGCTAATTTAATGATTCTAGAAATGGGCTGCCAAACTTGTGAAACTGCAGCTGTCGTGAACTAAAACTCCCAACATTCTCAGCTTGACAGCAGTGAATTATAGCGATGCTACTCCCCTCAATTAATTGGCTGAAACAATGATCCTGTAAGGAGTGGGTAAGTATCCAGGGTACAAATAAGCACTCACCCCAAACTCACCCCAAATCTCCCCCTAACTGACCTTCAGACTGGGCCCCCTTAGCTCATAACAAGGTTACAGATATATAGAAACATTGGGGTGTCACTATAGTTCCAGGGGTACCCAGGGTACAAATAAACACTCACCCCAAATCTCACCCCATTTGTCCCTTTACTAAGGTAAAAATACAAGCATTTTGAGTATGAGACATTCACGCGGCATCTCTTTGGCTTAATGTTCCTGCAGAAATAACTACAAATAACGCCCTTTCATTAGACGCAATGATGACAGCTTGTCCATAGCGGTGAGCCAATAACTCTCATGACCCGAGCCTTTTAGCGGATGATCAGTCGGCTCCCGTTTTCCCTCTGAATGTCTGAAATCCTGCCTAAAATGTTCTAAATTACATAGTTCTGCATCTTGGGTTTTCGTGTGCAGATTCCCCACCTCCGGGGTGATTATCCTGTAAAGAAAAGGTTTCTGGTTACACTTTCCTCTTCAAATTCATTTCCAGCATTTGTTCCCTGATCTCAGACTGAAGCCTTTCAGATTGCGGCATGCGGATTCGCATTTCTGAGCCGTGGAAAAACATCTCAGACTCTTGCGACCTCCATAAGATGAACTGGAAAGGTGCAGTTAAAGTGCCAGTCTGGAATTTCATATGTATCAGAATCTGTAATAACCCCAAGGCTTTTTTATTTCCTATAGAGACACTAATGTATTATCAATGAAAAGCTCAGCCATGCTTGCCAAAAAGGCAAACTTGTCCTTTAATAGATGTGAGAGAAAAACTTTTCGGGAACTTTTGCACAGTCTGAATTCATATTTAACCCATTCATATAAAAGCAGCTCCTGGGAAGTCATTAGTCAATTACAAGAACTTCAAAGATGTGAATGTTGTAACTTTGCTAAAAGAGCAAGAAAGCAGAAAGAGAGCCTGGCCAGTATAATAGATAGGCTTTACCTTGTTTAAAGCCTCTGAAGTCTTTCTATGGAAGTTGAGAAGGAACAAGGTATATTGTCCAATTAGGGAAACATACACCAGCAAACAATGTATTGTAATTCAGTTGGTACTTTATTTCCTCCAGAACTGATAGAAAAAGAAATCTAATGGTTTCACAGAAGAATAGGCTCTGCCTGATAATGAGTCCGGGATGTGTCTATGGGAAAGGGAAAAGCCATTCAGATCAGAATTCAACAAACTCGGCACTCAATGAATGTGGTGAGAAAGTGAGATTTTCCAGGCCGGCAGAATGGAAATGAATCTGTGAATCTCATAAAGTCACTGCTGAGTCACCAGCCAATATTCCAAATGCCAAGTTAAATCATAAACTCATAATATCATCTTGTCCCGAGTAATGTAGTAGGACTGTGAGAAAGAAAAGGCACAGAACAAGCGACATAATGGATTCAAATCTGCACTTTTGTTCTCTATTTCTCTTTCTTCTGTCTCTCATCCCCTCTCCTTTCCTTTTCTCCCCCAACTGTTTGGCCTTACTCT
>CM044437.1:2511046-2536472 GCA_024363595.1 Xenopus borealis | reverse complement strand
CTACTGTCTCCATCTTGTCCTACAGTCTCCATCTTGTCCTACTGTCTTCATCTTGTCCTAGTATCTACATCTAGTGTATTCATGTGGGGCTCCTGTCACCATCTTTTCCTAGCTGAGGTATATGCCCTGGGCTCTGCCAATAAAAGGAACCATTAGAGAAGTATGCCAGTAGGATGACTTGGGAATTGAAGGTGTTTATCTTGACCTACTCTCACCATGTTTCCCAGTTGTCTCCTTGTGGTTCTACTTTCTCCATCTTGCTCTACTGCCTCCATGTCCTATAAACTCGCTCTTGTTCTGTTCTCGCCATATCAACCTATTTTGTTTCCA
The DNA here is from genome assembly GCA_024363595.1 of Xenopus borealis. NCBI lineage: Eukaryota > Metazoa > Chordata > Amphibia > Anura > Pipidae > Xenopus > Xenopus borealis. The sequence continues at coordinate 2,536,142 of CM044437.1, read as the reverse complement.
TCTTATTCTTCTCTCACCATCTTAACCTGTTGTTTACCCTACTTTTTGCCCTACTTACTACACCTTCTATTCCCCAGTCATCCAACTGGCAACTACTTCTCTTATGTTTCCTTTTATTGGCAGAGCCCAGGGCATATACCTCAATTTGTATTTGCATAAAGTCAGCTCAGATTTGATTCATCTTCAATAAAAACGCATTGGATATAATTGCTCTGCTGTGGTAACAAAGCCAAAGGCTGTAATGAAACAGTGCCCTCTGGTGACAAAAGTCTAATGAGAAGTTGTAGTCCACTTGCTAAGCTGCAACTTGTGATTAATTAGACAAATCATGGGGGTGTCAAAGGAGCATATGTTTATTTTAAGGGGAATTATTTCTGAATAAGAACCATTATGTTTATGTACCAATAAGTAGGGCTGCCATACTGCTTGTCTGGTGAAAAGAAAGGAAATTATCTTTCTTTGATTCGAAAGCATCCAGTGCCCTCTAGTGGCCCAGTATCTCCCAGCACCCATTTCTCCGATCCCTTCCTTTTACTATTTAGTAGAATGAACATGTGATAAGAAAGAGACATCTCTTCCTAGTGAGACTGCTGCACACTGTTAGGGTTGTCTCAACACTGAGCTTGGGGGAAAGGTTTCCTGACATCGGGAGAACATTGACAATCTGTAAAGAAGAAACGAGCACGTCTCCAAGACAACTGATTCATTCTGCTCATATTTAGCAATTATTTCATTAGTGTATTGACATCACCAGCGCTGCTCACTCATAGGTGCCATGAAAGGTCCCTGTTTGCTCTCCACGCTGTTCCCATCTTTTATTTATGAGCATGTCCTGCAGCGCTGTATATTGTGGCAGCTTCACATGGAGACGTGACAGTTTTTCTTTCTAAGTTCTCCAGAAAACCTTATATGGCCAACAACAACTTTACTCCATTGCTCTATTTCTGCCTTTTACATCAGCTGCCTCCTGTCGTGGGAATTTAAACTTGAATTGATTGGACTTTCATTCTAGATATTATCATGTGGGTAATAAAAGTTCTGTGTGTCTAAATACTTTTTTTATGGGAACACAAATGTCTGGGGGCTGTTCCTGCTGAATTGTGCTTAGTACAGGGAATACCTATGTGACATAGTTTTATGGGATCTCTCTGTACAGACTATGAGCAAACTTAGGGACTGTTCCTGCTGAATTGTGCTTAGTACAGGGAATACCTATGTGACATAGTTTTATGGGATCTCTCTGTACAGACTATGAGCAAACTTAGGGGCTGTTCCTGCTGAATTGTGCTTAGTACAGGGAATACCTATGTGACATAGTTTTATGGGAACTCTCTGTACAGACTATGAGCAAACTTAGGGACTGTTCCTGCTGAATTGTGCTTAGTACAGGGAATACCTATGTGACATAGTTTTATGGGATCTCTCTGTACAGACTATGAGCAAACTTAGGGACTGTTCCTGCTGAATTGTGCTTAGTACAGGGAATACCTATGTGACATAGTTTTAAAAGAAGTTTTATAGCTTATTCCTGTACAGGCTACAATCAAAGTTTGGTAACATACTTTACTTATTCCCATTGGCAAAATAAATTGCAGCCCTTCAAAAACAGGGATAATTAACCTTAAAGGGATTCTGTCATGATTTTTATTATGTAGTTTTTATTCCTAAATGACACTGTTTACACTGCAAATAATTCACTCTACAATATAAAATGTGTTCCTGAACCAACAAGTGTATTTAGTTGTAATATTGGTGAGTAGGTGCATCTCAGGTCATTTTGCCTGGTCATGTGACTTGTGCCAGCACTTTAGGAGGGAACTGCTTTCTGGCAGGCTGTTGTTTCTCCTACTCCATGTGACTGAATGTGTCTCAGTGGGACCTGGATTTTACTATTCAGTGCTGTTCTTAGATCTACCAGGCAGCTGTTATCTTGTGTTAGGGAGCTGCTATCTGGTTACCTTCCCATTGTTCTGTTGTTAGGCTGCTGGGGGGGGGGGATGATTTCACTCCAACTTGCAGTTCGGCAGTAAAGAGTGACTGGTTTATCAGAGACAAGTCACATGAGTTGCGGCAGCTGGGAAACTGACAATATGTTTATCCCCATGTCAGATTTCAATATTAAATATAAAAAAAATCTGTTTGCTCTTTTGAGAAATGGAAGAAATTCCAGTGCAGAATTCTGCTGGAGCAGAACTGATGTGTTTTTTCCCATGACAGTATCCCTTTAAATATGGCCCTTCTCTCCATTACTTCCAATCCTGACACATAACTATGGTACATGGAGTACATTCCCCAGTGGATTCACCCATTTGAAAGCTGCTTTTGAAACACTGTGTTCTATGACTTAACAAACTCCATTGCTACAACAAAGGATTAGTCAGACTCATTTACCAAAACTGCACAAATTTGCAGTTACCCAGAGCAACCAATCAGCTATTTCCATTGTTCAGCCATCAGAGCAATGAAAGTAGAAATATGATTGGTTGCCATGGGTACTGCACAGGGGAACCCTAATCTGTATTGTAAGGGGTCAACCACAGATATACAGGGGGTAAAAAGAGAGACAACTGCCCAGGACCCCAAACTCCATGTAGTTATTTCTGTACTTGGTCCTGCCCTGAGTATTATTTGCCCTGATTCATGCCCATCATACTATATGCCCATCCCATCATACTATATGCTCATCATACTATATTCCCATCATACTATATGCCCATCATACTATATGCCCATCATACTATATGCCCATCATACTATATGCCCAACATACTATATGCCCATCATACTATATGCCCAACATACTATATGCCCATCATACTATATGCCCATCATACTATATGCCCACCATACTATATGCCCATCATACTATATGCCCATCCCATCATACTATATGCCCAACATACTATATGCCCATCATACTATATGCCCACCATACTATATGCCCAACAGTTAATACAAAATCTGAGTGGCAGATGTTGCTGGCACAAATTCTTCCTTGACCTGGCTATAAAGAAATATTCATTTGTATGATATACAGTGTATTATTTATGTATAATCTTTGAGTTATTGGTGAGTATTTATACAACGAGTAAGAAGATATGAGAATAAAATGTTCTACTTTGTCGTCTCTCTATATTTATAATAATCATAACAATTCTAATAATAAAGATTTGTAAGAATAATATGTCCCCAAATGTCCTCAATGATTGTGACAACCTCATTATTGAAACGGCACAATTGCAAGCGCTAAATTCATAACAATTTCAGATTAAATAATCACATGTGCACACTAATATATACACACATATAAATATATCTAGAGTGTAGAGGGGGAGAGAATGAGGGGGAGGTGCTAAATTGCAAAGAAGGGGAATAAGGGATAAAGGTAGAGGTGAAATGGGAAGAAAGAGAGAGAATACAAGCGAGGGAGAGAATGTGAGACGTGCTGGAGAAGATGAACAAAGAGAGCAAGAAAGAGAGAAGTGAGATACATTTAAGAATGTTGGGGAGATTAGGAGAAAAATTGGGACCAAAAACTGAGATAATTATTCATCAGGGAATGAGTGAGATAAATTGGGTGGAGGAAAAAGATCATTGCACTCAAAGGGAAAAGAAATGATGAGACAAAGTAAATGTAGAGGATGGAGAATGAGACAAAAGTAGAGGAGAGTGAGATGAGGGCAAAGGATGAGACAGTAGCAGAAGAGAATCATAAGTGTAGAAGATGGAGAAGGAGATAGGAGACGAGAGGGAGATGATTGTAGGAGATGGAGACTGAGATATAAGTAGAAAAGAGCAAGATAAGTGTAGAGGATGATACAGAAACAGACAAGAAAGAGAAGTGTAGAAGATGGAGAGTGAGATAGAGAAGAGCCAGATGATTGTATAGAATAGTGAATAAGATACAAGTAGAAGAGAGTGAGAGTGACATAGAAGAGAGCAGGATGATTATAGAAGAGGGAGAGTGAGAGAGAAGCAGAAGAGAGTGGGATGACATAGAGTTAGAAGAGAGTGAGATGATGATGGAGACTGAGGTAGAAGTACAGAAAAGCTAGATGAGTGTAGAGGATGAGACAGAAAAAGCCAAGAGAGGGAAATGTAGAAGATGGAGAATGAGAAAGAGGTAGAGGATAACCAGAAAAGCTAGATGAGTGTAGAGGATGAGACAGAAAAAGTGGAGTGTAGAGGATGAGACAGAAATAGCCAAGAGAGAGGTGTAGAAAATGGAGAATAAGAAAGAGGTAGAGGATAGCAAGATGATTATAGAGGATGGAGAGTGAAACAGAAGTAGAAGAGAGCAAGATAATTATAAAGAATGGAGATCCAAATAACTAGCAACTGACATGCTAATACCAAGTCTTAATATCGGCTGCAGTCTCGTCCCTTTTTCAATTACTAAAGTATATCACTTTAAATATCTGCTTCTAAACTTCCATGGAAACCTTTGCCACTGCCTGGAAATCAAGTTTTACTGTCCATACATGGATCTAACAAAATACTGCTAGGGATGGACATGACTTGGTGTGGGTGGGGATCTTCTTTGAAACGTTGATTATGTAAAGCAAGATAAGTGCCAAGACCCTTCTTATTTCTTGGTAGGACCATTGCATGGGAGATGGACAATGATATGGAAGAGATAATTATTCAGTTGTACAATTGATTGATGTTTGGGATTCCCATCTGAGTGTGTGTAGGATACTTCTCATGATCTCTTCCATGGGTTAAACAAGGAGACAACATTCAGGGAGAATTATTAACATTCTTCATTCCCGCCCAGTGATCGAGAGCCCAATAAAATCAATTTCCCTTGTATTTCATTATTCTATTTATCTGCGAGGTCCTTGCGACCATAAATCAGCCGGAAATGCGAAATCCCTATCAAGATTTTTATCAAATGCAACAGTGTGTACAAAATGTGTGTTAAGTAAAGGTTGGTGAATATCGGAGATTCAATATTATTTATGATACTCATGTCAGACTTTATTACTCACTATAATGCACCAATCTTGTCGAAATAAAACCTAAATGATAGAGGCAGCCACCGGAGCCCGTGTGAAGGTCTTTCTCACCACAGTCATCCATCAAAATCAACATCGTAATGTAGGGAAAGAAATTGCACCGAAACTTCCAGAAACACACTGAAAATTTCATTCCATGTTACCCTTGAATAGAACGGCAAAGCTCAGCAGGGAGGTTTATTAAAGGAGCGGCGAGAAAATTCACAATTAAATTCTGCTGGTGATTAATATTTCTCAAAGAAATTCTGGTAGAGTTTGTTGGAAGAATTTCCCACAAGTTCAAGAGCAGAAATGAGAAAATCAATGTATTGGAGGTAATATAATAACATGTGCTAAATATGCTCAATGTCTTGTAACCCATAGCAACTACCCATACTTTTCAATCAAAAACCCTTGGTACCAGCTGTGGGGGTGAGATTTGGGGTTAGTGTGTGTTTTTGCCCTGGGTACCCCTGGAACTATAGTGACACCCCAATGTTTCTATATATCTGTAACCTTGTTATGAGCTAAGGGGGCCCAGTCTGAAGGTCATTTAGGGGGATATTTGGGGTAGATGCTTATTTGTGCCCTGGATACCCCTGGAACCCCTTATTTTTTCCTTTTAGTTCCTTCTACAGCACAGATAACTCTGTATCTCTCCATTGCACATTGATTTAATATATAATAATGTAGATTTACTATTACTGGAGACCATCTGTCCCCTACACACGCCATGTATAAAATACGCACTCCGTCTACTCGTCACTCAGATCATTTCAGGATCAATGTGACAGTGAGGTTTGGGAATGTGACAGTGTCTCCTCATCCGTAATAACCCCCCGCAGCTTTTCCCTGAATCAGAGTGGACATGATTGTGGATCCCACTTTAGAAGCACAGGGCTGTTAGAGATGTCTCTGTCCCATGGGGCCCCTAATGCTCTTACTTATTTTATTATTCCTAGAAGTCGGACAATATTTACTGTGCCAGCATTACTAATTTACAGACAGCTTGGGAAGAAGAGGTTGCTAGGAGACAGAGGACTTTCATTCAGAACCCCTTGGGATCAGGATTTTCTCTTTGAGACTTCCAGAGATGTCCAATCCAGGAAAGTCCAATCACTTTTGGAATCAGGCAAATATCCATTGGATAATACATGATATGCGGTTCTCTACTAATGGGCCCTCAACTGGTCTCCATTGATTGGCCCAAGAGGTCAGATGAGTAAGTGATGAGGAAGTAATTGAGATAAGATCCAGCTGTTTGAGGACCTCAGGGTCCTCAAGGCTTGTAATATAATTGACTGCAGACTCAAGAGTCAAGGTCCCAGAGTTGGAATGATGGTGGTTGATTCGCGAGAAGTTTGGCATCAAATTGTTTTCTTTAGACCTCTGTGTTCAATGTAAACTCAACAAGGCAGAAATGTAGTGTAGCTGATGAAACCAAGGTCTCAGACTTCATAAGGTCAGTTCCCTGACGACGTCAGAAGAGAGGAACCACCCAATAAGGAGAGAAGTGATAGAATTTCTGAGCTTGGTGTAATAAGTGCCAATACATTGTAATAGCAAACACGTCAAGCGAGACAAAGACCCGGTGCAATATTGGTTTTAATTGTCTCCATCTGCACCGCGTTCTCATTCGCAGCTGAACTTTCCCTTTAGATGTGCATCAAATGCAACATTTTCATAATATGCAAACTTTTGATTTTCTCTTAAATCCCAGGCTTGGAAAATCTGCAAGTGGGGGGGGGCGAATATTTTGTTATTACAGAGAGAACATCCCATTCGTCAACTGAGCTGGAAGAACTGAAAGGCCCTTTAGGCTAATTCTCTGGCCTCGGGCAACACACCTGATCTTGTTGCGCTTCGAGAAAACGGATATTCGATTGTCAGCTCAGCCGGGAACGGTGACATTTGCGTTGTTCTAGAATCTTCTCCGGCGATCATTTAATGAAATTTGGAGATAAGTTTGAAAAGGAAGCAAATTCAGTTGGTTTTCATTTGAGATTGTGAGTTTTACTATTTAAAGGAGAACTAACACCTAAAAACAATATGGCTACAAATTCTTTATTTTAGGTTCGGCAGCCCTATAACAGTAATGATCCAGACTTTCAACTGCTCCACATCTTTTGTGAGTCAGGGGCTCTGCACATGCTCAGTGGGCCCTGGGCTGCTGTTGGGAAGCGAAGCTTAGGAAGCGTGGGAAATCATCGAACCATTAGCCTTAGTCTTATATTTTGACTGTTATATTGTATATATATATATATATATATATATATATATATTATATATTATGAGTCCCTAAGCTCAGTTAGCAGAAAAGAAGATGGTGAACTACTGGGGGTAACTTTGAGCTAAATTGCTGGGTGCAACAGACTGGTAGAAGCACAACATCTATGGTGTAAGATTTATACTATAATTCTTTGTTGAGCTTTAGTTCTCCTTTAAACAGCTGGTTGCTACCATCACTGACCTTAACAACAGATCTGTTTTAGTTGAGGTTGGGAGGGAAATTGACCCTGGGACTATGGGGCTAGAAGGGGGATTTAAAGCCTTGAAAGAACCTGTGCTTTGCTGATGACTTTACCCCCCGCTGTTCCCTCAGACTCCCCCCCCCCCAGAAAGGAAAGAGTGAAAAGACATATGGACGTGTTGTGTGTATGGAAGAGACACAATGTAACGCTTCTGCCAATAAATCATCTCTCATCTTATAAACATCTGCAATTGTTATGGCAAATCATGTGTAAATAGAACCACCAGTGGATCCCTGGGGAGATGGGCCATTCATCACTCCTGCTGCAGCAAAATAATGAATCTCCTCTAACTATGAGCGTCGGGGGTTACTGGGTGCTGCTCAGTTGGGCATCTCCTTCCCAAAGCACAGAGGCTCCTTGATCTGAAATAGGAGAACCTGCTGCCAGTAACACTCATATATAAGGGATAATGTACCCCCCTACTGTAAATGATAAGGATATTAGAAGTCACTGAGGGGTGTGACCATATAAAGGCACAAGGCTGCAGGCTGAGTTATACAGGGGGGAACTCTGAGTATCACTCATGTATTATAAGGGATAATGTACCCCCTACTGTAAATGATAAGGATATTAGAAGTCACTGAGGGGTGTGACCATATAAAGACACAAGGCTGCAGGCTGAGTTATACAGGGAACTCTGAGTATCACTCATGTATTATAAGGGATAATGTACCCCCTACTGTAAATGATAAGGATATTAGAAGTCACTGAGGGGTGTGACCATATAAAGGCACAAGGCTGCAGGCTGAGTTATACAGGGAACTCTGAGTATCACTCATGTATTATAAGGGATAATGTACCCCCTACTGTAAATGATAAGGATATTAGAAGTCATATAAAGGCACAGTTTTATGCAGCACATGGGACACAATAACAGACACAATACTTTGATCTTCGGAAGGTTTTTAACACAGACATTTATTGTAATATTCTCGGTCCTCAGACGTTGGATAAACTCTAATTTATAACATCAGAATATAATAGGCAATATATATATAATACAATAAATTGCATTTTTACACATAAATACAAAATCTGAGGTAGAGCCTCAAGAATAACGATCTCTCCAGTGACTAATGTACATTATATATGTGTGCTATATACTCTCTCTAAATATATACATATATGATGATTTGGTTTTATTTTTAAACTTTCTATATATTCTATTCTCCATGTACAACTAAAATATAGGGACCTATTACTGGGCACTTATCTATATCCATAGGTATCAGTACCCATAAGAAATGTCTGCTCGTTAATAATGACATTACGCAAGTAATTAGGATTTTACCTATTCATTAATAGGTCCACAATGAAAGTGCCTAAAGGACACAGTGTATATTACCAATGAGACAATAGGGTGGAGGGGGGGTCATTTATAAAAGGCATTTGTGCTACATTATATAACTATTCTGAAGTCTCTTTCTGTGCCAACTCTTGTGCTTTGAGACTCATGTGCACAGTGACATCTACAGGCCATTTGTAGAAACACAACACCAACCTGGACCCAATCCTGTGCCGTCAATCAATCAAGTGGAGCTTGTCCAAATGGCAGATACTACTGTGCTGCCCAGAAGGGACAAAAATAAATAATAATGAGACAGAAGGACAGGCTTTATATCTGACAGGTTCAGGGGCAAAACAGTCTTTGTGTATTTTCCTTCAGCTGTCACTAATGGCTGGGATTGGTATTTAACCAACAGAACAGACTGGGCAACCACTGATATAAAGTGTTTCTGACACCATCTTCCCCTGCTGGCACAAACATGTCCTACTGTCCCCATCTTGTCCTACTGTCCCCATCTTGTTCTACTGTCTCCATCTTGTCCTACTGTCTCCATCTTGTCCTACTGTCTCTATCTTGTCCTACTGCCTCCATCTTGTCCTACTGTCTCCATCTTGTCCTACTGTCTCCATCTTGCCCTACTGTCTCCATCTTGCCCTACTGTCTCCATCTTGCCCTACTGTCTCCATCTTGTCCTACTATCTCCATCTTGCCCTACTGTCTCCATCTTGCCCTACTGTCTCCATCTTGCCCTACTGTCTACATCTTGTCCTACTGTCTCCATCTTGTCCTACCGTCTCCATCTTCCCCGACTCCATGCTGTAATATCACTATCTTGCCCTACTGCTTACATGTTCTATTCATGCCTCAGCTGTTTTCCAGCACGGCCCTTGGAAAGACCCAGAGTAAGATGTTAAAAAATAAACATAAACACCAGAGAGAAGTGTCAATGCTTTGCACTGTAACATCCATAAAATCACCCGTTGTTTGTTATTTGGGTATCGAAGCAAATCTGTTTTCCCCTTTCATAACCCCCCCCCCCAATATTCTGACAACAACAACACACAACATCGACATTAACACCTTGAAAACACCCTTTGTGGACTCTAAAGGTCCAGGATCATAGCAATGAATCACAATGGTAAGGCAAATGTTGGCCCAGGTAATTCTGGGCCAAATAATCCTAGACAAATAAAATGATTAAAAGGATCATGATCTGAATGAGTAGGACTTCTGCTGAACATGTGTTTTTTTTGTTATTGCTTGCACTAAACAAAACATTGAAACTTTCCAACTTCCTGGTTCTGCCGAGTCATTTTCTGAGTTTATCCTTATCACAAAGGCTACAGCTGGGGGAAAGTATAGGGTTTGTTTGCACATGCAGTAGCTCATTAGCTCCGTTCAACCCAATTGCCCTCTTCACAGGGAACAAAATAAGGAAAATATTAATTAAAAGAATAGTAAGAATATATCTTCACTACAAATGCTGTTTATAGTGCTCAGGTTGAGCCAAGGAATGTAAGGAAAATGCTCAACCTAAACTCGTGGCTGCCATTACCTTCCTGCAATAAGGTGCCGACTAGGAATGTACTGGAAGCAAATTAGCTGCCGTATTGTTACCCTCTCACTGTAGTCAATATGGCAGCTCCCATTCAGAGAGGGAATGTCGTCCATGCACACACACAATATACTCTAAACTGAAAATAATGGCTCCTACAATTTACTGCCATAATTACCCATTAAAGGGTAAGTGGCATCACTACATTGCACCGAGCGGAGGAATTGTTTGAAGTCACACAAGGTAATTGATACAACAGGCTCCTGAGCAGAGCAGCCCAGACTGTAAGTGTATTAGATCTATACAACCCCCCGCTGGCATCCCTATTACCCCCCCCCCCATAATCTGACAGCTAGTTTATTTCAAAAATGGCCGTCAGGGCCAGCGGGGGAGCAGCCTCTGCCTCTTGTATCTCTGATACACTCTCACCAAGTAGAATTCTCATCAGCAGAGATTGAATCATCTCTGTGCCTGTTCCTGTGTGTGTGGGGGGGGGGGGATATATTCCTATAATTTACCTTTGTTCAACATGAGGGCAATACAAAGACTGTAGCCTGGACTTTAATTTTTTGCATTTTAAACCAGATAAGTGTTTCGCATTGAGTACGTTTAAACAGAGACGAGGAGCTCTGTATAAACAAACCCCTCTGCAACCTCAGCTGTCGCAGGTTTAGGAGGAGTTTACCATAAGCTTACAGATAAGTATGCGTTTATCTATATCTTATAGATAAAGAAGCATTTCGCTCAGCCTTATGCATAAGAAAGAGTTTATCTCCAGCCTTCAGATACGGCGGAATTTGTTTCAGGCTTACGGATAAGGAGGAGTTTATCTGTGTACTGAAAACTTGCATAACTGCCTTCTCCTTCTCTGAGGAACCTGGAAGCTGCATAAGAAAAGAACTTTCAGTTTCAGATATATATATATATATATATATATGTATATATATAAAGCTCATATTCTATATTGGGCAATTTTATGGGCATTTTGGCACCGGGGCTACTGGGAGACTTAGGCCTCAGCAGTGGAGTAGTTGCCCCAGCAGAAAACATTTATCAACACAAAGCAAAACAGAACGATGAAAAGGTCCTAAACTACAACTCCCAGAATCCCTCAGCTAATCCCACAGCAGATGCTGGAGGTGAGTATTTCTACAAACAGATAATATTGCTTTTGCTACATTTTAACATTCTTCTTTCTGCATTGTTAAAGCAGTTACAATGTAACAATTCATTGCCCCTCCTCTTCCTGTCCTGTGACCAATAGCAAGTGGCTTGACTAGGTCTGCCCACATCTGCCATACAAGAGGGGGGGCAATTAAAGTGCCCCATGCAGACCCACTGGTGCAGCCCAGGGACTCACATACATTACTGGCACCATAATAATATTGTAGCTTCATATTGATGCCAGTCTTGTACCCAAATACTATACATGGCACTGGCAGGTACCACCACCAACATGGCTCCAGTATTTACCCTTTATAATGAGAATGGGAAGAAATCTCCATGCAGAGGTGAAAGTGATGAAAAGTAAGACTAATCGAAATATAAAATGCCATGGAAATGATGATTTGAGGCTCATACATACAGTATTTCACTCTGATCTATACACAGGGCAGTAATGGGAAATACTGATCCTAGGAGCTGCTAATCTATACCAGCCTCTTGGTGGCAAATAGCAAATTTCATTTGGTTTCTGTATCAAAGAACCTTTCTGCCCTCAGATGATTTGTCATCCGGGACTGTATTCCGTTATGCTGGGGCCGAGGCCAAGACAGACTTCCCAAGTCCCCATTACACAGTCTGTGCAACACTGACATAAAGTGCTACTATCATCATGCCTACTGCAGCCATCATGTCCTACATTCTCCATCTTGCCCTGCCCCAGCATCTGTCTTGATCTTGCACCACTGTCAATAATGAGTTCTATCAATGTCATCATACTCTGTGTATGAAACTCTCTTGCCCTGATGTCACCAACTTGTCCTACTGTGACCATTTGATCCTAGTTTCAATGTCTTGCCCAAATGTCTCCATTTTAACCTACTCTCTTCTTCTTGCCCTGTTCTATTGTCGCAATTTGGTCCCACTATAGAGATCTTGTCCAAATGTCTCCAACATGTGTTTCCGTCATTGTGCCATACTGTCAACATCATACTGTTCTCTCCTCATCTTGACCTACTGTCTCTGTCTTGTCCTACTGTCTCCACCTTGATCTATTCTACTGTCTCCCTTTTGCCATACATTTGCCTCTTCTCCTACTTTTATGTTTTTATCCTAGTGTCATCCTCCAATTCAACTGTCTCCATCTTGTTTCTCTGTCCATCTTGCCCTACTGTCTCCATTTTGTCCTAGTGTCTACCATCTTTTCCTACTGTTTTCAACTTGTCTTACTGTTTCCAACTTATCCAACTGTCTGCATCTTGCTCTTCTCCATCTTGCCCTACTGTCTCCATCTTGTCCTACTGTCCCCAACTTGTCTTATTGTTTCCAAATTGTCCTACTGTCTCTGTCTTGTCCTAATGTCTACATCCTGCTCTACTCCATCTTGCCCTATCTGCATCTTGTCCTACTGTCTCCATTGTGCTCTACTGTTTCCATCTTGTCCTCCTGTCTCCATCTTGTTCTACTGTCTCCATCTTGTACTACTGTCTCCATCTTGTCCTACTCTCTCCATCTTACCTCTCGGTCACCATCTTGTTCTACTGTCTCCATATTTTCTTACTATCTCCATCTTTCCTACTGTTTCCATCTTGTCCTACTGTCTCCATCTTGTCCTACTGTCTAAATCTTGTCCTACTGTCTCCATCTTGTCCTACTGGCTCCATCTTGTCCTACTGTCTCCATCTTACCTCTCGGTCACCATCTTGTCCTACTATTTCCATCTTTTCCTACTATTTCCACCTTGCCCTACTGTCTCCATCTTGTCCTACTGTCTCCATCTTACCTCTCTGTCACCATCTTGTTCTACTGTCTCCATCTTGTCCTACTGTCTCCATCTTTTCCTACTATCTCCATCTTGCCCTACTGTCTCCATCTTGTCCTACTGTCTCCATCTTGTCCTACTGTCTCCATCTTGTCCTACTGTCTAAATCTTGTCCTACTGTCTCCATCTTACCTCTCGGTCACCAGCTTGTCCTACTGTCTCCATCTTTTCCTACTATCTCCATCTTGCCCTATTGTCTCCATCTTGTCCTATTGTCTTCATCTTGCCCTACTGTCTCTACCTTGCTCTATTGTCTCCATCTTGCTCTACTATCTCTAGCTTGCCCTACTATCTCTATCTTTCCCTCATATCTCTGTTTTTCCCTACTGTCTCCATCTTGTCCTACTGTCGACAAATGACTGAACTATGTTTCCTATTTGCACCCAAAGACAGCTCTGCTGTAATCCACTCCCATCATTATCCAAAACATGATAAATATCTACATTCTGATGCGATACATCCACTTTAGAATCAGTATTTTCCCAACAACCCCAAACAACACAAATACCAGGAAGCTTTGCTTATCTCAATCTAACAGGTTATAGGCATGCAAGGGAGATAGTCGGAGAAGGAGGAGGGGATTGGCTGCTCTGAGCCTAAGCAAGGAGATCTCGGAGCTGTATTAGTATTACACATTGGCCATAAAAATCTCTCTTATGGTAAAACATTTATCTTTTAGCCGTAAATCTCTGTACAGCTATGTGTCTAGGGTATAAAGGATGCGAGCAGATTGCCATTTGATCTAATGACAGTTGCAGCCAGTGAAACAAATTGTATTTACAATCACATATGGCTTGGCCTAAAGAGAGAGATGACGTCTTTAAACAGTGAAATACTATATATATAATATATAGACAAAGTCCGGTTGTTATGTTTTGCCAGTTACACAGAAGTAATAGAAAGACAATTAAGTGAGTACGCAGGTTTCATTATTCCACAGCAACACCGAGTAACAGGGACTATCACTGAACACACACCGTACAAATGGCATAGAAAATTAGGCACAAATGATATCATGGCTTTTGGAGGAGATAATGAAGAGTTAAATGAAAAACAGGCAAATCAGGTTAAATTCTACCAGCACCCAAAAAAGTTGCGTAAAGGACTCCGTCAACTGAAGCGCCTCTAAGGAGAGTTTTCTCAGATACAATTAACACAAAAAACAATCGCTTAGAAATATGTCGGAAGCGTAACTTTCCGTATCGCCAGATGCATTCGCCTTATTAATAATTGTTTCATTATTTCTTCACAATCTATAGGCCCCCGTTTGTGGCGAGGTATTAATTTCCGAGGGTATTTGCACAGAATTATTTTTTTCTAACGGCGCATTAATTCAATTGAGTCCATGGAGGGAATAATGGGTTATGCTAGAACAATGCTGAACAGGTTTCTGCCGAGGATTTTATCAAACGCCATTCTGGAATAGTTGTTGCCTCTCGTTAATAAGTTCAGATAATTAACTTTCCCATTTTCCTACAGCCCACTGGGACTGGCACTGATGAATAAAGATAGAAAGAATGGGGTGGGAGGGGCTCTATCATAACACATTAAACAGAACCAGTTTGTAGACTGGAATAATCACAGGAGGACCTTTATAATTTATTACCAAAGACCTTACTGATGATTTTCCCAACTGGTGGTACCATGATGTTTGGTGTAACCTATCACATGGTACCTAGTTGGCTCAACAAGTCCTTGGTTCCAACCACAGTTATCCAATGCTTGCTCTGCAACTTGCAACAAATAACACCAGTTACACTATATGGCCAAAAGTATGGGGACACCTGCTGCCCAACATCTCATTTCCACACCAAGGGGATCAATATGAAGCTGTCCCTTCCCTTTGCTGCCATAACTGCCCCTTCTCTACTTGGAAGGTTCCCACTAGATGTTGGAAAATTTTTGGGAGTTGGGAGTAGCATTACTGAAGTTGGGCACTGATGTTGGGCCTGGCTCACAAACGGAGTGCCAACTCATCCCACAGGGGTTCAGTTGGGCTGAGATCAAGTTCTTCCACTCTCACTTCAGCAAACCATTTCTAGGTGGACCTTTCTTTGTCCATTGCTCAAGGGTCTGTCCTCAGATGTTTGTCCATGTAGTGTACTGGGTCTACATACCACTGGTATAAAATAGAGGCAACACGTGTTCCAGTATTGTGTTCTCTTAACTCAATATACCAAACATGGAACATACTACTGTTTTGGAGCTGCTCTATGAGTTGAGAATACATTGGGAAAGGGAATGTATATGTTCATACAATATAATCTATATGACTTAAATTCCCCATCAGCATTGAGACTTAACGGAGGGACTTATTGCGATACACTGCCGGTACTCTTTCAGCAGGATGAGTTTATGGGATGGGCACAAGGAGGAAGCACACAGTGCTAGAAGTGGTCAGTCTAGGTATTCGCTACATCATGCAACAGGAGAACCTACTGTTTTCCTACGAAACCACCACCTGCACCATTAGAAATCAGAAGAAAGTGACGAATGGAGGAAGGATGGAAGGAACTGTAGGTGGGTATGGACACAGGTTCTACTAGCACTGGGTCCCTAACTCAAAATCCTTAGGTGGCAGTTTGAGTCCCAGGGAAGAGGTGCCCAAGGGGTCGATCATGTTTTTGTAGCGCTCTCCACGGTGCTTAGCCAAGAACGGACCCCAGTCTGGCTGAGGAGAGCACACCAACTTGAGCCTCTGAAATGAAATCCAAAACAGGAATAAGAAGAGTTATATACTGGTTGTATGCCAATGAGCCCAAATATATTTAACATTGAAGTAAATTGAAGATCATTTCTTCTATAAAAAAAGTTCTAATAATTTCAGCAGGGACATTTAAAAGAAAGAAAGGCTGACAATCAGCCCTTCAGATGCCATTGGGAAGTCATGGTGGATGCCAAGGGTGGTCAGACTGTGGTCCTCAATCCGTTGCTAAACTTTACCTTCCAGTATATGTGACTGATGGGAATTGTAGTCCAACCCCATGGATGAACAACCTGAGGCTCTCAATCTGCCATTCAAGTACATGCCCCATCAACTTTTGACTGTCTGAAGGCCACTTCTCAGTAACAAGGGACACTTTGTGGTTGAGAGTTTTTTGAGTCTCTTGGGATGAACAGGCTTGTAGTTGAGCAGCAGCTGAGAGGTTTGCAAACTTGACCTACACAGTTTTTCCATTAGTTGACAGAGGAGCCTGTAAGACCTACATGACATTCAGGGGAAAAACGACAGATCCATGGAACCCACCTGGGACCGACTTTTATCTCAGCTAAGGGCAGGTGACCCCTTGAAACATATGATCTATTCTAGTATAGAATACTTTGAAAGCAATGAAAAATAATCTATATCTGTGTATACTCATTAGCACATTAAATCAATACATATACATATGTAAAGTGGAATTTTTTTAAGCTAAACTGCCTTCTTTTTCTTTGTGCTCTCAGGCACAATGAAGTAACTCATAATAAAGAAAGGCCTAATCTTGAAGAGATTCTCTAGGGGGTATTTATCTAGGAAAGTAATGGAAGCCTGGCAAAGACAGTCCCTTCCACCTATTTGTTTTTTTTGGAAGATGACTAAGTGATCGTGGCTCATGGAGCAATGTTGGAAACCGATCTAATTGTTGCCGCTGCGCCATTCAATGTGGGGAAATTCTGCCTTTAGCTGGTTAGGAAACAGGCCTTCTCCATCATAACGGAAAAAAACAATTATGGGTTTATTAGCTATTAAAATTAATTGAGCCGCTATTCCCATTATTTTTAATCTCCACTAAAATGCCAGTTTGCAACCCTGAACATCCCAAATGAACAATAATAAAGAGATCGGCAAACTTATTGAGGCTGCAATTCGTTATAGAGAAAGTCACACGTTCTTTGGAATAATTGTTATCATCACACAGTTCATTGGAGGCTTTTTTTTTTTAAAACCTTCCAGCTGTTTCTGTGCATAGCAAAACTCACAATATCCTGACTTCAGCAAGGGCTTTGTGCAAGTTGCCAATTGCAGAGCAGCTGATGTAGAGAGAATGAGCTTGGGATAGTAGGGTAGGTTGGGAATAGTACGACAAGGATGGAGACAGTAGGACAATATGGTGACAGCAGAGAAAAATGTAGTCTGTAGTGCAAGATGGTGACAGTTGAGCAAGATATTGATAGAGCAAGAAGTAGACAGTATGGCAAGATGGAGGCAGTCAGTCAGGTTAGAAACTGTAGTATAAGATGAAGACAGTAGAGCAAGATATTGATAGGGAAAGTAGACAATAGGGCAAGATGAAGGCATTTGGGCAAGATGGAGACAGTAGAACAAGATGGAGACAGTAGGACAAGATGGAAACAGTATAACAAAATGGAGATATTAGGACAAGATGGAGATAGTAGGGCAAGATGGAGACAGTAGGACAAGATAGAGACAGTAGGACAAGATGGAGACAGTAGGACAAAGATGATGCCAGTAAAGAAAGATGGAGACAGTAGAGCAACATGTTGACAGTACAGAAAGTTGGAGACAGTAGGACAAGATGGAGACAGTAGGGCAAAATGGAGAAAGTAGCACAAGATAGAGACAGTAGGGCAAGTTGAAGACAGTAGTGCAAGATGGAAACAGTAGGACAAGATGGAAACAGTAGGGAAAGATGGTGACAGTAAAGAAAGATAGAGAGTAGTACAAGTTTAGGACAAGGAAACCCAGTAGGTTGAAGAGTCGAGCTCCAGTAATACAAAAGAACTGCTTAACGAACATTTATGAACAGTACCTCAATGAAGGTTCCGGGAGCCAGGTACATCTTTATCACAAACATAATTGGAATCCATATGACGGAACAGGCTAACATAAGCCACCCCATGACCATGGACCACGTTGGGTAGTGGTAACTGCCATAAGTCATTGGCTCCCATTGATAGAAACTGAAGAACAGGATAAACTGGGGGAAGGAAACACAGGGGTTATTTAGTGAGAACTCATAATTTAGGGTTTATCCAGGTGATACAATGGGGAATAGATAGATGATGGATGGGTTTGGGTTGATGGATGGATGGCCAGATAGATAAATAGATATTATATATGCTGGAGTCAACTTGAGGTTACTCATCATAATGTACCTTTAGACAGAAACCCCTGTGGCCTCCATGGAGGTCTTTGCAAGGTCATGTAATTAAAGCCCCTAAATTTTCCCAGGAGCAGTAACCCATAGCACCCAATACAATGTTTCCTTCTAAACAGGTGACCAGTAAACATTGCCTGCTGATTGGCTGCTATGTGTTTCTGCTCCTGGGCAAAACCATTGATTACATAACCCAGTGGAGACCTCAGTGGAGGCCAACTACACGGGGTAGAATTGGAAATCCAAAGGAGCATGTTCTGTGCTTCTGGCAGTTACTAGAGTCCAAGATTCAGACTCTTCCCAAGGACCAGACTGGGAGATTAATGATAGAGGTGTCAGTTCCTTAAGCATCTCAAGCCTCCCCTGCTTTGTAGCTCACTCCCAGCATCCCCGGTGGGGCTCGTTGTGAGACGTGGGAGCGTTTCTCTGGTTTCTGACTTGTCATTCAGGCATTAAATGATGAATAACCTTTGGGAAAGGCCTGACATTGTTTGGACTGAACCTGCCAGAGCCTCATGAGCAACGATGGTTTGTACCGGGCCTGGCAAAATTCATTGAACCGTTGGATTATGGTCTGAACTTTGCCTTTCCTCTTGGGATATAACAAACTGCACCCTGTGTGTAACACATTGCTCTGTATAATGAGGATACAGATGAAGCAGGTTTAGAATCCAGTACAGCCTGCAGCATGTAGCTTTTATGGGCTTCTTTGTTTATAAGCAATAAAATTGCGCTGCTGCAGGGGGGATACACACGGGATGAATTATTAAATTGACCCAACAACCTCTGCTTACACAGCACCGCATGCACCCGCCTAATAACCTGCCCCTTAGTTTAATGAGAGGCACATGGTACCAGCCTTTGTCTTGGACTCCTCAAGTCTCTCTTTCTCTCTATCTCTTTCTCTCTCTTTCTCTCTCTCTTTCTCTCTCTCTCTCTCTCTCTATGACCCAGGGAGTTCCCGGGAGTCCTGTAATACATGGAATCCCTGCTAGACTTCAACTGTACCAATGCACGGGGGGGGGGGGGTATATTCTGTGTTCATTAAACCCAATAATCTGCAGGATCATAAAATAAATGTTTATATTTGCAGTTCAAGGGAATCAGCTCCTTTTTTAATGCCTGACCTGACGCTGCAGTATTAATACACAAAGAGACTCAACAATATTCATAATTATTATGAGACTTTGCACTGTGCTGCCACCTGCTGTTTCACTCTGCAAACTACAACCTCATAATCCCATGATTGCATCATCATCATCATCATCATCATTTCTACTCACAAGGAGAAACAGACACTGTACCAGCAGTATGGAAGCATAATGTTCTGTTATCACCTATCTACCTATTTGGGAAGGCTCCATTTTTGGAAAGTGAAGAATCAATGCAGTTTAACAAGGTGAGAGCAACGTTTCTTCTGGACTGGAGTTGGACTTGAACAAAGTGTGCCTGCCCAGGTTACAGGATAGGATTTACAGTTGCGTTAACCCTTGTAGTGCTGCTCTCTAGGATCTCATAGAGAAAATAGTGTCTCATCCATAGAACAAAGGAGCAATAAGTTACACCAACAAACAACGAGGAATCATTTCTCCATGTGTTTAGGCAGTGGGTGATTTTTGGGGGGCAGTGGTTCTTACCGTGAGAATGGTTGGGGTGATGAAAGCCCAGCAGACCTTAAAGAACCGGCTCGGTTGAAAGCCGATCATCATTTCTATATCTTCACAGAATCTCTGCAGCCCTGAAGTCACAAACACAGTTGTGTTAAACAAGGAAATTAATTGTGGGGTCTCACTGGGAGAGAAATCAGCAAAGAGGGGTTTGAGGGCTGAGCTGAGAAATGGGGTGAAACTCTCACAACTTCACACAATGCACTCTGCCCTCTAGTGGACATATGCAACATGCACAACAGAGGTGACCCCCCAAATTGTGTTTGTTACCCCAATGTTTCTATATATCTGAAGGTATGAGCTAAGGGGGCCCAGTCTGAAGGTCAGTTAGGGGGAGATTTGGGGTGAGTGCTCATTTGTACCCTGGGTACCCCTGGAACTATAGTGACACCCCAATGTTTCTATATATCTGTAACCTTGTTATGAGCTAAGGGGGCCCAGTCTGAAGGTCAGTTAGGGGGAGATTTGGGGTGGGTGTTTATTTTTTAGAACAAATAGAATTAAAGGAGAACACACTCATTATCACTGGTGGGTAAGTGCTGGGTGGTGCTTAGTGAGTACTTGGGGGAACTAATGGCGTCTGCAGGTGAGAGAAAGTAAAAATTAGTTTGAATCCAAGTTTAAATGACTTTCCTTTAGATGAGTAGAAGTGACTAATTGCAATTTTCCCCTTTGCTGGGAGTGAATCTCATTGTCTCACATTGAGTGAAAGGAAATTCTCTGTAAATAAACTGTTTGTGGCGTCTCTGAGCCAAATGATCCGTCGGTCGCTACACGTTGGATCAGATGGTTCTAATGTCCCTTCGGGGAGCACTAAGCGGGGAACGATGGCGTCTTTAACACAAGTATCACTCGTAAAACCAAAATAGCAGAAAGCGGAGATGCAGACGCTTGTGACTATATTTGGGCAGCAGAGCAGTTGGGTGAATGAGGGAAAGAGAAAATCTTGGAGGAAGGAATAGACTGGGTTGGGATGAGACTTGATAACGACTGGGCAAATTGGGGTTCATTGGGGTTCAGATGGCAGCCATTGAGTGTTACCCACAGATCTGTCCCCACACTGAGCAACTACGGGTCTAGACAAAGGGAAGGTAAATGATGTTGGTCTATTAAAACAAAGAAGCTCTGTCATTAGTCTGTCATGTTATAGGGGAACTAAACCCAAATATCAATCACAGGGCAAGTCTACACAGTCTCCCCTCTCCCCAAACCCACCAAGATACCCCCCTTAAACAGCCCCAAGTGTTCATGCCCAGGTCAGTAATCACCAGCAAAGAGTCAGGGGTAGGAACCTCAACACTGTACAGATATTGGGGTGTAGACCTATACTGGGGGGGTCTCCATCATGTGGCAGGGGGGCTGTGGTTAATGCTGAGAACTGACAGAATATGGCCGGCAGGTATATATGGTCCCCTTCCCAAAGGCCAAAGGGTAACAATGTCCTGACTCGGCACAACCAACATCTTATTCATCATTTCTGAGCTTTGTTACAGTAAATTCTGCGGAGACTTGGGATTCTCTAGTGAGTGAAACCATTAACTGGAATGGCTGAGTTGGCTCATATTTAATATATCTATAGATGACTTATTGCTACAAAATCCCAGAACAGCAGAAAATAATCACAACCCCCAGCTGGAAACTGAGAGAAAATGGTTATAATGTAAAGTCAAAGGTACATTCTGTCTGTCCCTTTCTGTTCTCTGGTTCTGACTCTTGGAACAATGTAGCAGAAGTCAGTTCTCTTCCAGGTCTGTTAATCGGCTGCCTGTCCTACATTGTTTCAGGAGTCAGAACCAGCAGCTTAACTTGTTTTCTCCAGCCTAGGAACGTTCTCTAAGTCCCATCGACCCAATACTTTCAATCAGTTGCACAGGGAGGGTCCCAGGTTTGTTGTATCAATTGGAGAAAGGACTCACCGTAAATGTAGGAAATTCCAACCAGCTCAAAGATGGCAATTATGACAAGGGAGTAGGACGCGGCGTAGTTGTCGACCAGTTGAAGCATGTAAATACCCCCCTGAGGGACACAGAAAGGAAAGTGATGCAGAGAAATATTCAGATTTATATTCAGAGGAGTATTCCATACAAACAAACAAGGGAACTAAATATGAATTAGTTTGTAAACAACCACTGCTTGAGTTTCAAGATCCAGACCACACCCCCTGTAAGCTGCCATCAGTGTTCAATCCCACCCACTGCTTGAGTCACAGACTCCCAACAAGCTCCCATTAGAGTGTTCCAGTCCCACCCACTGCTTGAGTCACAGACTGCCTACAAGCTTCCATCAGAGTGTTATAGTCCCACCCACTGCTTGAGTCACAGACTGCCTACAAGCTTCCATCAGAGTGTTATAGTCCCACCTACTGCTTGAATCACAGACTCCCAACATGCTTCCATCAGAGTGTTCTAGTCCCACCCACTGCTTGAGTCAAAGACTTCCTACAAGCTTCCATCAGAGTGTTCTAGTCCCACCCACTGCTTGAGTCAAAGACTCCCTACAAGCTTCCATCAGAGTGTTCTAGTCCCACCCACTGCTTGAGTCATAGACTTCCTACAAGCTTCAATCAGAGTGTTCTAGTCCCACCCACTGCTTGAGTTACAGACTCCCTGAACCTCTACCTGTAAGATGCCATCAGACTGTACTAAGCATGATTTAGGGTGGTATTTATATGACTCACCTGTGTGATCATTGGAAAGCCCATAATGTAAAATAAGACACAGCAAACCAAGGTGAAAAGTGGTTTGTGGGTGCGCAGTAATTTTGGAAACTCATCTGAAACTGATGTCACAATTGTCTCAATTGTAGCAAACTAAAGATGGGGAAAAAAACAAATTGATGTTAAAATGTAATTTCTTCTTAAAATGTATAACATGTTTAAATACATCTAATTTGGTTCAGAACTACTCAGCAGAGGCAGAAACAACCTTCATTTGATTGTTTGTACTGAACTGGCAGTCTGTGGATTCTGGGCTGCTTTAAGATGCCATAGACAGGCCCAATTCCCTGTGTGTGTGTGTGGGGGGGGGGGGGCTCTGTGTAAATTCCTGGGCCTATTTTGAATCTCAGTCCAGACTTTTTACCTGCAAATAAAATTTTAAGTGATCCAAAGGCAAAGCATTGAAAAACATTCTGCACTGCAAACAATGGCCATAGGGTGGCAGTGTAGGCAATGCTTTAGGGTCCATTCATCAATGGGTTTCAGTAATGACCAGTAGGGGTTAGCAACATAAATGCCAGATTCCTAGATCAGTCTGTTGCAGTGCAAGCAATGACCAGTAGGTGTCAGTGTTCAGCATGAATTTCTGCAGGAATCCCTTGATCAGTCTGTTGCAGTGTAAGAAATGACTGGTAGAGTTCAACATGAATTTATGCAAGGATTTGTTGATCAGTCTGTTGCATTGCAAGGAATGACCAGCAGGTGTCAGTGTTCAACATTAATTTTTGCAGGGATTTTCAGTCTGTTGCATTGCAAGGAATGACCAGCAGGTGTCAGTGTTCAACATGAATTTCTGCAGGGATTATCAATCTGTTGCAGTGCAAGGAATGAACAGCAGGTGTTAGTGTTCAACATGAATTTTTGCAGGGATTTTCAGTCTGTTGCATTGCAAGGAATGACCAGCAGGTGTCAGTGTTCAACATGAATTTTTGCAGGGATTTTCAGTCTGTTGCATTGCAAGGAATGACCAGCAGGTGTCAGTGTTCAACATGAATTTTTGCAGGGATTTTCAGTCAGTTGCATTGCAAGGAATGACCAGCAGGTGTCAGTGTTCAACATTAATTTCTGCAGGGATTTTCAGTCAGTTGCATTGTAAGGAATGACCAGCAGGTGTCAGTGTTCAACATTAATTTCTGCAGGGGTTATCAGTCTGTTGCAGTGCAAGGAATGACCAGTAGGTGTCAGAGAAGCAACACAATCTGCTGGATGCTTTTTTTCATTGAGTTGCAGTACAAGTAATGACCATTAGATGTCAGTGTAGCTACACAAACAGTGCATTGTTTAGAATCTATCATCAGACTGTTGCATTGCAAGAAATAACCAGTAGCTCTCAATGCAGCAACACAAACTCCTCAAGAATTACTTTAGCAAAATAGCAAAAACCATAGATGTTTTTAAGCTCAAGCCTAATCTTTATTTAGACCAGGGAAGTTCTGATGAGTTTACCATCGTGTCCAACCCGAGGGTGAGAAGCATCAGGAAGAAAATAATGGCCCAGAATGGAGAGAGGGGGAGTCTGGTCAGCGCTTCAGGATACACGACAAAGGCGATGCCTGGACCTGCGGGAACATCGGAACCATCAGTATCTGCTCCTGTGACTGGGCCACAGCCAGTAAACCACCTTAGCTGGAATTTGATTCACTGAGTTTTAACACAGCACTTTAACAAACACATGACCCCTGGTGATAATAACTCCGTAATTAAATCCATTATAAGTGACACTATAATTATGTTCTTACTTATAATGTGTAATAATAATAATTCACTGGGGCTCATAAAACACTGAGCAGATTTGTACCTGGACAGTATCTCAATGTAACCAAATTATTGTTCCTTCTGCAGTTGGCTGATAAATACTAGTTACTTAATGGTTGTGATGAGTTACTGCCAAGATTCAAATTTGTCCAGTGCTCATAAATGACCCCTACTGTCTCCCTCTTGCCCTACTGTCTCCATTATGTCCTACTGTCTCCATCTTGACTTACTGTCTCCATCTTGTCCTACTGTCTCTTTTATGTTCTACTTTCTCCATCTTGCCCTGCTGTCTCCATCTTGTCCTACTGTCTCCATTATGTCCTACTGTCTCCATCTTGACTTACTGTCTCCATCTTGTCCTACTGTCTCCATTATGTCATACTGTCTCCATCTTGACTTACTGTCTCCATCTTGTCCTACTGTCTACTTCTTGCCCTACTGTCTTCATATTCTCCTACTGTCTCCATCTTGCCCTACTGTCTCCATCTTGCCCTACTGTCTCCAT
>CM044437.1:2472842-2506378 GCA_024363595.1 Xenopus borealis | reverse complement strand
TGTCCTACTCTCTCCATCTTGTCCTACTGTCTCCGTCTTGTCCTACTGTCTCCATCTTGTACTACAGTCTCCATCTTGTCTTACTGTCTCCATCTTGTCTTACTGTCTCCATCTTGCCCTACAGTTACGGGCTTACCACTGAAATCTTGTAATTCCCCTTTCTTTCTATCTACTTTTCTGGGGGGGTAGAAATGCTATCACTGCCCTTCCAGCCATGTGTTCATGAGGGGTTTCAAGTAACTGACATGTTTTAATTTAAAATTTCTCATGTGTGGCCCAGTGTGTTGCACATGTTGGTCTTAAAGGTTGAAGTGAAGGTTGGCCACAAACTGGAGATCACTGCTTCACTGTACAGGGAACAACAACACACTATTCCTGTCCATACTGCCAATATAATAATACTGAACTAAAGTCAACATTGGGTACAGTACTGATTGGAACTCACCTTGATCTGCTACCTTTTCAATGTCTACATTCAGTATATGAGCCATAAATCCAATGACAGAGAAGATGACAAAACCAGCGAATATACTGGTGGCACTGTTGGTGCACGTTACAATCAGAGTATCCCTGTAAAAAAAAAAAAAAATTCATTTGGAATTTAACTGCAGATTTCCAAAAACACATTAATTCAACCAATAGTTATCCAAATTCTGTTATTTTAATCCATCTGAATGGAATAAATCTCCCTTTACTGAGAAGATGCAGAGACTGGTGCACATGCTTTTCCTATGAGATATTTAGCAGACAAATCTGTAGCCTTAGTTTAGAATGAGTCTCCTTTTATAATGACTCTTGTCACTGCCCTAAAGAGATCTTGACTTTAATTCTCACTAACCTCCCCCCCCACACACACACCTCAACACCTTCTGTACAGTTATCCCAAAAATGGAGGCTCTTGGCCGTCACCAACCTGTAGACATTATTGTGAAACTTATTGTAAGAGGAGAGAGTGATCAGTCCACCCCACGCTGCTGACAGGGAGAAGAAGATCTGCGTTGCTGCGTCTTTCCAAACCTGAAACATGGCAGGAAAATGTGGCCTTCAAACAGGAGGTATAGATAGTTATTGAAGGAAGGGGTGCTATTCTAGCTGTATCTAATCAGAAGCTATGGCTCAGGAGACTGACCAGTAGGAAGGGAATGATGTGGCCCCATGCTAAGTTAACAGGGTTCTTCCACCCTATTAATTAGGTCATTGGTCAGCTGGCCAGAGGGCCCGGCCAACAAGTACAATCCACATTCTACTTGGCAAGGTGCTCTGGCCAGCTTACCAATGGCCTAATAATTGGGAAAATATATAACAAAAATTGTGCCTAGTAATGTCCTCAATGTGAACCATGCACCTAAATATAGGACCTTGCACCTCAATGTAGGACCTTTCACTTGAATGTAGGACCATTCACTTGAATATAATAGGACCGTTCACTTGAATGTAGGAACTTCCACCTAATGTAGGACCTTGCACTTTTAGCACAGGGCTTTGCATCTCATTGTAGGACCTTGCATCTGAACATAGCATAGGGCCTTGTTCTTTAATGAAAGTGGGTCTCAGTATCAGACCTTACACCTCAATTTAGGACCTTGCACCATGAAGGGCCTTGCACTTAAATATAGAACTTTTACTTGAACATAGGACCTTATGCTTCAATGTAGGACCTCACACAGTAACTTAGGGCCTTGCATACTCAATGTAGGTCCTTGCCTATCACCATTAGACATTGAGCATCAATGTAGAACATTAAATTTCAATGTAGGACCTTCTACATGTGAGTAGGACCTTGCAACCTCAATGTAGGCCCCTGACTGCATTAGCACTTTTACTGTAATTATAGTGGTCTTGGGAGTAGGTCAGAGTGACAACATATATATGTATTAAAGGCTATGGCCCTCATGTCTACAAGAGCATAATCAACAGTCAGAGGGAAGTGGTTTTTAGATTTTTAGATTTAGCACAAATAGCCAACAAATAAACCAGTTCATTGGCCATCAGTTATTACTAGAGGTACAACTGAGGAAAGCCAGTGGATAGGGAAGGGAATGATTAACAGACATGGTTGAAGACAATGGAGAAGGACACAGCTAACAGAAGCATAGTTAAATAAAAATTTTCAAAGCAAGAGTAGTGGTTCAAGGGGAGTGGAGCACAAAGTGCCTGGGAGTGGCCAATGAATACAGTTGAGAGAGTTACATGAATTAAAGGGAATGGTCCACCAAATATATAATAGTTGAAGAAGAAAGAGCCTACCATGGCATCCATGAGTTTCTCCCATTTTGGCATAATGAACCACCAAATGCCACTTCCAGCTCCTGGCAATGTCACTCCTCGGATAAGCAGTATAACAAGCACCACGTAAGGGAAAGTGGCTGTAAAATATACAACCTAGATAATGAAACAGACAGGATTAATGGGAGCTGAACAACCACATTGTACTGTGAATGGAAAGAAACAGCAATCACCACCATCACCACGGAAACATCAATAAGACGGTTCCTTAAGAACGTAGACTGATTTAGAGGTTGGAAAAATGTCTTTGACTGTTAGACAGTTCCCATTGTGTTTATACTCTTGTGAACACTGAACCTCTGAGAACATCTGATCCCAGAGAGACTTCACATATCTCCAAGAACATTAACGACCATTAACGACCCCAAGGTCTACATAAGAGAGTGAGAAGATAAGATAGATCCCACAAAGGACAGACAGACTTCTGAGAGTGTTAAGCTGGCCACACTTGGGCAAAATTTGGATGTATTCAACTGATCAGTCTATGGGCTATCATGACCCATCAGTATGAGAACCAAATAATTAAAGATCCCATTATCGGGTTATGAACAAACCTTGTTACCCCTGTGGATCAACTCAACTGTGACTAACCCATCTGCTTATTAGGGGCCATTGTACATGGAACAATTGTCATCCCCTCTACCAAATTATAAGACCAAGGTGCTGTGTGTGGCCAGCTTTAGACATGTCCCAGAGAAGTTTGATATGCAGACTCCTTCCGAGTGTATATCTAGGCTCTGCCCTATCTACTAATTGCAAGAAAGTCGATTAATACCATAACATTTGTTGAGCCTATGACTTACTGCTACAATTACGTATCCAGTGTCACCTTTCCTTTGGACATTGTTTAACGGAATAATTCCTAGGCATTCCCGACTCTAAAATTTCAGATTTCATTTACCAAACCCTTTCAAATTAAATGGTTGCAGTTGGCACCCAAAAGATTTATGGCCCCTGATGTAAGAATGAGCCGAGACTACAGAAGGAGGAATGCGGGTGGGATTTAGATACCCTGGAATAGAACAGACATTACAACAATGACAGCAAGTCACAGGAACGAGGCGCACACAGCGACATCAGGACAGTCGTCACAGGCCGTACAAGACAAGACATGGAAGAAAAAACAGCCACAAGACCCTCATCAAGATCCCACGTTAGGAGCTTAATAAGGAATCGGATATTGTACCTCTCTCGACTACTTAGCTGAAGTGGTATGAAGGGCATTGTAATGTTGCCTTCTGAGTCTTGAGGGAGCTGAAGCCCAAGGCTGGGTATAGGGAATAGATAAGACAATGTCTCAGCACATGGGGTCTAAACAATTCCACTCCGAAATGCAAATGTGTAAATACAAAGTACAGAGCGAGGTTGCCCTGCCTCCCCTGCCGCTGCAAGAAGTGCACCTTGAATAGAGTACTTCATGTGTCGCTGTAGACTTCAAGCTGAGGAACTTGGCATTTCATGAGTATTTTTGTTATTTTGGGAATACAGGTTTAGGAATAGGAACAGACAGAATAGAAAGAACAAAAGGAAACAAACAAAAACACAAAGACATTTGTCAAATTAATCATTTTACAGCTTCAGCCTTGCCTAAGTCTTCATTGTTCTTTGGTTGGTCACAGTGTGGTTAGGCAGTTGGGACCAAGCATGAAAAGGACCAGATAACAATAGGAACAATCCCATTATGCATGTTAGGCTTTATACTAGATCTAGTGTGTTTTAGCATTTCTGGTTAGCTGGATTCGTTAATCTAGTAAAGAGACAACACTATACATTCCAGGTTGGACAGAGGTAAAATAGAGAGGCCATATCTCTTTATCAAACATGGTCCAAGCGATGGGGTGGTTTGGGATTAAGTTGACAGATGGAGTGATTTGGGATTAGGTTGATTGAGGATGCAGGACATCTCCATTAGGGATTACAAAAATATGTTTGCTAGACACGTTACACTACTGGTCTGGATATCTCAGATCTGAAGACGTACGATACACCACAACTGGAAGATTCCAACTCAAGTCTGTTTTGGGAAAAATGATTTCCCCACAACCCACTCTCCCTGGTAATGGCTAAATATATATATATATAGAGAGAGACAGATAAATAGATATAGTTTATTGGCCAAAATCTATCAAATTTCTATCAAATTCCATAAATTTCTGAAGTTTTGGAGATTTTAAAACAAGCACAAACTATTAACTTTAAGAAAATTCAACACTAAGGGGCAAATTCGAATTCAAAAAGACCAACCGAAATTAATTAGAATTTTTCTTAGATCGAATAGGTCCCTATTCCATTGAATTGGAATCGGTCAATTAGAATCTTTAGGGCATTTGATTTTTTTCCCAAAAACATTTTTTCAAAGTCCACCAATTGACTCCATAAAGGTTCTAGGAGGTCCTCATAGGCTAAAACAGCCCTTCGGCAGGCTTTATATGGCAACGGTCGAATTTGAATAAATTTATCGAATGATAAATTTAGAATTTTTGAATTTTTTGCAAATTAATCAAATTTGTACTATTCCCTAGTCAAAGTAGACAAAAATAATTTTGTCTAATTTTTTAATTTAAATTTTCAGTTCGACCCTTGATAAATCTGCCCCTAAATTTAATTGGTATATATTTAGATTACATTTTTCAAATGTTATTAACTAAAAATGTGTAAAACAATTAGTTATTGGAATGCTAGAATGTAAATATAAAAGAAAATGTGAAAAAAAATCTACCTACTTAACATTGCTGGGAGTCAGCGTCCCTAGCAAGCAAAGTTTATGGGGCACATTTACTAAAGGTCGAAGTGAAAATTCTAATAAAATTCGAATTTTTAAGTAATTTTGCTCTAAATCGAATAGCCCAAAATTCAATTAGATGTGAAAAGGATTTAAAAATCCTTCCACTTTGACTATTCGCCAGCTTAAAGCTGCCAAATTGCCATTTTAGCCTATGGGTGTCCTTAAAAATTCCAAGAATTCGAAGGATTTAGCAGAGAATCGTTTGATCGAATCAAAATATTCGAACGATTTTTTTATTCAATCGAAAATGGACCTATTTGATTGAAATAGGTAAATTTTCGACTGAAAAAACCCTTTAAAAAAACATTGAAGTTTTTTTACTTCTAAAATTCGGCCCTTAGTAAATCTGCCCCTATATTTCTCTAAACGATACTGCATATGTTACACTAAAACACCTAATACACCAATTGCTGACATTTTTTATATGGATCATATTTTGAACTTTGGATAAGAAATTCTTCTTTGAAGCAATATAACATAATTTCTGCTTTTATTAAAATAGTTTTCCCTAAAAAAAATATTTTAAAACGTTGTAAATAATAGTACTTGCAATTGTTCCTTTTGTGTATTTTTTATTTTAATAACACTTATCTAATTTTGAGCTGGACTATATGTTATTTAGAAATGTAATTTAGTTTAAATTTAAATTTAACATTTATCTAATTTCATAGCAAGCTTTGAAATTTGTTGAAATCTGGCAAAGAAATGTTCTTTTAGCAAATGCACAATAAAAAATCAACTGAATTACAATAGGTTGTACATAATAATGATTGCAATTGATCTTTATATATCTTAAATATTTGTCCTGGCGACTTATCAGTCGCTAAAGAAAAGGGATGAAATGATAAGAAATGGAAAAGTAACTGTCAACACCAAGATTTTAAAATTTTTAAATTTAAGATAAAATAAATACAATTTAATGATAAAATAATAATGTTTTAAAAATGAATACTGTCAGAAACACATTTTTTTTGCACAAATGCTCACAAATTAGTTATATTTTTTTTTAAAAACTCAAATGTTTGGTATGTATTAAGCACAAAAAAAAACTTAAATAAACTCAAATGTCAAACTTTGGCATCTAAAAGATTTGCAAGCTCATACAGAAGTTAATGGGAGTTGTCCTCGGCAAATTTCAAGCCATTTGTAACCTTGTAAACTCAAAAATTGTGAGTTTTTTGTGCTAAACTTACAAATTAGAAGTTTTTTTCCACAATTGTATTCAATCAAGTTTTTTCTCCTAGAATTTTTAAATAAATAAAAAAACAGAAAGTTTTTTTTTAATTGTAAGTTTATTCCAAGTAGAAAAAAAACTCTAAAACCTCACAAATTAGATTTTTTTAATAATTAAGCTCATAACAGTTTGACCAACATTCCTGTTTGGAAATGTTGTAAATCTGGGGATCAAATGGGTTTTAAAAAGTAGTTCTGATAAATGGAGATTTCATGGAAATTATTTGAAAAATATTTTATTCTTGTTGCTTCAGTGATTCCGGTTTCCCAGAGAGGGATTTTCATCTTTCTCCCAAATTAAAAATAGAAAATAAGCAAATTGCACAGACTGGAGAAAGAGAACTGTTCAAAAACTGACAAATAAAGAAAAGTCGTATTTTTCTCTCTAAAGTTTTAACATTTATTCTTTCTTCATTTTTTTTTTAATTGATAAGTAAATTGTAGTTTTAGTGACTGCAGGGATCAATTTCATTTAAATATCAGGTGAAATTAAGTTTTAATATATTGTAGCCAATAGAAATATGGAAATTGTTCTAAAATACTGTTTTTTCTAAGAAATTTTTAACAAGAGAGGGATTAGAAGAATAATAAAATGAATATAAATTATAATAAAATTATTTTAAAATAAAAGTGTGAGCCTTGAGGAGGTGAACGGGTTTTTCCCTCATTTATTTTTATGGTCAAATATTTTAAAGAGAAGGTTAATTTGCTTGATAAAAAGAGTAATCAGATTTAAAAAACACAATAGCTATAGTTTTCACTGCATATCATACATCGTATTTCTACTCGAAGGAGAAATTTATTTTTAGAAATTCTGCAAACGTTTGTGAGAAAAACTGGTGAATTCAATTAAGTATTTGCAATAAAAATGAACTAAGTTTTGGAAATGAGTGTGAATTTTTCTTCAAATTATATTTATATTAAAGGTTGAGTTTTTTTTCTACCTCGAATAAACTCACAATTTGAATGTTTGCTTTTGTATGAAAAAAATTTGGGGAAAAAAATTTAAATACCTTGAATTTATTGAGTTTTTGGGGTAAAAACTGAGAATGTATCGATTTTTAGAGCACAAACCATTGTAAACCAAAAATTCATGAAAAAAAAACATCTTCAAATGGTTAAAGGGACCTCTTCCATTGACTTTTACATGAATTAGGTTTTAGCTGGAGTATTTTTGAATTCAGGCTTTTAGCATAATAAGGCTCAAAATAAAATATTTTTGTGAAACTACCATAGAAAAACTCAAAGTTTTCGAAAAAAACACAACTTAACCTTTAAGAAACAACCCCCTAAACCAGTGGTCCTCAAACTTGGCCCTCCAGCTGTTAAGGAACTACAAGTCCCACAATGCATTTGCCTGACTGTGGCTGTCAGACTCCAGCATTGCATTGTGGGACTTGTAGTTCCTTAACAGCTGGAGGGCCAAGTTTGAGGACCACCTAACCTAAACGTTAAGATAATTTTTTTAAGAATATTAGTTCTAAACATTTGGAATCTACCCCAATTCCTGTAGACCACAACCCATCCACATTGCCCTTGGCATCAAAGTGGACACTTATAGTTTATAGTTACCGTTCACTGTATTTGCATGTACAGGGATAGAATCTGTTATCCAGAAACCCAGTAACGGCAGTGTTAGCATCATATTTTGCAGAAGACTCTAGGGAGGGAGCCAGTCTATAGTTATACATCTAAACCCATGTCAATAAGCTGACTGCTCCGTCATGTAGCCTGACCCATTGCATGAAACAAACAGAGCACTGCCATCTACTGGCCAACTCCGATACTGCACCAAACTATGAAAAACCTTTGTTTGTCATTGGAACCATTACTACGACATGTATATATATATATATATATATATATATATATGATTGTACAGATAACTAACTTTTCCATGATTATTCATGTCTGCCTTTGGGTTTATCCAGTTACTATGGGTCTATATTACAGTAGTTTAGGGTTTATTAGGTTCACTTGCCAGACAAAATGTATCAAATATCCAGTTGCTTTTCAGTGTTTTATTTTTCTCTTATTCCTTTGCTTTACTTGTTTTACCTCTCTCCAACCTGGGGATTAAAATGTCATCCGTTCCCCATAGCAACCATATAACCAACTGGCCGACAGATGCCTATGATACCAATTCTTGTATTTTACTCAGACTGTCTCCTACTCATCATTAGCATCCCTAGAGTCAGTGATCCTTCCATAGTGGAAGAGTTTCAGTATTAAACCTTAAAAAAACCACTGCAAAGAATGAGGACCAACTGCAACTGGTCTTAGAGCACTACTGCTTTCTAAACATTAACGGTCAATGGTTTTTAGTTCTTAGACAGGGTGATAGACAGGGGCAAACCTTGTTGATTTCCACAATAATTCCAGGATCTAAGCAAGACATAAATAAATGACTATTTATCTGATTTTCATAGTATTCAGTGGAATATTTGTAGACCTCGAAAACGTTCTTACTTTTCCTGATGACTTGATCCCTTTGGCCAGAGAAGCATAAACAATGGTCCAAGCAAAGAAAAGGCAAAAGACTAGGGGCCACCTGATCTCGCCTGGATACTCGATACCCGCGGAAATCTTCAGCATGTTGTACCTGGGGGTTGAAAAAGAACATTTAAATTGCAGAATGGGTTTATGGATTAGTCGCAGTGTGAGAAAGGTGGAAATCCCAATATGAATATCAAGTAGCTCTGATACATTGGTTTTACGGTTCCTGCTTATAACCATATTGGTTCTATTACACATCCATGGGCATCTCTTCTGCTCACTGAGCAGGGGGTCAGAAACCCCCACTAGTCATCGATAAGGCCAAGGAACCATTACAACATCTATTGAAGGCCCCCAACCATCCATGCAACCCCCAATTTCAAGACTATTAGATTTACGCAACACGTAGAATCTTTCATTACTGTGTCTCCCGGGGTACGGTGTTGGTATGAGGCCAATCATGTTAATGGATTATGCTGCCCCCTAGGGGTAGTAGGGAGTATTTCCTCTCACTAAATAGACAGGGTATAGATATACTCACTTGAAGTATTCTTCACTTCCGCTGACAAAGGACTTGTTGCCGTGGCTGGTGAAGTTTACCATCGTCAAGTTTGGATAGGCAGTCATACAGAAGGTGCTGTTCTTGATCTGAATGTTGGGTTGGGAACTGACGATGCAGGAATCTGTTGGAAGACAGAAATCCGTAAGACCGGTGAAAAGTTACTGTTTCCCTGCACCTCTGACCTTCAGTTTGTGCCTCTTTTCTACCCCAATCCCAACAAAATCATTAGTAGTTTTGTTCCTTTTAATATAATGAACTGAACAACAGCACCGCCTTCTGGTCGTTTCAGCCGACTGGATACAGTCAGCAGAAAATCATGTTAGTGAGAAGAGTAAAGCCTGTACTTCATCTTCTGAGCTACATCGCATTCCATTTCTCACTAACTTAATTTTCTGCCGAGCACTTGAATTATGTGAACTGCAAAAGTGCTCAGAGAAGTGAGATTCGCTGGATTCTATTCCTGTAACAAAGGGAATATTTAAACTTTGCATAGCTAGCCAATCAAAGCTTGGCCAATCTGTAGGCAGTTCTCATTAGTAGATTAAACATTCCCATAGTTAGGCCAACCCATAACCAGACAAACCAAACGGATGTTCCCAGTTCAGCTGCAAAGGGTTCAGTACCAAAAAGGTGATTCTATTAAAGGGATTTTATACCTGGAGCGAGGCGTCCGACTTTCATAACTCCAAAGAAGGAAAAGTTACAAGTGGGAGGTTTGGTAAAATTTTAATAACCAATCACATTCTAGCCTATAAGGCACACGATTCCCTGAGGGTGTCAAAAACGTTGTGTGTGTGCGATTGATCTTAATCAGCTACTTTATTCAGTCAGAAGTCAGGACCGACAGTGCAGTGGAATATAAACAGCCAGAGAAATACGGATTTCAGTAGTTACTGCATATGTATATTAGAAAGTTGCCCGGAATTACATCTAGCAAAAAAAAAAAAAACAGTTTATGGGTGAAGTTCTCCTTTAAACAAAAACAATTTCAGCATTTGATATTTTCCTGCGCTCCTTAATACTTAATTTAATTGTTTTTACTTTTTGCGGGGTAAAAAGTGTCATATTTGGGATATGATCTCTCTGTATCAATTAAACGGATACTTTGTAGCAACAGATCCCAGTGTTACATTCGCTAATGTTCCCCTTTAGCGGCCACTGAATTGTCTGGAAGGAGGAGGAAGGGAATTGTTAGAGCCCCATTGCAAATACATCAGTAGAGATTGGTTGAATGAATGAATGAATGAATGAATGAATATCTGTGTCCCCAGAATCTCTCGGGGGCCCTAAATCTTGTTCAATGTAAGAACTGGTGCAGTGCAGTAATCCCGCCACAAGGTCAACGAATCAAGGACAAGTAATTCCGCATTGTGCTCTATAAGCTTCCTGCACTCTCAACAGCCAGATCCAACCAGTGGTTGTTGAACTACATGTCCCAGCATTCTCTCAACCAGGTCTTGACTGAGATTCACAATAGGCCCTGGCATTTCAAGTACACAGAGGCCCAAACAGTCCCAAGCAACCCACTAAATAGTCACTATAGCAACTTACAGCATTTGCCAGAACCCACAGATTGCCAGTCTGGACCTGCCCTGGACTTAGCTTGTGAAGTGACAGTCAGTATTCACAGCAACTGCCCTATTGAGTCCAGACCTGCAGAACATAACCCTATCCTACAAATGGAGAATCAGTGAAGACAAGGGGCCCTGTATATCATGCGCTATGGCAGCTCCCACCCATATATTTACACCCATATATTTAAACAATTACCAATCTCTGTCTTTTAATCTCTCTGGCTCCAATTATTAGCTGCAGACATGGGCTCATTTGAGACTGACTAATGGGGGCTGTGGTTCAGACAGCAGATACCAGGAAATATAGTAATATATAAATTAGAAGAAACAGAGTTTGTGCTTTTCCTTTAAAGCAAAAGGTCAGCAGTGAAAAATAAATTTAATTCAACAATCGCTACGTAACGATAAGGACATTGCAGCCGAGGGCGACAGGAATGTGACAGATGGAGGGAGGTTTTTACAAGGAAAGACATTAAATCTGCTGCACTGCACCATCTCTGCTCCCATTGTCTCTGTATAAGTCTCTGTCCTGCAGCTCCTCTGGCTGCCTGTAGGGGTCAGGCTGCTTCTATGATGGAGGACGGATGGTGCCTGAGTTCTGCCACGGCCCAGTGCCCAAATAATCATGTAATTATGGGCTGTTGTATAATAATAATCAGAGAGGGGAATCTTTCACTGGTCATTAACCCATTTCTCTGAAACATCAATCAACTCCAACACCCCCCAGAATCCGCACATTCCACCACTTCTATTATTTGCTGCAAAAAGTCATATCAATAAGGAGTGATTGATTCTTCACAATGCATTTAAATGTTGCATTACTATTATTTATGTATTATTATTATTATAGTGCATTTAAATTGGAGCAAAACATACTCCACAGCACTGTACACTGTAACACTTAGAATCAACTGCCAGCTCTTGTGTACAAATACCAGAATCAAATATATGTCATACTATTGGTCCAGAGAAGGAATGATCTGGGAAAACTGTAAGCTATACCCTTATACTGTACTGTCTATGAGAATCAATATGGCACCTCCTCCCATATGTATAAATACAAATATACAGAGAAGGAATGTTCTGGGCACACAATAAGCTATACCCTCATACTGTACTGTCTAAGGGAATCAATATGGCACCTCCTCCCATATGTATAAATACAAATATACAGAGAAGGAATGTTCTGGGCACACAATAAGCTATACCCTCATACTGTACTGTCTAAGGGAATCAATATGGCACCTCCTCCCATATGTATAAATACAAATATACAGAGAAGGAATGTTCTGGGCACACAATAAGCTATACCCTCATACTGTACTGTCTAAGGGAATCAATATGGCACCTCCTCCCATATGTATAAATACAAATATACAGAGAAGGAATGTTCTGGGCACACAATAAGCTATACCCTCATACTGTACTGTCTAAGGGAATCAATATGGCACCTCCTCCCATATGTATAAATACAAATATACAGAGAAGGAATGTTCTGGGCACACAATAAGCTGTACCCTCATACATTAATGTCTAAGGGAATCAATATGAAAGTTAAATTATCGTGATCTCAAACTTACCCAACAGGAGCCTGTCTTTATCCTTGCAGTCTGGAGTGTTCCAGGGATTATTGCAGGAAGCCCACGGCAGCACAGACACGAGGGAAGCGAATAGGTAGAATATCGTGTAGCACATGATGATATTATAGTATATGGCGATGAGGACAGAAATGATCAGCATGGCGATACCACAGCCTGGGAGAAAAAGATACAAGGGATCATTCTCATAAAGAACAAAACTGCAAGAAGGAAATGTTAGAGAATGAAGAGTCACATTTACAAATGTGAGACTGAAACAAAGTGTTTGGGGACCACATCTGAAGTTTTTGATAGAAAGAATCAGGACTAGGGGACCAATATAAAATGTAGGTTTTTTTTTTTTTTTATAAAACTTATTTTTCCAGACAACTGGGTCAATGAACAGTATGGGCCTGGTAGTTTAGATCAATTCTCTAGGTATATTGTACTTCCACATCCATTGAACACAAGCCAGATATAGAACGCCAATATTATAGAAAGAAAGAGCCCATGGAAATATGAGACCCAGTGTAAGGAGAACTCATAAAACAAATGCTAAAAGTCATGAAAAGTCCTGTCGTTTTTTAAAAACTTCCTTGAACACAACTCAATGGTCAAACTTCCACAAAACCTAAAACCACATGGGACAACCAGATCCGTGATATGGAAAACACCAATCCCACAACAGAGCACCTATAGAACCTAATCAACGTGGAAGTTTGAGAAGTTTTTCATGGTCCATAGTGGGATCAGAGAGGGGCAATATGGAGAGGCAGATCCCCGTATGGATTTCGCCAGCCAACTAGAAGAATATGAGAAGAAAGTCTTAGAATCAAGCCAGAATAAGAGTTACCAAGAGGAACCCCAGACTTAGGCTAATGCCACTCATTGTGTGTGACAAATACACCTTATCCACAACGTTTGGGGCCACTGCATAGAGTTTGAAGAGACTAAATGTATAGTAGGGTTTGGCTCTTGGAAGCTGCAAGTACTTTAGTGTAGTAGTAGGTCACTAAGTCATCCTTAAATGCACATATCATGTCATGTAACCAATGGGGGATTCAGAGAACACATGAAGCATTAATTAACCAGAAAGAATGTGAAAGTTACCCATCAGAAAAAAGTATATTGTGCACCTGGAACCTAGAACAATATTCAGAGAGTACTGGAAACCTGGCATGGAATCCAGAAATTACATAGTTAAGACTTCATGTGAATCCAAAACAAGGTTCAGAACCCACAATGAAACTTCCAGTTAGAAACATGAAGCGGGAGGCAGAAATCTCCAAGGACAAAGTACAGCAGTTGGATACTTTGTAGAACCTAGCACTATGGTCATATAATAAATTAATGAAAAGCATTGATGAAAAAGAAACCACACAGGACCTTGAGTAAGATAACCATGGAACTGTACACAATTGTCAGAAAGGGAATGGAACCTCACATGTTGTTGAGACAACACAAGTATCCAAAATCTGGAGGGAAGTACATGGGATCTAACACAATCACAGCACTAGGAGAGCAATGGAAACCTAGAACATTGTTGAAAAGAACATAGTTCTTATCTCAGAAATCAATCAAAGAGAGCTTTAACCCAACGTATTGATCACAAGACACAAAGAAACTAAAACATTGATCAGGAAGCATGGAGTAAGAATCCACATGACTACTAGCATAGATGTCAGTGTGAGAATATATTCAGCAGAGAGTGACCCCAGAGCAGTGGCGTAACTACCAGGGGTGCAGGGGGTGCAATTGCACCAGGGCCCCCATCCACTTGGGGCCCATCGGAGGCAGTTATCTAGGGGGAGATTTTACAGCACACGCTATCAACACTCCATCATGCGATTTATAGAGGTAAGGGCCCGACAGGGGGGCCCAGGTGCCTATCCTGTCCCGGGGCCCACCAGGGAGTAGTTACTCCACTGCCCCAGAGCAAGAATAACTCAAAGACTGGACGGCTCAGTGGAACCTAAACCATTGGCTTGGAACATTCTGTAAGAACATTAGAAGAAAAGTCAATCGTAGAGGATACTAATAGAGGCTAGACCAATTGAAGAAAATAGAGAAGCTAGAGAAGAGCTAACTAAACTCTGGAGTCACAACAGTATTTTGTATCCTGGCCGTCTGAAAATGTTTATCTATTCAGGTACTCAATTATGACTTTCAATTTGGACTTAAACATCAGGAACTTGGAGAAGAGTCCGAGACCAGGCCAGAGGACAATTTTGAGAGATGGAAGAGAAAAAAATAATAATAATTAGGTGGTCAATCCACACTGTGAAAGACAAGGAAGGGTGAAGCAGTAGAACCAGAAGTCAGAAGGAACCCTTATAATAACTATGGGTAAGTAAACTAACCCATGACCCACCACAGTCAGCTATTCCAAGGTGGGGAGACTTGCAGGGAGTTGATGGATTTGAAATATGACCTGTATGTGGAGCAATTCATTTTATTGGTGCCCCTTTCTACTTGTTAGGGGGCATTTAAGATTTACATCCTTTTACTGAGAAGAAGACATCTTTTAAACAAAAACCTGCGCAAGTTAAAGGCCAAGTTCATGCCCACTGCCAAATGACTGTATTGTACCCCATCTTATACTCACCTTGTAGAGCTGGAATGGCTTTCCACACGGAAATTGGCCCCTGACTGGCAAACTGCCCCAGTGCAACCTCCATATAGAAGATAGGCAACCCTGCCAGAGCCAACATGGTCAAGTAGGGTATAAGAAATGCACCTGGGGAGGCAATGGAGAGACTGTTAAAGGCAAGATTAGGACATTCGCCAGGGCAGGGAACTTTCCCCAACGCGACAATCACGTTATTTTGCATTGCGTTCTATTGATATTGCCAGCAAACTTCTGTGCGCTTCCTACTATAAATCCAATGGGTAATTTAAAAAAAACGTGTCTCTGTGTGTGAAATGTGTGTCTGTGCAACTACTGAACAATTCTCAGAAACCGCAGAAGGAGAAATCCATTGAATTGTCCCAGTTAATTAAAATTGATCTGAAGATAAATGCGCAACTGCAGCAGATGTGACAGCGGCTGGGAATACAACTACTTATATCCACGTGCGCTTGTCGCACAGACAATAGGAGTGTGTATTTTTTTTCATTTAATCCTAATTATAGGAGATAATTGCTATATTTTTGCCTTTGTGAAACTGTGTTTCCAACAGACTGGATTTGAAGCCAATGAATGATTAGTTTCCCTTATAATAATTACGATTATTCTCTTGATCGTGGATAATTTTAGGGGTCAGATATAAAGTGTGTGTGAATGGTTCACTTCTTATTTCCTAATTTGTCTGTGTCGCACACGACCAGGAGCCACTTTATGGTCTAATGTATTATTGTGGCTGCGATTTCGTTACCAACCAAACGAAAAAGACACCGACTGGGATTTTTGACGTTCAGAAAATGATATGGGGCTAAAAACAATAACGACAAAACTGTCCCAACAGACTTCTCCAAGATGGGAATAGATCGAATAATAATCAACGACCCATATCGTCCTAAACTGGAAATGTAGATTTTGTCGAATCTCTGAATACTGAGATAAAAATCGTGTTTGATTTTGCACTTTTCTTCATGTGTCCACCCTATATAATAATTACAGAATTATAAATGTGTATTGTATGTAGCGATGCCAAATAGTTCTTCCCTAATATCAAATAATATTCAAATACCCCATAAATAACATTTCAGACTCTATAAGGGGGATATAATCGTATCTCATTCGTTCTGATTTGCACCAGGAATTCTTCATTTAAAACTAATACAGATTAACAAAAAGATTTCTGAGACAAAAGGGAATTAACGGAAGTATTTTCCGATCTTTGGCTTTTTGGAGAGAGATATATAAATATATATATATATATATATACAAGTATTGCACATGTAGTTATTATTACACATCCACTGAGATGTTCCTTTGTGTGTGTGACAAATAGAACTGCAGTAAAACCGAACCTAAGGTCAAAGAAGTTAATTGTTAATCAGTGACCAGTTCTAGTTCAACGCCTTTCAATTAGCGCGTTACCGGCAATAGGGCGCTTTATTAAACGGGTTCCGAATAGATAAGTGTAATATACAGGAATAATAGATTCAGATCAGAAGTACAATAGTTTCCGCAGTAACTAGCAATCAACACAAAGAAAACGCCATGTCATAATACACTGAGATTCAGAAAGAAAACTGTTATGACTTTAAAACAATGGCTTCAAAAATAACCCCCCCCCTTTGTTTCCTTGATATATACAGATATTACCCAATTCTCAGAGTTCCCTGTATGTAGACTTCTGCCTTTATATGGTCACACCCCTCAGTGACTTCTAATATCCTTATCATTTACAGTAGGGGGTACATTATCCCTTATAATACATGAGTGATACTCAGAGTTCCCCCCTGTATAAGTCAGCCTGCAGCCTTGTGCCTTTATATGGTCACACCCCTCAGTGACTTCTAATATCCTTATAATTAAAACAGGGGGTACATATCCCTTATAATACAGGGTAAATACTTCCCTGTATAAAATTCCCATAGCTTTTCTTTAGATTAATGTATATATATATATATATGTTAATGTCTGGAAACAACTTGCCGATATGATTATTTTGTTGAACCACAAGAATCCATACCTCCACCGTTTTTAAAAGCCAGATATGGGAATCTCCACACATTTCCCAGACCCACTGCATAGCCCACCATAGACAAGATGAAGTCTAGTTTGTTTGACCAGTTGCCCCTGGCTTTATTTTCATCTCCTTCTTCATCCTAAAAAGGGAGAAAGAGGAACCAATGATCCAAAACCATATTGACCCAGTAGTTTCACAGTTGTCCTTGTAGTAAAAATCCCTCCCATTCCCCAGTGTAACTTTGCGTTGTGTTTAACACACTGCGCTGCACATTCACAACTAGACTCAATTCAGCGCCTTATTCTTCTCTGTAAATCTCTGTGTGGCCCCTGTATACATCTGATTTCATTGCCTTTACTGTGAAATATAACGATTTCTCTGCTTTCCACTCAATGTTTGGGAATTCTTTGCAGAGGGAATATTTGGTGGGAAGGGACACAGTCCTGCTATATAATAACCTGGGATTCGATGGTTATAATGTATATCATTGTTACTTCCCATAATCCAGATTTAAATTAATTTCATAGGGAATGGAATTTAATTTAGATTGTGACACCGATGGAATGACAAAAATCACCACTATTTGCAACTGGAATTAGGGATTTTTAGAGAAGTCGGAACCCAAAGGGAAAGAAGCAACTGATTTATATTATAAGTGAATAAACAGTGGATTGAATTGAATTGAGGGGTGGAAAGGGTAAGTTAAACAGGTGTGGAATTTAATAAGTACAGGGGCTGCTGCCAGAAGGAAACATGAGCAGCGCTAAATATCCGCAGATATTTGTACATGTCCTTATGTTCCCCACCCTGAGACTGTCAGACCCCGCAGAGAGAAACTCCCAGTCACTAATCTGTAATAAATAATAATAAAGGGGAAACTAAAGGGGCCGCAGGCATCGCACTCACTGGACTGGGAACTTACATGTAGGGGGGGCAATTAACATACATGGGGGTAAAACTATGTGTCTGCATTTGAGCTTCACGGGAAGATGATAAAGGGAAGAAGATAGAGATTTTATGAATTAGATAAAGGCTAGATAAATGGACAGTTAAGCATAAATATAATATAAATAAAATAAAAAAAACTGATTCATACATTAAATACAGAGTCGACGAGAGATAGAGGAGTATGATGCTAGATAGACAGACAGACAGACAGACAGAAAGATAGATAGATGTAGAGACAGATAGATAGAGAGATAGATAGATAGATAGAGAGAGAGAGAGAGAGAGAGAGAGAGAGAGAGATAGATAGATAGATAGATAGATAATAGATAGATAGATAGATAGATAGATAGAGAGAGAGAGAGAGAGAGAGAGAGAGAGAGAGACAGACAGACAGACAGACGGACGGCAGAAAGATAGATAGATAGATAGATAGATAGATAGATGATGGACGGACGGACAGAAAGATAGATAGACAGACAGATTAGATAGATAGATGATAGATAGACAGACAGACAGACAGACAGACAGACAGATAGATAGATAGATAGATAGATAGATAGATAGAAGATACTGTAGATAGATAGATAGATAGATAGACAGACAGACAGACAGATAGAGACAGAGAGAAAGAGAGAGAGAGAGAGAGA
Source organism: Xenopus borealis (assembly GCA_024363595.1). Lineage (NCBI taxonomy): Eukaryota > Metazoa > Chordata > Amphibia > Anura > Pipidae > Xenopus > Xenopus borealis. The sequence continues at coordinate 2,487,633 of CM044437.1, read as the reverse complement.
GAGATAGATAGATAGAGAGAGAGAGAGAGAGAGAGAGAGATAGATAGAAGGACAGACAAACAGGTAAGTATATAAATTAATTTTTCAAAACGAGACAAAATAAACAGTAGCCCAGATTTCAGCACCGCGGCGTTATCGTTAATATCATGTACATAACGGTGCAAATCATTGGGAACTCCTTCCGTCTTACTTCCATTTCCTGTCCACAAAACAGAGTGCAAGCTCTTTAAACAAAGATATGCAATGCTGCCTGTTATACTTGCTCCATAATCTATCGTGTATATGTACAGTACAAAGCAAGGTCTTGGGGATCTTTATTACATATTCCAGGTATTACATTTGGCGCAATTAGCGTGCAGGCTGGCGGGTTCGGGCAAGGGAAGGAATTCATCATAATGTTACTAATCGGTTCCTTGCAAGGTACCAGCCTACGTTACTACACAGATCACCAACAAGTCTAACTTGGAAGCAGCGCTACTGACCCCCACCCGATATTAGTTTTGACTCTCTACCTGCAGAATTTCCACCTGACAACTCTGAACAATTCTAATCAGCAAAGTTGCCATAACTCATCGCAGTCCAGTTACACAGCAGATACAATATAATGTTCTCTTTGCAATGTCCCAGTCTGGTTACTATGACTCTAATGATCCTTTGTGCAGCAGCTTTAATGCCCCCCCCCACACACACACACACACAGACACAGACACAGACACAGACACACACACACACACACACACACACACACACACACACATAGACACACACAGACACACACACACACACACACACACACACTCACTCACTCACACACAGACACACACAGACAAATTCCCACTGCACTTACAATGTTACAGACTCCACACACTTCCAGTCTACACACAGTTACAATGAAACCCTCTCAGAACTCCAATCTACCCTAATTAACTCGTGCTTTTAATCTACAGTAACTACAATGCAATGGCCTCCATATATAGATACAGTATATATAATATATATCTAATCTACAGCAGGTATAATGTTTCCATTGCCTTCTACCTACACAGATCTGAGCTACAGCAGCTGTAATGTATGTTCTTCCATTCAGTTACCAGTATATATTGTAATTACAATGCTGCCTTCCCTCTGCAAGTTCCAATCTATAACAATGACAGAGTTATCTCCCCCCTACACGTATCCAATCTACAGTCGTTACGATTGTATCTTCTCACTATACCATTACAATCTATAGTGGTCAATGGGTTCCAGTTTCGGTGCCATAGTGTTCACTGCCCCCCATTTGCTCAGGCTATACCCATGTCCCCCCAGTGTTAAAGACAGAAAGACTCACCCCAGTTAGAGTCCCTGGGAAAACAGACGTGTTGCCATCTGTGCCCAGTACCACTGTGCTCTGACTGATGGGCACCCAACCGCCCTTGGCATTATTTTGTTCCAGTGAATTCTTTCCCAATCCCTGGTTAGTGTCCCCGCTCTGGAGAGGCACAATCCTACAGTGAATGGGGTTGGTCTGCCCATTGCTGTCTGCCATGGAAGAATTCTTAGCGGGGCTCCCCTCCACAGAATCCCTCTTAAGCACAGAATTACTGTGACCCGGGGTAGTCATTTTACAAGACCCCCCGACTCTGGATCTCTCGAGATCGCAAGCTTTGGGTTCCTCTGATGCACACAATTTGCTGTCGTTAGATGTGGACTGGGACAATCTGGCCAGCTTGGAAGACGCTTGAAAGGGCAGGTCATTGTCAGGAATATGGCTTGTAATCCCGGTGGCCCCTATGGGTCCTGGGGCAGCACCTTCTGGGCTGTTCACTGTCTTCTTACTCCCATCCATGACATTCACGTAATCCTGTAACAGAAAGAACGTAAAAGCGATATTATTGGAGTGTTTGCTAATTCTGTACATGCGTTGAGTGTAGAAGGGGCTGCGTGTGCCTTATTTCATATAATATGTCAATATACTAGAAACAGACAGTGCCAACCGAGTGACACTGGTGTACTACATTTCCCAGCATCCTTTCTGTGGAAGACGTAGTCCAACTAGCTGAAAACCATTGCCCTACATTGTATTAGTTACAAACCATTGAATTGCATTGAAACCCCTGAGTGAATTTAAAGGCACAATCCCAGCTCTGCTGCTTCTCTCATCAATGCAAATAATGTGCAGGGTCCGCTCCACAGCAGAAACCAACCCTGTATGTGCTGAGATTTCTGCCCTCAGCTATTACATCCCCCAGCCTGGTTGGGTTTCATATCACGGAGGCTCCTTTCACTCTATTGTACAAAGATTCTTTAATTTTACGCCCCATTTCCTTTCTGTCATTCAGCAGAGCCCAGTGCAAGTTTCATGGGGGCAGGAGGGGGGATGAGGATCTGCTGGTAAAACAAAGCCAATTCTTTCCCTGATATCCCTAAAGGCTCACAAAATCCTATTGCGAGGGCTCCCAGGTAAGCACCCAAGGCATGTCAGTGTGGGCTATGCAATAAATACATAAATGCTGTAGGTTTGGGTATAGGGGGACAGATCAATAGAAATTGTTGATATTGGGAATTTTGCTGTGTTTTCCATGTTCTCAAAAACGACATTCCTTGGCGGCTGATCATTTCTACTAAAATGCATGGGAAAATAGGCCAAATCTTATAGATATGTAATTATCTAACAAAAAAGGCACAGGTAAATGTACATTAACGTGTAGAAATAAAACTAAAGCTATAGTTTATACTATAGACAGTACTGGTATAATGAGCAAAAAAATTAAATGGGTAAAAAAAGAGGAACTGGGTCAGCACGACCTTGCTGAAAAGTAGCCCAGGCTTTATAGAAATATGAAAGGGTAGTTATATATATATATAGAGAGAGAGAGAGAGAGAGAGAGAGAGAGAGAGAGAGAGAGAGAGATTGAAAGATAGATAGGTACAGATAAGGGATTCTTAAATAATCTATTTGCAGAGCCCCATAGTAACCTGCACATGATCATGTATATTAAACACTTTGATAGTTTGCTGTACGTGATGAACAGTCCCTTCAATAGTAAGAAATATGGGACCCAGGATAGTTCCACTTATCCTCAATACCATGGGATAGAATGATCTAGGGGAGATTCAGGACCCTGGACAGTTACACTAAGCTTCTATAGAATGGGGGTGACAAGTCTGGGGTGATACAGGACCCTGTATAGATTTATTATGCGTCAATAGAAAGGGGGTGACAAGTCTGGGGTGATACAGGACTCTGGACAGTTACATTAAGCGTAGGTAGAATGGGGGTGACAAGTCTGGGGTGATACAGGACCCTGTATAGATTTATTATGCATCAATAGAAAGGGGGTGACAAGTCTAGGGGAGATTCAGGACTCTGGACAGTTACACTAAGCTTCTATAGAATGGGGGTGACAAGTCTGGGGGTGATACAGGACCCTGGATAGTTACATTAAGCGTCGATGCAATAGGGGTGACAAGTCTATCTGTGGTTCAGGACCCTGGACAGTTAAATTAAGCGTTGATAGAATGGGGGTGACAAGTCTGGGGGGAGATTCAGGACCCTGGACAGTTCCAGTCCCGGACATTCCTTGTGCTGATTTGAGTCAGGACTTTGGATAATTATCTCCATTGTTCCAATAGGTTCAAGGAATTTAACACTGAATGACTGTGAGGTTTAACAGGTTTAGTAGCCGGGACAGATAACCCGTTTCAGGAGTATTGGTACAAACCCAATAAACTACATTGGTCACTATGTCCAGAACAGATTAAGTTATTACAAAGTTATTACGAATCGCTGATTCAGATTCGTGACCCCAGACAGTCGCATTTCGGTTTCTGTGTATTGGGATTCGGGACCCCACATAGCTGCAAACTATGAAAATGTCATGTATTGGGTCCAATTGCACAGATACAACTGGAACTAAGAGTATTACCTGTGTAGAGACTTGTAACCATTACTAGTAACTACAAGATTCACCTCCCTAGATTGTTACAATAGGTCTTAGAGCTAAACCCATTACTGGAAAAGTGTTGACTCTATAGCCAGAATGATAGACATGAAACATATGGAATTGAGTAACTGGGGGATTAAAGCCATTGGTAGCACAGATTTCATTCAGGAATAGTAGTGGAAATCCGGGATACAGAATATTTACAATACGTTTTCAGGGTTGTACTCATTACTAGCATATAGGGCAATTTTACCCACTATAGTTACAATGATGGGCCATTAATATCATTGTTGCAGGGTCGTTCCAGTCCGTTAATAGAGCACAGGAGATTCAGGACCCTGGACTGTTACAATCGGGACACTGGATAATTCCAAGAACCCAGGACAGTTACTATCAGCTTCGAAAAACTACAAAAATACACAAGAAAATCAGAACTTTATAGAGTCAGAAGCAAGTAAAAGGGGAAGAAAAAAAAGTAAATCTGCCTCTTATATATTAACGTTTCTTTAGCAAATGAAAGGTTTTTGGTTTATAATCATTCTCACTATACCTGAGCAGAGAAAAGGGAGAAGTCGCAGTACTCACCATATTGAGAAAAGAGAAAGTCGGAGTTGTTAAAGGAAAGCCTGCAGTCTGAGAGTGAGCTCTCCTCTGGCAGTGGCAAAGCCTCTAATACCTTCTTTGGGAAAGAGTGAGTTTGCGTCAGCGCAGAGCAAGGTGCCCTTCCTGTGACATTTTCTTGATAATAAGAGTTTGATAAATCATTACCCTTAGATTCAGATTTTAAAGGGACGACAGCAGCCCCCCCCTCCAGACAATCTGTCACTCATCTACAACACAATTGCGTATTTAGAATGAGTCATATGAGAGTGATTAGTAAATGAAGCTAGTGGATTGCGCAGGGGGGGTGTTTCTTTTCCCCCTTGTCTATTGCTTTTAATTAGAGGGGAGATGTAGCTCCGTATCTAAACAAACAGTAATAACACCCCCCTTCTATAAATGTCGCCAGGATTTTTTGTGATCATTTTTGGAATCTTTCGTGTTGCCCATTTTTATTGGGTCTACAGGCAACTATCCCCCCCTCCCCCCACCTCCCATATATTCAATTGGACTAAATGACACAGTCATAAAGACGTGATATTAAGATCAGACACAAAACAAAACACAAATAGAGTAGATCGCGAATATTCGTTTTTATAAGTAAAGTCGGTACATTTTAAACTTCAATTTAAAGCAAAGATTCGATGACCTTGCACCAAACTCAGTGGCTGCTAAATGTCAGCTTGTTCCCACTGTTCTGCAGAATATTTTGTTTTTTTTTGTTTCTTTTTATAATTTGTGTTTTTCCTGTCTACACTGGATCCTGATCCCAACAGTTAAAGGGACCGTCTATTGCAGAGCTTTCAATATCTCTCTTTTTTATTTGATTCGAATAAACGTTCCGAGTAGAAAAAAAATGTTTTCGATTAAACTCACGAATCAGCCAGTGAAAAAAATACCCGCAAAGCTTTATTTACTGGATACAAGTTGGTAGATAAAAATCGAAACATCTGTGCCTGGGATCATTGATAAAGGACATAAAGTATTTTATTGGACAGTTGTAATTCTTTTGACTGGCCCATTCCTGCCCCAAATGTCAATAATAATCGGATCGCGCAAATTCGCGTTTTCCAATTTCTTTGACGTCTTGTAGACAAGATATAAATTTGGTGTCATTTGTTTCACTCGCTGGAAATAAATGAAATGTATTTATGACGTATTAAGCCGACCTTTGTTGTCTCAATTCTGTGTGGTTAAAGCTGACGTAAGAGATGAGAATTCTAGGTGCCTTTTTTGTAAGAAATGTTCAGACATTTCCATCAGAGACTGAAGGTTATTCAAACTGTGCAGAGGGACAGTGAGTTGGGTGAAGCTCTTAGAACATTCTGGTATAGAAATGGAGAATTGATTGTACAACAGAAACAGACAAGGTGTTATTAGCTGGTTTCTAAACTCTCATGGAAGTAACTAGAATCTAAAAGCAGAAATTGATTATAAGCTCCGCTGGTCAGTGCTTTGGAATTATTGCAATTTCCAGTTCATGCATAAATCTAATTGTCCAGCACTGGGTTTTGCACCAGGGTCTGTATAATATGATCAGAATATTAGAATATAAGGCAATAATGAGCTCTCAGACTGTGTAAGGGAGAGACCAATGGCCGACTGTATATGTATCTGTGTGTAATATTTTATTTATGAGACTTGATACAGTGAGGAAGGACCAGTTGCTCAATATTGGGCAAGAAAAGAGGGAGAGAGAGCCCACTGTGACTCTGAGGTTCCTGGGATTGTTGGGGCAAATAGAGAGGTCCAATTGCCCAATAATTTTGGCTAGAGGAAGGGGAGATTATTGATGCACATTTGGCAGAAGATACAGTTATTAATAGTTTGGCTTGTATAGCTAGAAGAATCTCAGATAAACTGGAGGGGGGGTTGATGGGACTTGTCTGAGAGAAGAAGAAAATACATTAGTCTGGTTGGCATGGCTAGAGGAAGAACCCTCAATAACAGTGAGAGAGAAGATAGGACTACACTATTGTACTAACTAGTTAAAGTAAAAGGGGTCAGATAAACCCCTACAACGTACATCTAGTTATCTTATGTTATTGCTCCCAAAGATGGATTGTGTTACTATAAGTGCGGCTGCAAAATAATGAAAAGTTCTTACTTACGGGCATGATCATCTGAGTATTTGTACATCAATGACCAGCTTAAAGGGAAAATAAACCAAATGTATTTAGGACTCCATAGCACAAGGATCTAAGGGACAGATTTAATTGGCTTTTGGCTAAATCAGATTAAGCAGTGTAAAAGCACCGGATAATGCTATTGGTGTGATTAGGGCTCAATAATGAGGCATGAAAGGGGGCAGCTGAAGGTTTTGGGGTGAAACTCAGGGCTAAGGTCAGGCAGGTCCAATAGGAAGCAATGCTACTCAGGGTCATATACAGAAGGTTGTGCAGGTCAGAGGTCACAAAGACTGAGCAGTGACCTGGGATCAATATCAAAGAGTAATAATCTGGAAGAATGTGGAATGCAACCCGGATCAGGACAAGATGATCCCACTAGGGAACGCAGAGAATAAACATTTGCACCAACATATGTTGCAACTGGGCAAAGCCATAGTAAGTAATCTAGGCCTCCAGTGTATATGTGTTTCAGATCCCCCTATTGATTGACCCCCCCACTCACTTATGGCCACATGACCACCAAATTTTTCCCCACTGTAGCCGCACATATCACTAACCCCCAACACATGGCTTTAACTGCCCAGTTTTTGTAATCTAAGGGTCAGCTGTCTATGAGGTGCTGCATAAAAGAAGAGTTTATGGGGAGATTCTGGAGTCTGCTTCAAACATAGAGGTTCTCACTGTATTAAGTAGCACCTTGTGTGTGTTCCTACATTCTAAATATCCAACCAGTGGGCTGCCATCTACATGGTTACTGTCTTACCTTCTGCTTTATTACACTCTTGATGATGTCCATCCAGGGTCAGACCGGGTTGGTGGAACACTGGGAAAAAACCCATTGGGGCCTGGACCTTGTGCAACCCATTGAGTCAGCCCAACCCCTCACGCACCACTTACTGTGCTCCCTGACTGCCCCCCATCACAAACCCTAAGGACAGAAGTTAAAGGTACATGGGGAGATGAGTAGGAGGGTTGAGGCCAGGACTGGACTGAGAATCAAAATAGGCCCTGGCATTTCAGGTACACAGAGGCCCAATCAGCCCACATAGAGGCCCAAACAGTCCCCACCAGCCCACTAAATACTGACTTTCTATGGCACCTTATAGCAGCCCATCTGGCATTTGCCCTAACCAACAGATTGCCAGTCCGGGCCTGGTTGAGGCATTGGGGGAGGGTCTATGAGGTGGCAGCCCCAGTGGGCCCTGGACCCCCTGTCCTACCCTGTGTCCATCTTAGGGGCTGCAGTCTACATGATCACTTGTATATCTTGTATGTTATTACTCTTGAGATCTCCAGTAAATATGCATAAGGCATGGGGGCTCATTTACCTATAGCAGCCAATCAGTGATTAGCTTTTTATTCAGCCAGCAGCAGAAAGAACAATGAATGCCAAACTTCAATTGGTTGCCAGGGGTTACTACCCAGGTACAAACATGCCCAGTGTAAATAACAAGCCCCATTGCCCCCTGTATATGAAGTTGCCTGGCAAATGAGTTGCAATCCTTAAGGTCATTTGTCCACTTTGCACATTATTACACCAAATCTTATCCATTCAAAGACATTCATTGTAGATGATTTCTCGCATGCCTTGTATTTTACAACACTCTCCAGCCAAGTTGCATGATCCTAGCATGTACAGACCTTCTCCTACTCAAAAGGCTTTTGACATAGGAAGGGTTAAAGATCCTTGAAAGCAAAAACATCCCCAATCCAGGGCCATAACAACTGTATTACATAATATTTAGGCAGAAAGCTGGTCCCAGAGGGGCCCTATATCCAATCACTGTCTCTCTGGTGTGATCATCTCCTCTCAAGGCTGAACTGGGGGCTGTAAATCTGCATCCATCATGGGAACAGCCATTCAGACTAAATTAACCAGCCACTACAGCCTTAATTACTTTGTCAAAGATGAAAAATAGTAATTGATTTTGGTTCTTCATCGCTTTACCATTTCCCACCTTTGTGGCTGATAAGGGACGAGAGAGAGACGAGGAAGGACGGAGAAGAGAACTGGATAATGATACTAATCTGCTCCCACTGGGTGAAAAGTACAAGGATTCTCCTGGGCTTCAACCTGTCAAGTCTCCTAATGAAACAGAGATATGGGAATCTTCCCTGGCCATTTCTTATTGGGCCCCAACATCCATAGGGCCACTTGACTACAAAATAACCTTGATAAGATAATCAGAATACAAAGCAACTGGTTTAAAGCACAAGCTGTAGTTCAGAAACATCTGCCGTTAATAAGACGTAAATAAACTGTAATTACTTTCCATTTACTAAGTGTTTGCCCCTGAATGTTGTGTTAATAGACAGGAGCAACAGAGCTAGGAAACAATGTCATAATGTAGAACGGTCTCTTCTTTCTGCATTTATATTGTCCAATTTGAACAGAAAATAAGAGAATTGTACCAATTAATTGCCTTAGAACTGTAAATCAATCCTAATTGGAGAACTCAATGGCTTTCTTAAAGCTGTCACTGACCTCTCTATAAAGGCAGCACCTCCTGAATGACCCAACCAGGCTCAAGTAGTCCATGTTGGGCTGTTATAGAGTTGGGGTTCAACAACATATGGAAGGACTACCTAATGATACATAGTACCCCAATATGCACAACCCTCCATCCAAGATCAGATCTCTCAAAATATCCAAATTCATTTTAAGAGAAAGTCTATGGACTTTGATTTACGGGGGGGTCCCAGGAGTTTTAGGGACCATAAGGGGCACTGACCGACAGTTTCAGTTTATGAAAACGGTTTTATGCAAACATTTTAAAAGGGGAGGCAGTTGTGGGACAAAGAAAATGTGAAAATATAAGAGAAGCTGCTTTTCCACAGAATGAGGGCAGGATCATAGAAGTTTTAAGCTTAAGTTTCCCTTTAAAGTTACAGTATGTGTGTATAAAGAAGGTGGCAGTACTACACAAATGCGGCATTTCCCCCTGATCCTGGCACAACCTTCCCCCGGCATAAACATTACAGACAGGAGCTGCCATTATGGTAAAGCACATGAGGTCCCGGGCAGGGGAGCATCTGTAGAGACTTCTGCATCACTGAGTAGCCAGTGAGCCAACTAACAGCTACTCAAGCCAATCATATGGGCCTGTGCCTCGTACAACCCCACGGCATTCTGGGACATGACAGCTCACTTAACCCTTTCAATACCTATAATTAAGAGCCTAAGCAAGTGATTCCATAGGCACAGGGACACTGATTAGCAGCAAATAGAAACTACAGAAAAACATTCTGCACTAATTCCACTGACCTCTCAGCTAATTACTAATTAGAAAGAATTCATTGTGAAGGCTGCATCGGGTTTAGAGAAGATATTAAAGTTGGCTGTTGGCAACTCTATTGGGAACTTGATCATTAAGAACAAAACCACCGGCGAGTTGCAATGAACATGATGCTCTGTACATCAGTCTGGCCTTTTACTGGGAATGAATCATGAATAAGCCAAATAGTCTGCGTTTTATTGGGGAGATTAAACAATGCCATAAGCAGAGCTGATTCACATATTATGTTGGTCACTATTGGAAAGTTTCCTGGGGCCCTATACAAGTACTAGGTCATAAAGTGGTCATCATATGTTTTGTATGTAAATACTGCTTTAAATGAAAAGGTGAGACAGATGAGAGAGAGAAGGAAAAGGGGGTTAGGGAGTAGAGAGACAAATGGGGGAGAGGACAGATATAGAAGGGGAGAGAAGAGGGAGGATGGGGGAGAGTAAGGCCAAACAGTTGGGGGAGAAAAGGAAAGGAGAGGGGATGAGAGACAGAAGGAGAGAAGGGAAAGGGGGTTAGGGAGTAGAGAGACAAATGGGGGAGAGGAGAAATATAGAAGGGGAGAGAAGAGGGAGGATGGGGGAGAGTAAAGCCAAACAGTTGGGGGAGAAAAGAGGGAGGATGAGAATAAAGGCAAACCATTTGGGGAAAATAGAAAATGCAAAAAAAGGAGAGAGTGACAAAAATGATTATGAAAATGGGGAGAGAAGGGTGGAATAAAAACTCTTACAGATCTAGGTCTCCCGTCAGTGGAAGTTGGGTGAATTTAGAGACAAACTTTTCCTACTTTAGCTCAGGTACATTAACAATAATGAGCTCTGGCAGATGCTAATTGATTGGATATTTAATTGCTGATTAGTATCATTCTGCTTGATATTTCAATGTCACCCCTTCCCTGTGTGAGATGAGTTTTATTAGAGTGTTGGTGTCAAACTCTGAGATGCACCTGCTCCTTCATTGTTCCTGGAACCCATAGCTGGTCTGTGTCTGTGATGGAGACTGTGAATGTGTCTTTTATATCATGGCATTTCTCTATGTACCTTTATAGTTTAAAATTGAAGCTGCTGACTGGTAACTATGGCCAATGGCCCTAGCAATGGAGTGTTTTGTAAATATAAAGTGAAAAAAGATTTATAGTCACAGTCACTGCCATTGGCTTATTATGGGGAACTGATCCTAACAACCAAAAAAAAAATATTTTCTGGCCATCTTTTTTTTTAATATTTCCAAATTGTTTAATTGGTATATCATTTAATTTGATATAACCTAGCCCAACAGACTGGCCAGTAACCACATTACATGCAATCCTCTGATGGATGGACTGTATCACCCAACATCCCATTCCAAAGGGGGTTAATATGAAATTTCCCCTCCTTTTGCTGCAATAACTGCCCCGGTGCTTCTGGTGAGGTTCCCACTAGATGTTGGAACATTGTTGCTGGGAGTTGCTTCCATTCAGCCACAAGAACATTAGTGAGGTTGGGCATTGATTTTGGGGATCAGGCTCACAGTCGTGTGGGGTTCCAATTCATCCAACAAGGGTTCAGTTGGGTTTATGGTTCTTCCCATCTCAGCAAACCCCTTCTGTAGGACCTGGCTCTGTGCATTGGACATTATTGTGCTGAAACAGGAAACGGCCTTCCCCAAATTGTTCCACAAAGTAGGAAGCAAAGACTTGGCAAGAATGCTATTGTACCCTGTAGCCTTAAGGTTTCACTGGAACCAGGGTTCCCACCATGAAAACATCCCCCCCCCCCCCCCCCCACCATTTTCCTCATCTACTGATTTGTATTTTGCATTCAAGCAAGTAGGGTCTCCTTGTATCTACCAAACCCAGACTTTGTCATCAGACTGTTGGGGAAATACTTTTTATCCTTCCAGAGGGAACATTTCCAAATTGCTGTTTACCCCCATTCCATCCAACTCTTGGTACTTCAGAAGAGCAGAGTTGGACTGAGCCAATGGAACACTGGGAAAAACCCTGGTGAGCCCCAGCCCAGACCTGCCCCTTGCCTGAGAGTAATGGTGGCCATACACGGGTCGATAAGATAAAGAGTCGGCAGCTTATTGGCCAGTGTATGGGGCCTTTGACTATTGGGCAGATGTCAATAGGACGGGACTTAAAATCCAGGGACGGGAAGGTGTGTGGGGAGCCCAGAAATAGCAGCTGCAGACCCCCCAGGCTAATGTTAGACTTGTGCTCATCCATAAAACTCCTATATTCTCTATGGAAAGTCTTTGTACTTTTGGAGACAGTTCAGCACATTCTATGTGGAATGTTGGATAGTTTTGTGGATAAGTGTAAACAGATACTCGGTTATTATCCTCTCCATACCCAGATAGACTGGCTGCTTACATCAGTAATTCCCTTAACCATCCGGCTGACGGCACAACCATAAAGTGAGATCCTTGAGTTCCGCTGGGTCCCCTGGGATAACAACAAATAATATACAACTCCCGACTTATAATATTTGCTAAATAAACTATAAAAGACGGTTTTCTGAGAGCTCAGCGCATTCTCCCGCCTCCTTTATTTCTGCCCGTTTCTTTATTCGCATCTAATTAAACTGCGAGTCCCGGGTGTGGGAAGGTGATAATGTCGACCTATTACAATGATTTAGCTTTGGGCAAATGAAATGCCTTATTTGTGTCCACTCAGAGAACATTGCAACAACGCCATTAAGGGAAATACTAATATATTCTCTCCCAGAATTCCCTCTGATCTGCCAGTCAGAGGCCAATACTCTTGCACCCTGGCATTTAGTGTTTCCCCTTTATTTTAATCTTTAGTTATAGGATAGATTAAAATAATAAGTCACTTTTCAATTGGTCTTCATTATTATTTAATTATTTCCCTTCTTCATCTGACTCTTTCCAGCTTTCAAATGGGGGTCACCGACTCCATCTCAGAAACACATGCTCTGTAAGGCTACAATTGTAATGTTATTGCTACTTTATATTTCTCATATTTTTATTCCATGTCTCTCCTATTCATATTCCAGTCTCTTATTCAGATCAATGCATGGTTGCTAGGGGAATTGATACCCTAGCAACCAGGAGAGCTGCTGAATAAAAAGCTAAATAATTAGAAAACCACTATTACAACCCCTTTAAACTCTCTAGTCTGCGGTTGCTAAAGCTCCACTTAACCTAGCAACCAGGCAGTGGGTGGGAACAACAGGCTGGAAGACGAGCCCATTGGCCCAAACTAGCATGTCCCATAGCAACACGTGTAACTATCTGTGGAACACGCGTGCAAGTTTCTCCCCTGTCTTTTATTAAAGGGAAACAAATCAGCCCATCTGTTGACAAATCATTGAATTAAGGAGTGGAACAAATGCATATTAATTAAGCAATCCTGATTATTTCCTTCAGATAATTGGATTCGGGAGCCGCTGGAGACCAAAAAAAAAAAAGCTAATTAATAATCAGGCGTCAGCAGGAATGAATATTAGAGAAAAACTTGGATATTTCCATATTTAATTCCCTTAAATTAAATACCTGCGCTCCCCTGCGGATGAACTAGGGATGCACCGAATCCAGAATTCAGCCTGAATCCTTCTGCTTGGCCGAACCAAATCCGAATACTAATTTGCATATTGGAGGGAAATCACGTGACTTTTTGGCAGAAAGCAAGGAAGTAAAAAATGTTTTCCCCTTCCCACCCATAATTTGCATATGCAAATTAGGGGTTGTCCGAATCTTTCAGGAAGGATTCGGCCGAATCCAAAGTAGTGGATTCAGTGCATCCCTAGTCTAAATGCAGCAAAATGGAACGCAGGGGTCCGTAATCATATCCCCATGAAGGTTATTAGCCAGTCAGTGTCAGCAAGGGGTTAAAAGGACAACCTTAAAATTAACTCTTTGTGGTTCTCTAGGGAGAGCTGTAGTTGGACTTTTTTATTTCATGGTTATTTGTAAGGCTTGGGATTTTAATGGCTTTCTGGTTGCCAGGGTCAGTGACCCCCCGGCAACCCTGGGTAACATTTTCACTAAGACAATAGGAAGGATATTGAGTGAAAAAGTACTTTTCTCACCTTGCCCTGGATGTGCCCAATGATTGATACCCAGAAGCACTTTGTGATGTAATAGTGATGACAAGCTGCCTTTGTGGGTATAAAAGTCTCTAGAAAAAGGCAAATTAAGGGCAATGGATAAAAGTGTTGTTGGGAAATAACAGCCCTTAAATTGTCCCATAAGTTGAGCTTCTGGATCATTAACCGTTGTAAAAGCCTCTTTCAAAGCAGCGCAGCTTTTATCATCGTGTCAATGTTCCCCCAGCGCCTCTTTCTCTTTAAGAAGCAGGTCATCGCTATAACGCAAGTCCCCTGGAACCTCTCGGCTGCTAAATAGAAAATCAAAGCGTTTAATCAAAGCACAAAGGGGTCTGAGGTGGAAGCTTTTCTCTGGGCCAGGCCGTAGCTCTGAGCAAGAATAGAAGGATCATTAGAAGGAAATAAAAACCTAACTCAGCGTTGAGCTTGGATCGGTTTATTCTGTAGGTCAGTACTGTATAAAAGGCTGGGGGGATCCGCTACTGGAGGGCGTAAATCTGGGTGACGCCATTTAATAGAAGCGTAATAATGAGGGAGCGAGGATCCTTCCGGTTCTTACGTACAGTTATTCTGCCTTTCAACACGTCCCCTGAAAAACAAGAAAAGGGATTTATTTCCATTAATAAGATCATACACGTCCGACTTTGATTAATCTGATCATATCCAGAGATTTCCAACATCCATTCCCATGCAGGTGTTAATCAGAATTGTGCCTAGTAATTCTATTTGTTTTCTCATCGCAGCCACTGGGACAGAATGCTCTGTTATACAGATAGCTAGAATCTCAGCTGCCATAA
>CM044437.1:2364006-2385553 GCA_024363595.1 Xenopus borealis | reverse complement strand
GTACAGTATGAGGATATAGCTTATTGGGTGCCCAGAACATTCCTTCTCTGTATACTGCTTGTATAATGTAATGTGTGCTGAGTGAACACAGTTGCATTTGGTGCAATTGTACCTGATGAATCAAAATGTAACAGACATCTACTCTTGCTAATCTGTATTATTTTAATGGGATTTCCCTTTATTAGTTATTAATCTGACGTCTCTCCCTGGGATAGAATGGAATATAAAAGGTAATCATCAGCCAAGGGAAAAGCTAAAGGGTCTCAGTCCTGGGTGTCACGTCTTTATTCCCTCCTATTGGTGTCAGGGTGCAGGGAGCACGGGGTGCAGGGAGCACGGGGTGCAGGGAGTAGGTACAGCTGGGAGTATGTTGCTGCTGTAATTGAGGATTGCAGCAAGAGACTGCGGCTGGGCACGTGCTGGCAGCTCAACGCCGCAGAGATGGGGGTGCGGTTTCTCTCGTGCGTTGGAACTGAACACCCAGGAGCTGAAATACTATAAAGTGTCGGACTGTTCTCCTTTCTACTCCCGCAGCCAATCAGCTGTCACTCCAGCAGCCAATCAGCTGTCAGTTCAGCAGATTTACTGCCTCATCTCATCATCACTGACATAAACACAGTAAAGCCGTAGAATGCGAATGATTTGCTGAAATGTTCTTTTTTGTTCTCGTTATTAAAATGTAGCAACTGATATGCACAACGGCAGCAAATCAGCACTTCTCTGAGAGTCGGAACATAGACCTGGGGTCAGCCCTCACATATTCTATCATGGCATATTCTTTCCGGGTCACTGACCCTAGCAACCAAAAAAAGAGAGTAAATAAGGCTTCAGTTTTACTGTTATTCTCATTTGGCATTGCTTATTTCTCCTTATTACTCATCTTTTATTTCAATGCCTGGTTACTATGACAATTAACCCCTAGCAACCAGATAAATTCCAAGCCTGAGCATTGCAGTATTAAAACAAAAATTTAAGAATGAATAAAACGAACCCCAGTCTGAAAGAAAAGAGAAGTTTACGGGACTCTTGGCCAAGACTTATTGGCTCGGCAGAAAGTTCTGGATATAATTCAGTAAAGAAGTGATTTTCTAATAAAAGACATAGGAAGCTACTGATGCCAAGGGAAACCATTAGATATTTCTGTATGGGAGCTGTTATCCAGAATGCTCTGGACCTGAGGTTTTCCAGATAACAGATCTTTACGTAAAGTTGATCTTCATACCTTAAGTCTACTAGAAAATCATATAAACATGAAATAAAGCCAATCGGCTGGTTTTGCCTCCAATAAGGATTAATTATATCTTAGTTGGGATCAAGTACAACCTACTGTTTTATTATTACAGGTATGGGACCTGTTATTCAGAATGCTTGAGACCTGGGGCTTTACTGATAACGGGTCTTTCTGTAATTTGGATTTTCATGCCTTAAGTCTACTAGAAAATCATATAAACATGAAATAAAGCCAATAGGCTGGTTTTGCCTCCAATAAGGATTAATTATATCTTAGTTGGGATCAAGTACAAGCTAACGAGAAATAGTTACTGGAGTCAATGGGAGAAGATCTTCAGAGCTTCCTGGATTACAGGTTTCTGGATAACAGATCGCACACCTGTACAACAAACAAAGGATTTGGGAAGGGTCGGACCGGATCTGTTTCCCATTAATAAAAAAACCTCTTTTATTGACTAACACGGCTTCAGAGAAATCCCTTTTTCATAGGAAAATCCTTGTTGTTGTTGCTGCTCTGCGGCAATGCGAGGGTGTTGCTAGAGAAAATCACCCGAGTGCTCTGGAATAAAAGGGATTTATGTTGGCGCTGCCATATCAGTAAATGAAGTGGAGATTACTGCACGCAACAATGGCAGCGGCGAGGAACAGCCCCGTTATCAGCTCGCGGCACACTCCCAGCGCTGACTGAGGAACAGTCTCGGAGACATTAAATCAAGAGCTGTCACCCTGCTGCTGAGAGACACCCTGACCCCGCGCTCGAACATCACCACTTCCCTCTGCGCTAACACACGGTCATACCGGCAGCCGCTTCTTACCTTGTCCTTGAATACGTGAGGGTTCTGGCATATGAAATCCCTGTAGCTCTCTGTACGGACCGTGTCCTAAAAAGATACAAAAATAGAATTCAGGGAAGGAATATCTGGCCACCGGGGTTAACACAAAGGCAAAATATTCTAGGAATGCATCTGGGAGCTCATAACTATCCCTTTAGTAGTCAGAACCAGCAGTGCAGAGAAAATAAATAGCCAGACACTGCTCAGACAACGTATAATGAAGTTGTTTAGAAATACATTTTCTCTCCTTGGACAAAGTTGGGTCAAGTTCCCCTTTAATACTAATAGTAAAGTCCCACCAAGCTGGTGATTAACTGGTTAAGCCAGTAAATCTGACTAAAATCCATTTCTAAAAACAGATTTTTTTATATTCAGTTTTTAAATCTGACATGGGGCTAGACATATTGTCAATTTCCCAGCTGCCCGCAGTCATGTGACTTGTGCCAGCACTTCAGGAGGGAACTGCTTTCTGGCAGGCTGTTGTTTTCTTTCTCAATGTAACTGAATAGTACGTAGTGGGACATGGGTTTTTACTATTGAGTGTTGTTCTTAGATCTACCAGGCAGCTGTTATCTTGTGTTAGGTAGCTGTTATCTGTTTACCTTCCCATTGTTCTGTTGTTAGGCTGCTGGGTGGGGGAAAGGGAGGGGGTGATATCACTCCAATTTGCAGTACAGCAGTAAAGAGTGACTGACGTTTATCAGAGCACAAGTCACATGACCAGAGGCAGCTAAGAAATCGACAATATGTCTAGCCCCATTTCAGATTTCAAAATGAAATATAAAAAAAATATGTTTGCTCTTTTGAGAAATGGATTTCAATGCAGAATTCTGCTGGAGCAGCACTATTAACTGATGCGTTTTGAAAAAAACATTTTTTTCCCATGACAGGATCCCTTTAAAGTGCTTTTTATTACATTATGAGATGACTTTGTATTAAAGTCAATGGAAGCTCGTAGGGTGCGCAGAAAGGCACTGTTTAACCCTTGCAACAAAGCAAACTGTCATCGGTGGTCGTTTTCATTCACAAAGGCAGTTGGGGGTTGTACAAGCTGCAGGGAGGGGGGTCTACCCCCCCCCACACAATGAATAGGAAGGGAATATAATTGTGTGGCCATTAATTATTTGATCATAATTAGGGTTAAATCAGATAAATATCTGAATTCATCCAGACCAGGCTGTGGGTTGATTCAATCCTGATTCTCTTCTCCCCGGCACCATCTCCAAGTGATCCAGAGAGGTAATTAAAGCAAATACAATGCAAATTGACTTTGTTATCTCAGGCATGAAGCACTGCCATGGTGATCCATTAAACTGACAGGCCCCAGCTTTAACTCCTTCCCACCCAAACTCATTTCCACCCATGAAAAATCTGCTTCTTTATTAGCAATTTCAAGGGGCTGGCGTCTGAAAATAAAGGGGAAACAAACCCTCAAATATGGCAGCCGGCGGCTGGTGACCCCCTCATTGTTCCACTAATGTGGGTCTGACCTTCGATTAGGAACGGAATGATCTGAACTGGCGGTAGCCGTCGTCTCCCAGGGATTCGATATTGCAGCCATGGGGCAGTAAAACAGTGAGAAGTGCTGAGTCCAGTAAAAGTCCAGGGTTTCCTTATCGGAGCAGAGCAGTGAGCTGGAAATGATTAGATCCTGTCACTGTGTGGCCTTACCCACTGATCAATGCAATCTCTGCCCCCCTTTGATTTGCCATCATTTCTATTTCACTTGGGGAGGGGGGGGGGTTGCACCTTTGCTCTGTGACCCCCTCTAGTGTGAAAGTCAAGCAACTGAAAAGGCTTTTTCCCAATAGATCTACAGACGACACAGCCCCAGCTGGACCAGAACCAGCTTCCCAAGGAAGTATATGTTTGGTCCGACATACAGACTGATGGCTCAGAGCAATGATACAGAGGGAGCAGACAAATATGGACGCTGTAAGAGCTAGGGAATAGTGATGTGTGGGCCGGCCCAAAACCCGCGGGTCGGGCAGGTTCGGATCGGCTCCTGCACAAAATCTTAAACGTAGCGCTGCCAGCTTCTGGCCCCTTAATTTATAGACTTGTGCCCACCCATTCCCTGCCCCTATTTTTGTGATGTCACTGCAAGGCGGGTCTATAAACAGAGGGGGGAAACGGCGGGTGTGGGTTGAGAGGGGGCAGATTAGGGTCGGGGGGTCAAGAATTTCTCAACCCACACACTACTACTAGGTATATAATCCACACCCATGGTGGACATCTTAATGAGATTATTAGTAGCATTGGCAATAGGACGGCTTGTACTGCTTATTTGTTTTTATTTAGCAGCATTTCAGCAGTTATCTGGTTGCCAGGGTGCAAATTACCCCAGCAACCAGGCAGCGGTTCGCATGAGAGACTGAAATATAAATAGTAGAAGCCTGAATACAACAATAAGTAATAAAGAATTAAACAATAAAACTGTAGCCTCGCAGAAATATCTTTTTTTTTTTTTTTGGCTGCCCGGGTCAGTGACACCCCCCATCGGAAAGCAGGAAAGAGTCAGAAGAATGCAAATTGAAAAATGATAAAGAATGATATAAAGATCAAATGAACAGTTGCTTAGAACAGGCCATTCTAGAACATGATAAAAATTTAACTCAAAGGTGAACTACAACTTTAAGGCTCCAGGCTACAATGATAATCAGTGGGGACAGTTTTTGGGGGTGGGGGGGAACTTAAATTTCCCTCTATAATGTCCCATAAACAATGGGTTTGCTGAGATGGGAAGAACCTGACTGCACAGAGACCTCAACCCAGCTATAGAAATACATGTTAATAATAATAATAATAATAACTGAACCCCTGTAGGAGGAACTGGAACCCCGACTGTGAGCCTGATCCCCAACATCAGTGTCCAACCTCACCAACGCTCTTGAGGCTGAATGGAAACAACTCCCAGCAACATCTAACCAACTCCAACATCTAGTGGAACCTTCCCAGAGGAGCAGCACAAGGAGAGGGACAACTTCATATGAACCCCTTGGTTTCAGAATGGGATGTTGGGGGGCAGGTGTCCCTGCGCTCAGCCCAACTGAACCCCTGTAGGATGAACTGGAACCCTGACTGTGAGCCTGATCCCCAAAATCATTGCCCAACCTCACTAATACTCTTGTGACTGAATGGAAGCAACTCCCAGCAACAATGTTCTAGTGGAACCTTCCCAGAAGTGTAGGGGGCAATGTTAGCAGAAATGGGAGGGGCAGCCCAACTGAACCCATGTAGGATGTATTTGGAAACCCCATGAGCCTGATCCCCAACATCACTGCCCAACCTCACGAATACTCTTGTGGCTGAATGGAAACAACTCCCAGCAACAATGTTCCAACATCTAGTAGGAACCTTACCAGAAGAGTAGGAGCAATTATGACAAAAAAGGGAGGAACAACCCAACTGGACCCATATGAACTGGAACCCCGACTGTGAGCCTGATCCCCAACATCAGGGTCCAACCTCACTAATGTTCTTGTGGCTGAATGGAAGCAACTCCCTGCAACAATGTTCCAACATCTAGTGGAACCTTCCCAGAAGCACCGGGCAGTTATAGTAGCAGCAGCAAAGGGAGGGGACATGGCTTTGGGCCAAGATGTTGGACAGGTGAGTTGGGTGGAAGGTCCATTCAATAACTGTTTTAGTTAGACCTTTATATTACTTTTTACAGACCAGAGCTTTATATGATCTCGGGAATAAACTGCTACAGAATTAAATTCCATTATTGTATTAAGAGCTGGGCATTCTTAATGCAAAGTCTTAAGCTGCTGTCTGAGCATGCTGGGAGATGTAGTTCTCAACAGCTGCGCTATGTACGTACTAGCCGCGGCACAGAAAATGTTAAAATTTTCTTAGATTTTTTTTTTTCACCTTCTGTTCAAACCAGAAGACTTTGCTGGAAGGTTCTACGGGCGGCGCAGGAGCGGATCTAATGGGAAAGGGCACTGCTCAAGGTTCTCCTGATTTATGTGGAATGATGGCATATTCCCATTCTCTGCCTCATGAATTCCACTTATTTATTGGCCTCTCCAAGGGAAACAAAAGGACTAGAAATTCTACAAGAGTCGTTTGCTCTCCAGAAAAAACACGAATCCCCATTTATTCAGTAAACATTAATTTGGGGGCTATAGACAGGTGCTGAGCCTACCCCCAGGGTGGGTGCTATAGATTAATAACTGATGCCACCACCTACACCAGTTTTCAATTTAAGCAGTTTTCTGGTTTCTAAGATCAACCCTAGACTAGCACATACTGGTAATAGAAAATGGCAATATCCACTGAAATGATAAGTTTCTGTCTTGATTTGAAAGGCAATTAACATAATATCGGCTTATAATAAAAGGGTTGGAAAGGCGGATAGTCTCCAGGTAATGAACTACAACTCCCAGAAACCTTAGAAAGGTTAGAGTTCACCATCTGGAGGACTGACTGTTAAGACAACTACCTACGTCACACTAAAAGTTAATTTTAAAGATACAGTTCCTTTCCTGTTGGCCAATATTAATGCATTAGAAAAAAAAAAGGGGGGGTTATGTTTGTCCTTTAAAAGTGTTGCCCCCATCTCCGTGCTTTCGGCTAACCTTTAACATCTCTTCATGTATCCCAAAGTGCCCATAGGAGCTGAAGTACACACCATCCTCATCCTCATCCAGGTCAGCGATGGCCCCTGCGGAAGACGAGCTGTGTCTGACATCTGCGTTCATCACAAAATCCTGCGCAAGTTGTCTGTAATCAATTGCAAACATACCCCTGAGACAGGCGCACTGAACCGTGGAAATGAAATGAGAGGAGGGGGAAAGGGGGGCAACAAACAGATTGCACAGATGCAATACAATCTCTATGTGTGTATAGGAGCAATACTAGCAGCCATGTCTCCCTCTGCTGGCCAGGGAAGGGATCTGCATTCAAGAATAGAAGCACCAACAGCTTGTATAGAGGAAGTGTATCTGTTACATTGTATCTCTGCTAAACATAAATTATCCAATGAGGTCATTCCCTCTCCTCTGAGAAACCATTGCAAACCATTAGAAAACCTCTGACTGTTAATTTAAAAGGTATGGGGCAGGCCTGTAACTCAAGCAGTGGGTGGGACAAGAATAGGGATAGCACCTCCTCCCATATGTATAAATACAAATATACAGAGAAGGAATGTTCTGGGCACACAATAAGCTATACCCTCATACTGTACTGTCTAAGGGAATCAATATGGCACCTCCTCCCATATGTATAAATACAAATATACAGAGAAGGAATGTTCTGGGCACACAATAAGCTATACCCTCATACTGTACTGTCTATTGCATGGCAGTGTCATACACAGTATTCTGATTTTGTTTCCCAGCAGCTCAAAGTTGGTAGATAAATAACCTCATTTTGTGAAGATCTTCCAGGGCCAGGCATAAATTTGTCTCTGCAGCCTGAGCTCGGCTCTCTGCCAGCCGACATCGCTCAATCAGAGACGTCTCCTCTGCACTCGGCGGAACATCGGCACAGTCTTCTTCTAGGTCCTCCATATCTACAGCCAAACAGAATGTAGTGAATGGCAAATAAACCAGTATGAGCCTCCAGCAGTGCACAGGGTGTGGTTTGTCATTTGCTTTTACATATTTAATAGTATATAACATTTTAAATAATTTGCAGTTGGTCTTTGTGGTTTTTGAATTGTTACATTTTTTCTTCAGTGTGGAATATAAACTATGTGGTTGCTTGGCAGTCACTCGCCCTAGAAACCAGGCCATTACTGAAACAGTTGCCAGGGTCAGTGACCCAAACAAACAGCTTTCAGGCTAGAGAGGTAAAAATAAAGACCAACTGCAAATTATCGCCGGTAACAACAGCATAAGTTACATTTAAAGTCATAGGGCTGCCCTTTGGGTTTATAAGTACTTAAAACAACATGTATTATTATTTATGACATGGTTACGGGATAAAGCGGATCGTCTATGGCAGTAACGGGTTTCTAGATCTGAGCGATGATCACGGTCACAATAATGAATGATTTAGTCTCGTTGAGACAATTAACAAGAGCGCTCGCTAGACTGTCTCTTCCCTCTCACTATCTCGGAAATGACAGCACGTGGGGACGTTAAAGCAATGGGATATTTAATTGGAACCGGCGTCAGGGTAATGGGATCCTCGAGTGATGGAATTTGCGGGTCCAGAAAGATTTCACGGCGGCTTCACAAAGTAATTATTTGCCTCTCGTAGCTGGAGGGAGTGAATAAATGCTCCAACTAATCCCCCCCCCAATGCTGGCCAGGACTCCTGAGAGTCTTACTGGAATAGTGAAAGGGAAAATATGTCTATATGTTTATATTTTTATTCCCTCACCTGGAATTTAAAATGCTCAAAACATTTGGGGTGCTAAAAATAGGGAGGGGCAGTGAGTGTGTATTTTGTCCTCAAGGCCCTCCCATGAAGAATCCTAACAAAATTCTCTCCCCCCCGAACATACTGACACAACAAAGACCCTCCCCCACAGACCTCAAGGTCCTCTCATGAAAATCCTAACAAAATGCTTCCTCTCGGACTAACACAAGGCCCTCCCATGAAGAATCCTAAAATCCTCCCCCAACAGACTTACACAACAAGACCCTCCCCCACAGACCTCAAGGCCCTCCCATGAGGAATACGAACAAAATCCACCCTCACAGACTGACAAGGCCCTCCCATGAAGAATAATAACAAAATCCTCCCACCAACAAACCGACACAATAAGCTCCTCCCCCACAGACCTCAAGGCCCTCCCATGAAGAATAGGAACAAAATACACCCCCATAGACTGACAACAAGGCCCTCCCATGGAGAATAATAACAACCCCCCCTCAACAAACAAGGTCCTCCCCCACAGACCTCAAGGCCCTCCCATGAAGAATCCTAACAAAATCCTTCCCTATGGACGGACACAAGGCCCTCCCATGAAGAACCCTAACAAAAATCTCCCCCACAGACACAAAATGGTCCTCCTGTCCAGACCTCAAGGCCCATGAAGAATCCGAACAAATTCCTCCCCCTAACAGACTGACAAAAACAAGGCCCTCCCACGCAGATCATCTCAGCACAGGCCACAATAGAGAACCTCTTACCAAACTGAAGAAGAGGATCGTCCTTAACAAACGGTATCATGTACTGATCGTCGTCCCAAGGCAGCGGCGCCCTCACATCTCTCAGAGACTCAGCAGCACCCCCCTGCATTGACGGAAAGAGTCACAGTTACTGGTTGGAATGAAAACAAGTTGGTCCCTCCCACGAGGAACAGCAGGACACAGCAAAGGATGCTGGGAAATCTGACACATGTACCTACCGTAGCTCTGACAAAGTTAATGAGCCTT
This sequence comes from Xenopus borealis, assembly GCA_024363595.1. Lineage (NCBI taxonomy): Eukaryota > Metazoa > Chordata > Amphibia > Anura > Pipidae > Xenopus > Xenopus borealis. Next base: position 2,376,153 of record CM044437.1, on the reverse strand, counting down.
ATGTATCCATAGAAGTCAAGACCTTTAAAGAGAGAAAGGAAATCATTTTCACCACTTGGTTATTGACATCACGTAGAGCAAAACCTGACCCTTATCTTTACCTCTGGCCATTGGATAATAAGAAGTGAGTAGGTGTTTCTGAACTAAAACAACTCCTGGAATATCCCCCACGCCACTCACCGTGTTTCCTGACCACAGAGCTGACATTAAACTCATGGTGGGACTTGCAGTGTGAAAATGTTTCTTCAGCAGAATGAAAGAGCCTGGAACAAAGAATAAACCAAAGAATAACAAACACGTTATCTCTTCAGATACGATCAGTCTAAATCCAAGGAGAGAGAGTGTTCTGCTGAGTGCAAGCTCCATTCTATTCTCATGCAACGCTACTGCCCCTGCGTTACTGTACTAATGTTAAAGGGCCAGTAACATCAAAAAATGAAATTGTTTTAAAGTAATACAAATATAAGGCCCTGCACTGGAAATACTGCAGTGTTTGCTTCAGAAACACTACTATTGTTTATGTAAATAAGCTGCTGTGTAGACATGGGGGCCACTATTCAAAGGAGAAAGGCTCAAGTTACACAACAGATAAGCTCTGTAGAACATAATGTTATCTGTTATCCATTATTTATCCTGTGCCATATAGCCGTTTTTCAATTTCCGCCACTGCTACTCAGCAGCTTGTTTATATGAACTATAGTAGTGTTTCTGAAGCAAACACATCAGTTTTAACAGCGCAGGGCAACGCTACATGATATTTTCTTTACTTTAAAACACTTTCATTTTTTGGTGTTACTGTTCCTTTAACTGTATCCTCTTTATATCAAGCTTAGCCGTCCTGGGTTATCTCCTATCCCGCCTGAAGTTCAAATTTCATACATTTATTTATTTCCAAAAGTTAATTGGTGGTGTTTGCTCTGCCTTAGCTGAGCCTTCTTATACACTTGTGCTCAGAAGTTTCCACACCCTGGCAGAATTTCTGATTTCTTAACCATTTGTCAGAGAATATGAATGATAAGACAAAAACGTTTCTTTCACTCATGGTTAGTGGTTGGCTGAAGCCATTTATTGTCACACAACTGTGTTTTACTCTTTTTAAATCATAATCACTACACAAACTACCCAAATGATCAAAAGTTTCCATCCCCCAGTTCTTAATACCGTGTATTAAAGGGGTGGTTCACCTTCAAGTTAACTTTTAGTATATTGTAGAAGGGCCAATTCTAAGAAACTTTTCAACTGGTCTTCATTATTTATTTTTCATAGTTTTTTTTAATGATTTGCAATTTTCTTCTGTTTCTTTGCAGCTTTCAAATGGGGGGTCACTGACCCCATCTAAAAACAAATGCTCTGTAAGGCTACAAATGTATTGTTATTGTTACTTTTTATTACTTATCATTCTATTCAGTCCATCTCCTATTCATATTCCAGTCTCTTATTCAAATCAATGCTGGGTTGCTAGGGTAATTTGTACCCTAGAAACCAAACTGCTGACAATGCAAACTAGAGAGCTGCTGAATAAAAAGCTAAATAACTATAAAACCACAAACAATAAAAAATGAAAACCAATTGCAAATTGTCTCAGAATATCACTCTCTACATTATACTAAAAAGTTAACTCAAAGATGAACAACCCCTTTAAGCGGAGTCAAACATTGTCAGTTTACTCTACTTCGCCATTAGGCAGATATTGTGTGACTGATAGCAACAGCGTTCCTCAAAACCACGAGTAAAGGGCAGGGATCCCCATGTGGGGGGAGGGTTGGATACGGCAAGTTACCACGGAATTAGCGGTTTCGCCAGTGGCATTGGAGCAGAGCAAATACACTAGATATTCAGCACAGCCGTTATATATATATATATATATATATATATTATACATACCCCACCTAGCCGGTCAAGGTTAATGAGCCTTCCTGTTGTTGATGTACTTTTAGTAATTCACAGCGGACATTCTTTTGAACAGATTTATTAAAAGCTTTATTATTTTCACAACATGAGTAGGGTTACCTTTCACAAAACAGACAGAGAACGTGGGCTTCAGCGCTCCCCTCCTCATCCTCCCAGGCTGCATCATCCCCCATCCCATCGTCATCAGACAGGTCAGGAACATCATCGAATGCTTCATCTTCAAAACCTGATTGTGAAACAGACAAGGAAAAACCCATTGAAGGAAAGCACAGACTCAACTATCGTTTCATTTGCATTTCTTCCATGTCTCCTACTACCGTAAACGGGTGGTTCGCCTTCAAGTTAACCCGAATAGCTAATTCTAAGCAACTTTTAAATTGGTCCTCGTTATTTATTATCTTTTAATCATTTGCCTTCTTCTTCTGACTCTTTCCAGCTTTCAAACAGGGGGTCACCAACCCAATCTAAAAATGTATTGCTCTGTAAGGCTACAAATGTATTGTTAGTTACTTTTTATTCCTCATCTTTCTATTCAGGCCTCTCCTATTCATATTCCAGTCTCTTATTCAAATCAGTGCATGGTTGCTAGGGGAATTTGGACTCTAGCAACCAGACTGCTGAAATTGCAAATGAGTCTTGACATTCAAATGGGAAGAAGTGCTTGAGTTCTGCATTTTCCTTCCTGTGTCTTGTGTTATTCAGTGCTGGATTCAGAGGTTTCTAACAGACTGCTAATTAGTTACTGTCTGCTACACTGTTTCAGGAGTCCCAACCAGCAGTGCAGAAAATAAACACACGCAGACAAATGCTGCTTTCACAAGACAGAGCCCTCTGTTGGCCCTGATTTCTTGCATTTCACAGCCCTCCTGCTGTTGTTTGTAGCCCTCCTGCTGCAGTTCAGTTGTACAAACTAACAGCAAAAGCCTTTCAATATAATAAGGAAACTGCTGGTTCTAGGGTACTGGCCCCTTTCCCATGATGCTTCTGGCTTTACCCAGGGGGCCCAACTCACAGCTCTTTAAAGGGATTTTAAAGAGCAAACAGATTTTTTTTATATTCAGTTTTGAAATCTGACATGGGGCTAGACATTTTATCAATTTCGCAGCTGGTGGAGGTTGTTTGGGTCTGAAATGCCAGAGACTATTCTGAATCTCAGTCCAGACCTGCACAAATATGTCCTTTATAGTCTGATCCACTTTCTGATCCTTAAAGGGACCCTGTGACGCAAACTCTTAGGGTTACTACAAAAAGAAACACTTATGGAATCCACAGCCTGTGGCTAATAACAATTGATTTAGATGCATGCCATACCTCCCAACTGTCCCTTTTTTGAGACCTCAACCCGCAGTCCCTCATTTGTACTGGAAAGTCCCTCTTTTCTCCGCACCCAACAGTCAGAAACAGAATCAAAGTTTCTAAGTTAATTGGCTTTTGGCAGAGAGCCCAGAACAGCTAACAGGTGCAACTAAGATACTTTGTAACAATTTTGAGATAAGAAAATAAGTAATTGTAACGGTTTAGATAAGGAGAAATGTTTTCAAACTTTCATAACCTGACAAATGTTGTAAAATGAATATGGTAATTAGGGGGTGTGGCCATGCAGCATTATTAACATGTATTTCTATAGCGCCAACATATTTCGTAGCGCACGCATCTGAATGAACTACTATTTAGCCACAGGCTGTGGATTCCATAAGTGTGTCTGGGAATCCTAGGCCAAAGAATACACATTAGCCCCATTACTCTACTCGGCCTGGGGCTGAACCGTGTGTTAGGCCTGGACTGGCAATTTGTGGGTTCTAGCAAATGCCACAGACAGTCAGTATTTAGTGGGCGCCTGTGGGGGCTATTTGGGACTCTGTGTAGATGAAAAGCCAGGGCCTATGCCACTGACCCCGGCCCAGCCCCACACAGACAAAGGCGTCAGACTCATCCCCCGGTGCCCGTTCAGTCAAAGCTGCTGCTCCAGCGATTATAACCTGCGACTACTCACGTGTATCCGTGCGCTGCGCCATTTTTCTTTCCGGGTAAGTGTAACCCCGCCCTGAGAACATCCGGGGCCCTGTCAATCCGCAAGGTAAAACTCCGCCCTCCGCAACCGGAAGAACGCTGTTAGTGGGTCACCATAGTAACCAGAAGGTAAGCCATTTCCGGACGCTGTTAAAGCGGAAGTAGCAGTAATTTGTGGAACGTGTAGTCAGGCGGATCAGGGGGGGGGGGGGTGTCGTCATGAGAATCTGTGTGGGGATCCTGGGACCTGAGTATAGGCATGAAACCCGAATATAAGATTTTCCTGCGTGGCCCATCACGAATAATGTGGTGTAATAAAGTATTTTAATTTAACCTACATGATATAATGTTACACTGCTCTGAATCTGATGGATTTGTTTCACTATAGTTTATATAAACAAGCTGCTGTGTAGCCATGGGGGCAGCCATTCAAGCACAGGATACACAGTAGATAACAGATAAGTACTACTATAGTTTATATAAACAAGCTGCTGTGTAGCCATGGGGGCAGCCATTCAAGCACAGGATACACAGTAGATAACAGATAAGTACTACTATAGTTTATATAAACAAGCTGCTGTGTAGCCACGGGGGCAGCCATTCAAGCACAGGATACACAGTAGATAACAGATAAGTACTACTATAGTTTATATAAACAAGCTGCTGTGTAAGCTGTAAAAAGTTATTGCTGAACCAAGAAAAAAAAAACAGTGCACAAAAGAGCTTGCAATCTAAAAAAAAAAAAAGGTTTAATCCTGTATATGGTAAAAATTCAAAATACGACCATATGAATAAATGGGAAGTAAAATCCTTCGAATTCAACTATCGAATTCAAAGGATTTTACCGCAATTCGATCGAACAATCGAACACAACGACTTAGTCGATCAAATTTTTTTTATTCGATCAAAAGTAATGATTCCTAATTCAGTAGCTTGATTCTGGCGAAGTAGGTGGTCGAATAAAAGTTGGGGGAGTAATTCGACCATCGAATATTCAAATACAATTTTATTTGATTATTCGAATTTGCCTAATTTGCACATTTGAAGATTCGAATTTAATTAAAATTCGATCGAACTTCAAATTATTCATGTGAATTTAGTAAATCCGCCCCTTGATCCGCACAAACCCAGCCCACTCCTTACAGGGGCCGGCACCACTGGGACGTTTGCATCTCTTTGGGCCCCCCCATAGGCAGTCACAGACCCTAAATAAAATCCAAGATTTACAGCAGTGAGATTTTGATTTCAGGAAAAACGATTAGGAGCCAAATAAAACAAATAATAAATAAGTGAAACCGATTTGATCCTGGGATTTCACTTTCTAAAATAAAATTGCGCTCCCCACAAAAACACAAAGCAGCAGTCAGGCACCATATCTTTTATTAGCAGTCATTAAAGGCACATGTATTTCATTTTGCACAGAAATTAAAAGTTTAGAACATTTCTAAAATAACAGTTTTAAATATCTATAGATATAGGTTTTATTCCCTTTTATTTCAATCAAACAATTTACAAATGAAGTTCCCTTTCCAAATTAGCTGCTCCTGATCTAATGTGTCCCTCTACTAGAGAATCCTGGGATTTGTAGTTTATATAAAAAACACAGCAGTGAAGGGGAAACACACACTGGATACCTCTGGCCAAAGCAGCGGAATGATTTCATTGGATTGCAGATGCTCCTTATAGATGGACACGCCTCCAGTGACATCAAGCCCTGCCCCCTGCTTACTAAGCCACACCCCTAACTGAATTCTTTTATGGAGATTACACCAGAATAGGAGGACTATGGAAAGAGATAAGGACAATGGAGTTTTATGCAAGACTGAAACTGTCGGCTATAGTGTCGTATATTTTCCGTTAGATAAAATAGCTGCTTATGACACATACAAGTGCTTGATGTCACTTTATTTTTACACATTTGGAACCCAATAAAACCACAATCTGTTACTTCTTAGCTTCTCCCAGTTTCCCCAGGGAGTGAATTGCCTTGTTTTCCAGTAACTCCACCTTCTTGTCTCCGGACAGCACCGCGTTGTTCACCATGGCTTTGACCAGCGTTGTGATGGGCACGGAGTAGGCGGTGGGGAACATGTAGGAAATGGGCGCCAGCATTTTTCGGGCAAACCATTCTGTGGGGCGAGACTCCTGCCGGTCGCACAGTAGGACCCTGTAAAGCAACAAGTGACGTATAAAGCTCATTCATTATCAGCAGCATCGGGACACACTCACTGGATGTACTGAGATTAACGTAGATTAAATAACAGAATAGACACGCCCCTTCTGGTTTTATTATAGAAGGGGATAACACAATAGGAGGGCTATGGTATGTGATAAGAAGATTTCAGCCAGACTGAAACAATGGAGACCTAAGCACGGAGGAACTTGCATTTAAAAAGGAAGTGGGAATGAATGATATATTTCCCTATGACACAGGGAAACTGAATGACAAAGACAGCGGAGAGGCCCCTTTAAATACTTCCCATATAATCATATATTAAATATAATAATATATAAATACTTACGCCGGTCTGAAGATCGTGTAGCGTTCAAAGCCCAGCTCCTGTACCTCTGCTTCAACTTCCCCCTTAAATGTCAATGATAAAAAAAAAGTCAATAATGCTGCCTTAAAGGGACTGTTCCCCTTTAAATGAAATGTTAGTATAATGTAGAGAGGGATATTCTAAGACAATTTGCAATTGGTTTTTATTTTTTATTATTTGTGGTTTTAGACTTATTTAGCTTTTTATTCAGCAGCTCTCCAACCTGATTGGTGGGGTCAGACTTCCCCTAGCAACCATGCACTGATTTGAATTAAGAGACTGAATAGGAGAGCCCTGAATAAAAAGGAGTAATAAAAAGTAGCAATAACAATGTGTAGCCTTACAGAGCATTTGTTTTTTTAGAGGGGGTCAGTGACCCCCATTTGAAAGCTTGAAGGAGTCAGATGAAGAAGAAGGCAAATGATTCAAGAAGTATAATCAATAAATAATGAAGACCAACTGAAAAGTTGCTTAGAACTGGCCATTCTATAACATACTAAAAGGTATCTTAAAGGGGAACCACCCCATTTAATCAGGATCATCAGAATGCTTTAAAAGGGGAACTTCTGTTCAGTAAACTGCCACTTTGTTTCATGAGTTAGAACCAGAGAGCGTAAGAAGGAAAGATACATCAGGAATCTGCCTAACCAATGGGCACCCCCCCCCTTTACTTCTCCTTTAATTTGCAGCAAAAACTGACAATTATGTTAATAGCCCAGTTCCGACTGACCTTAACCTTCAGGTAGAAGAAGCTGCTGCTCTTATCCGCCCCTTTGGATGATTCCAGGTTGAAGTGGGAGCAGCCCCCGGCCTTGGCCAACTCTGCCGACTTCAGCACATAGTCGTGATCCACACGGATAAATCCGGCCTGGAAAACAAAAAAACAGGACAGGGGTAGCACAGCCTCAGTGCAGAAAGCAGACCCTGAGGTTTAGGAGGAGGTATGGGGGCCCTAAAAAAAGGACACATTCTTTGGTTATTAATTTGCTGTGGGGCCCAGTAACTTCTCCATTCCTGTGAACCAGGAGGGGCAGCTATTTTCATTGAGTTTTATCGTCCGTAATCATTTATTATACAGCGCCAGCGTTTGACATTCATTTATAACAAATAAAGGAATTAAAGGGATACTGTCATGGGAAAAAAATTTTTTTTTCAAAACGCATCAGTTAATAGTGCCGCTCCAGCAGAATTCTGCACTGAAATCCATTTCTCAAAAGAGCAAACAGATTTTTTTTATATTTAATTTTGAAATCTGACATGGGGCTAGACATATTGTCAGTTTCCCAGCTGCCCCTAGTCATGCGAATTGTGCTCTGATAAACTTCAGTCACTTTTTACTGCTGTACTGCAAGTTGGAGTTATATTACCCTCTCCCCCAGCAGCCTAACAACAGAACAATGGGAAGGTAACCAGATAACAGCTCCCTAACACAAGATAACAGCTGCCTGGTAGATCTAAGAACCACACTCAATAGTAAAACCCATGTCCCACTGTGTACTATTCAGTTACATTGAGAAGGAAAAACAACAGCCTGCCAGAAAGCAGTTCCCTCCTAAAGTGCTGGCACAAGTCACATGACCAGGGGCAGCTGGGAAATTGACAAAATGTCTAGCCCCATGTCAGATTTCAAAACTGAATTTAAAAAAAAATCTGTTTGCTCTTTTGAGAAATGGATTTCGGTGCAGAAGTCTACTGGAGCAGCACTATTAAAGGGGCTGTTCACCTTTGAGTTAACTTTTAGTATAATGTAGAGAGGGATATTCTGAGACAATTTGCAATTGGTTTTCATTTTTTATTGTTTGTAGTTTTATAGTTATTTAGCTTTTTATTCAGCAGCTCTCTAGTTTGCAGCATCAGCAATTTGGTTTCTAGGGTACAAATTACCCTAGCAACCCTGCACTGATGTGAATAAGAGACTGGAATATTAATATGAGATGGACTGAATAGAATGATAAGTAATAAAAAGTAACAATAACAATATATTTGTAGCCTTACAGAGCATTTGTTTTTAGATGGTGTCAGTGACCCCCATTTGAAAGCTGCAAAAAAAACAGAAGAAAATTGCAAATCATTAAAAAACTATGAAAAATAAATAATGAAGACCAATTGAAAAGTTTCTTAGAATTGGCCCTTCTACAATATATTAAAAGTTAACTTGAAGGTGAACCACCCCTTTAACTGATGTGTTTTGAAAAAAAAATGTTTTCCCATGACAGTATCCCTTTAAATGCTGTCCTTTCTCTCCCCTGGTTCTGATGTCCTATAGGAATGCAGCATTTAAAAAAAAAAATGTTTTCCCATGAAAGTTTCCCTTTAAAAAAAAAAATAGGATCACAAGAGCTTACGCTCACTCCCTCTCAAACATGTACAGAACTCACAGCAATGAAACGGTAATAATAATTTATAATCTATAGGTTTATACTGATAGTAATGAATGGAGGGGAGGAATGAACGGACCTTCCCAGCAGCCTCTGCTCCCAATCCTCCATTGCAAATATCTCATGTGAAAAGCCTGTTCTCCGCACCTAAACCCAAGCCCAAGTTGCAGCCGTTTGACTGCTTTATCTTCCCTGGGAAAACCCAAGTCTTGAAGCTTTCGGACGCGGCGTAATATCCCGGTTTTCAAAGGCACCGCCGTTTGTTTGTTTTTTAATTGAAGCTTGGCAGCTCATGATGGTTTAAAGGGCAACATAACTTGTCAAGCTTTTTCCTTTCAACCCATGTGGTTTTATTGCGGAGCCGTCCAATGGGAAGTGCGAGGAGCGACGCCACATTCCTTTACATCCCTAATTTGATTAAAGCGAGAGGCTAATTTTCTGCCATTCGTTCTCCACTGGGCGGCATTTAGGAGAAGCTGTCCATCCGCCATTGTCTGCGGATAATTCAACTGACACAAACACAGAGAGATCTCTGAGCCCCCCCTCCACTGGACGCCGGCGTCCCCTCATTCACTGCCGCTAGCAACCGTCAGTGACTATCAATGGCCCCCCGGCTGACAAGGTATCGGTACCTTTCTCTTGGAAAAAGCTAAAATGCTGCTTTTTAATCCCAAACGCTTTCATTAATCCTCACGGCCCCCAAGCCGACTCTCCAGCCTGTAAATAAGCCTCTTATTCTGCATTTAACCAGTAATAATCCTCACCAAAGAGAAATGCCTGGACCTGTAAGTGATCAGCTTTCACCCGCTATTAACCGGTAATTACAGCCTCGCTCAGAGGAGACTATGGAAGAATTCAGTTCAATGGCATCACTGGTTCCCACGTGCTCAAAGTGAATTTAAAACTTCTTTAAAAGGGTCATTATACGCCCCACGCCATTGAGGAGATCACAGAGTGACCCCCTACATCTTTAATGGAAAGCAAAGCCCCCCAGATCTGTGTAATTAGAGAGCTGCAACACTCCCTGTTCTACACAAGGGGGCGCACTCATTGACTGCAGCAGAGAGCCTTTGCTATTCCTGGATAAACAAGGAGCAGGGTTCAGCTCACAAGCAGGAAACAGATTATATTAAAGGTACACAGGCTGGTCATCCAAGGAATGGAGAGTCACAGCCAGGGCCACACTGATGGGATAAATGATTTCATGGATGATATTAGTGTTCTCTGTTATAATAAAATGTAGCTATACTGAAGGATGAAGGGAAAGATAAAAAAATAAGTTATTATTTCCCCTTTAAACGCCTCACCTCTCCAGCTTTGGCCTTGGTCGTCCCCAAACAGCAGAATCCGACATCGTGGCCTTGGAAAGCGGTGGAGAATTCGTCCAACTTCTCAAAATCCACCACCTCTTGTACCTGCAGAGCAAAACACAGAACTGGTGCATTGTGGGAACCGCTCTATCCTTTTACACGGTGCCACGTGGGTGCTCTAGACTGCAGCAGGATCAACACGCAGATTCACTGGCATCTCTGAATACTATGGGCCCCCTAGAGAGACTCTCTGTTGGGAACTGACCAATCTTTAAAGGAGAAGGAAAGGCTAAAACTAAGTAAGCTTTATCAGAAAGGTCTATATAAATACACCAGTAAACCCTCAAAGTAATGCTGCTCTGAGTCCTCTGTCAAAAGAAACACAGCATTTCTTTCCTTCTATTGTGTCACATGGGCTTCTGTATCAGACTTCCTGTTTTCAGCTTAAACCTCCAGGGCTAGGGCTTGAGCATGCTCAGTTTGATCCTCTCTCTCCTCCCTGCTGTAATCTGAGCCCAGAGCTATGAGTGAGCAGGGAGAGACTCAGACAGGAAGTGATGTCACACCAAGCTAATATGGCAGCTGCTATACTAAACAAACATAGAGCTTCTAGAGTTGTAAAGCAGTCTGCAGAATAAATGTAGCGTTACAGCTTGCAGTGTTGTGGCTAATCTATTGACAATAAACTGCCTTGGTAGCTTTCAAGGATACTAGCGGCTTAAAACAATAATGCAGAGTATCCAACCTACCACCTCTTTATAGGCCTCGTCTTCCAAAGGCACTTTCCTGCGCCCGATGAGCGTAACTCGACTGAACAGTTTGCTAGTGACGATCTCTTTCAGCAGCTCCTTCCCTGTCTCTCCCGAGGCCCCGAGGATGAAGCAAGACTTGTTCATCTTCCTGTAATCCTCCCGCAAGGCCTGAATGTCTTTAGCCATCCTGTAACGGGCACAGGGTTACGCCAGCCAAGTGTGGCACAACATTAGAATTCACTTGCAAAACAACAGTATCTGCTTCATTCTGTGAACTTCTGACGAAACAATGCAGCGGAAGCCAGCTGAATAACAGACCTAGAGCACTGACTTCTGCTACATTGTTTCAAGAGTCAAGGTAAGGTCAGATACGGCGGCCACTACAATTACAGACATGGACTCATATGATTAAACTCAGATCCGCCTCCCTTATATCAGATAGTGGCCCTTGTACTGTTGCACAAGTCACACTGTATAATGGACTCTGGCCTGGGGGCAACGCACGTCTCTCATAGGCTGCACAGTCTGTTATCAGCCAATAGGAATGGACCAACCTGACACATGGAGTGCACCTTGAAATGTTGTACTGCCACCATCTGCTTCCCAATATAGGGGCAAAACCCTCCCCAAGGTGGGACTGATACAAATACTGGGTGTGAGCTGGAAGCCTGGCACCCCTCCCGGCACAGGAGACACCACAGTGAATTGGATCATTTGCCCCAGTACACAATGTAGCCTCTTGGATCTGATACCAGAGAGGGGCGCCTGTCGGCTAAGGGAGGAGAAAACAAATCCTAAATGATGCAGAATAAAGGATTTAAAGGGCACATAAACACCCCGTTACAGATACTCTCTCTCCAGCTCTCTTAGATAAAGCAGTCACAGGCAGCAGTTCCGTGACTCTATATGAACCTGGCAGATATGATATACAGTAACTGATCCTGTCATGTGACCTGTGGGACCCTCCCCTGCCCCTATATAATAAGCTCCATCCCTTCAACAAGTCAGGGCAACACAACAAGATACATTGTATCCGGTGTAACTCCTGCCACACTGGGAATCTCCCAGTCTCTAAATACTACAAACTGCCTGAACTCTGACTGCCGCCTGTCTGACACTCACTCCTCAATACCAGGGTCACTGCTGGGGTTTTTCTTAAAGAAACCAACCTTGTTTGTGCAGTGAATGGGCCCCAATGGCTGCTGCGCCCAGCTTCTCATATGTCTGAAGAGCGGGGGGGGGGGGG